>OY720444.1:79693736-80213860 GCA_963082915.1 Dolichopus griseipennis | reverse complement strand
GTTGGAAAACATTTCTTTGAAATAAATACCTATTAAGTATGCAACAAAAACAAATAAGGCTCTTTTGTTGTTGGATAAATAAACCTACCCTACAATTTCTAATTTTCCTCGAAAAATGATAGTTAAGTTTTCTTAATTTCCTGTATCTAAGGCATTGCCTGTTGCTGGACTTAGCTTCACTTACGAGAATCATATTTTTTGATAGACAATTGATTACTTATAGATACTCGACTGTTGTTAGAATACAAGATTTTATAGAACAGAAATACAAAATATAAAATGTGTAGTCATTTATCCGTTACCATGGTCATATAACCCGATATGTGGATCGCAGATCTCCTGACAGAAAATTGGTATCTTCATCACTCCCTCATTTGGTCAATTATTTCTCCAAACTCAAAACAATTTACAATACAATATTAAGATAATTTTTTTTTTATGAACTCAAAATATCTTTAAATTACTTTGATTCTAAAATAAAAAAAAAATTCAACACTGACTGTTCACATATATATATATATATATAGCTATACATAATTAGTGTCAATTCTGAATACAAATTCTTCTTCGTTGTACTTATCTTCACTAAAAGTCACTTAAAATAATGAAAAACTTAACCAAAAAAATAAAAATTGATCTGTTTCATTTTATAAGTTTTTTTTTTTTTTTTTTTTTTTTATAATTTATTTTGTCCTGGATCCAGTTATTTTTATTACTATTATTATACTACTTACCTCAACTCAACTCAACAATTCATTCTTTTTTTCTTTACTTATTACGCAATTTCTTTTGTTTTTTTTTATTTTATTCTTTTTTTTATATAACGGTACTTTAGATATGACTTGAATTCTAGAAAAAAAATTACATTAGATTGATAAAAAAAAATCTCCACAACAGTTATATTTGTTGTTGTTATTTTTAAAAAAAAATCTAAGAATGTCCAAAGTAGAAATTAGGTTATTATATATATATATATATATATATATATATATAATATATATACTCGTACTTTCAGTTTCTTCACTTAATTTCCAAAAAAAAACTATAGAAAAAGCTAAAAAAAAAAATAAAATTTCTTTCGCCATTTTCCTTTAAATATAAAAATGTCAGAAAATATTTTTTTACCGTTACTTACTCTAAAGAATTTAATACAGAGAGTGGAATAACTGTAAATAAAAAAAAATAAATTATTTTCATCCAAACAATAACTTTCTTATTTATTTCGCAATTTTATATTTTTTTTTTTGATTTTTTGCTTACTGTTGCTTTACTGATGAAAAGTTAAAAGTAGTGAAAAATAATAAAAAAAAAAAAATTATAATTTGTTAAGATATAGAAAATGATTCATAGATAAAAAAATAACAGTAAATTATAAAAAATTAAATAAATACACAGTTATAATATTTTATATATAAATTTTATTTCTTTTGGAAAAAATATGATAATATACTCTTATTAAAATTCAATTGTAATGATTTACTGTAATTTTATTTACTCGACAAGTCTGTAATTTTTTAAGTCAAAAAAAAAATACAGTTTACAATATAGAAAATGAAAGAACTTCAATAAATTGGCAATTTTTATTATCATTTAAAAACCAGCTATTACAATCAGAAGTACTTTTTTAAAGAACTACTTGACTTATTTTATAAAGCAAATTATACTGCCCTTAAGTTAGTAAAATTCTGAATTTGGAAAAAAATTATCTGATATTATTTAGTAAAATTCTGAATTTCAAAAAAAAAACAACCTGAAATTATTTTACAAAATTTTGAATACCGAAACTAGAAATCTGAATTTAATTAGTAAATACCTTATTATGTTTACAGGGCCGCAAATCGTTGCCGAACCTGAGTCCATTTGCAAAATCGTCAATAAGTCCAGTGTCTGTAATATCGCCAAAAATAAGTTCAGGATTTATGAAGATTTCCCTACATTATCTAAAAAATGAAAATATTTTAAAGTTAGACAAACTTTTTTATGAAGCCTAACCCGAACAGATCTTAATTAAATTTTCTAGGTCGAACCCGATTTTTCACGGGTTTGCAGCCCTGTTAATAAATACATTAATTTGATCAGAAAATGTTAAAATATCAAAACTTAAACGTGTAAAGTACACAGTCTAAAATTATTGTTAGAACCAAAGTCGCTGAAAAATATGTCCTCTTAGGCTTTTAACTACTGCTCAACTTCAGAACTGTATTCACAGTAAGAAACTATTGCTCTGTATTAAATTGTGATATCAAATCCTGAAAAACCCGAAATTTTTCAGCAGCACTTTTTATTAAACTGTGATGTTACTGTTAATGCTTCTATTTAAATACCATTGAGCTTTTACCCTTATTGCACTTCTAATTTCAAACACGTCGTCCCTGTTATTTAATTTGTTTTGTATATACATAATAATATACTCAAATAATTTCCAATTATACAATTTTGAAGTATTACACATAATTAATAAATTATCATTTAAATCATAAATTTTTACATAAAATATAAATTAAAAAAACCCCTAATTCTTAAAAAAATTTTCAAATATTTTCCTGGAAAACGGCATATGTCAAATTTTTAATCGTATTTTTTTCGCTTAGGTATTTAAAAAAAAAAATTTTAAATCTTTACAAAATCTTCACAAAATCTAAAATCATTATTTCAGAATAAGAAGCTTTAAAAAAAAAAAAAATAAGTATCTGTAAGATTTAAATTATAACACTTAAATTAAAACATGTTCTTTTGAAAACTTTTTTATAAAAATTTATACTTTTCTAAATAATAAGGAATAAATTCTTTAAGATAAAAGTCGGGGTGCCTGAAAACTTTTCAATAAATTTAATTAAAAAATTTAAAATGGAAATTGATATTAGGTATAATAAAAATAAAAACTTCCGAAAAAGATTCCGAATAACTTTAGAAACTTCTAATCAGTTGCTGGAAAAAAAAAAACCTTTCAGATTTTTTTCAAAAATCTTAAACTGTAAATATATTTAACTTTATTATTACTACTCGATTTATTTAACTAGCAAAAATGGTTTCATTATTTTAGAACAGTTTGAAAGAATCACTTAATTCTTAGATCTAATAAATTTTTTTTTTCTTATTTTCCGTTATTTTTATATTTTTTATTTAATTAAAACAATATTATCTCTATGTATATATATATATATATATATATATTGATAAAAACAAATTCCCAACTTTCTTTCAACTTTTCTTCAATTTTATTTTTTCTCAACATTTTTAAATTTATTTTCAGAATTTTTTTTTTTATTTTTTTAAATTTATTTTACGCAACAATAATCGTAGACGACATCAAATTTATTTAAAAATTTAATTTTTATTTTTTTTTTGAATTTTTTTTAAAAAAATTTCAAAAAATAGCAACAAAAAGTTGAATAAAAAAAAAAAAAAAAATAAAAAACCAATTAAATTAGTATCTCAGATAATTCATTTTACAGTTATTTACAGGACTCTATTAAATTCAGATACAAGATATTTTTCGATCATTTCATTTATTCAAATACAAATAGAAAAACAAAAATATTAAATAACAGAATTGGTATACTTTAAGTTTTCCGGGTCTTTTGAAAATTTTCAAATTTAAATTTTCTGATCCGTGAAAATTTTTCAATTGAAAATGCAAAATTGGGGCAAGAAAAACTTTCCTTTAAAAATAGAAAATAAAATAATCAAAAACAATTTTTTGAATGACTTTTGAGAATTTTGTGAAAAAAAAATTGAGGAAAAAAATATAGAAAGTATATAAGTATATACTTTGAATATAAGAACTTCCGTTGTTTTTTAAATTTCTGTAGGTAATATTAAATTTTATAATAAGAATTTGTTAAAGGTTAGGTTTTTTTATAGAAAAGAATTGGACTTTCTTTTATTTACAAAATAAAAACTGGTATCTATTTTTAAATGGAAATTATTATATATATATATATGTATATATATATTTAAATATAAGTAATTTAATTAAAAACAAACTATAGTTTTAAACAAAATATTTCTTAAAACATTAAGCGTAATTTTTAAAAAAATTTTAATAATTTGTGACGCCACGTCACTGTTCTTTGAATAAATATTTATATTATAATATAGAAGTTTTCAATATCTGACCAATGGCGTAGTGTTAAAGAGGCCGAATCTCATGCGGAAAGTTTCCGATTCAAACCCCGGTCAGATCATATCTAATAAAACAATATCGTAAAATTGTATAATTATATCGTAAATAGTTAATATCGTAATATAAAATAAGATTTAATAAAAATATATAAATAACTCTTGTGTAAGAGTTAACATTTGTATGTATTCATAATATTATACAATAGCTACAGCCGAGTAATTAACGACTTTTTAAATATAATTACAGAAACTGAAGCCTAGTCCAAATAAGCTTGGTGTTCTCCTTAAAGAAGTGGAAAAGGAAAAAAAAAAATAAATTAAAGTTTTCAAATTCCTAAATGATAAATTAACCAGCTTATTCGGTCAAAAAATTGCCTGAAGCGGCTTAAATATTTTATTATATGAATAATAATTTAAGTGCGTGTGTATATCGCTTGACGATACCAGTGAATGTTTAATTTGTGCATAAAAAGTGAGTGTATGCCTTAGCTGGTAATAATTCACCATAATCACTTATCATAAATATAAAATTTTAAAAAGCTCTAATTAGATAGGTTTTAGATTTAGAATTTTCAGTCAGTGGTAAATTGTACTCAGATACTGCTCCATGAAGTCATCATTTATTCGCTTTTCTTCCCCTTAAAACGTTTTTTCAATTATAAAATATTTGCATAACTTTAGGCGAAAGTCAATTTATTTTATTTTTGATGTTTCCAATAAATAAAAAATATTTATTAGCAGATTTTTCTACTTTGATTTTTTCTAAAAAAATGTAAAATATAGAAAATAAAAAAAAACATACGAAAAAATAGAAAAGCTTTAAAAAATTAATTCCTTACATTCATACAATAAAACGTCTTATAACCCTATATAAACCTATGAAAATAAATCTTTACATCAATCCATATTTAAAGCCTACCATAATAAGACTACCAAGTACAACCTGCACTTCTAAACAACTGAATTATTTTCTTTCTACATTTGACTATAAACTAATCATTGTTTCAAAATATTCGTTTTTTAAAACAAATATTATTTCTCATTCAATATTTAAATGTACAATTAGTATATACCATTATATTAATATTTTAGTCTACCCTTATTTCCACATAAACACTATTTAAAAAATTTCTTTTAAATTAACTCTTGTTTTTTAAATAGAAAAACAAAAACAAAAAATAAACTAAGAAATTAAAAATAAGTAAAAATAAACATCTTAAGATAATTAAAAGTGCTCAAAAAATTTACTTAATTTTCTTACATACAATCCATTAACATAAGAAAATTAGAAACCCTTAGCATCAACAGTCATAATAAAACAAAGCAAGATTTTTTTTTTTATTTTTTTCGTCTTAAGAAGAATAAAATGTTAAAAATTATTTTTTTTTTTTTTTTAATTCACCTGTATATTCACTTTGTTCTCACCTGCTTTAATTCCCAAACTAAGAGTAGAAAAAAATAACAATTCTCATATACATATAATTATATACAAACAAATGCCATATATATTTTGCATTTACATCTAATTTGAAGCAATTTAAATAGCAAAATTAAAAATAAACACAAACAAATTGTAAAAAAAAACAACAAAAATGGTTTCTTTTCATTTTTATTTTAAATATACAGTATTTAACAAAATTATCGTGACGTATTTTAATTGTTAACATCGCTGACACACATCAGAAGTGTAGCATAACGGATTGTAATTCAAATTGACACTTTGGATAATTCCTACTGTATGTTTTACAACTATCTGTCAAATTTTAAAGGCAATAATTCCACAAGTATTTTGACACTTGACACGAATAATTCAAAATGGCGAAAAATATTTTAATATAAGTATTATATTAAATATTCGCTTTATTTATTTATTATTTATACCAAAATTTTTATATCAAACATGGAGTGCAACGGATATTCATCTGTGTCGAATTGTTAAGATGACGTAAGACGTCCGTCTTATGAAAATTCGTTTATTATGCATGCGTGTCGAAATATTGGTCCAATGTGTTCCCTAAAGTTGGTAATTCGTTTGTGTACGACCTAATTAAATTTAAGAAGAATATTTACACCTTTCACTTTCATACCTCTCCAAATTTTCCCCATCCCCAATAATCCAAAATTCTCAAAAAACCTCCGCAAAATCCCAAAATTCTTTTATATCCCCACCCCTGTAACCAAACTGTATACGTGGTTCCTTCTTAAAAGTTGGTTCAAAAAGGATGTGGTTTTGGTGTGTTAAAATCAAATATAAATATTATTAACTACTTATTCTTAAAACAATTTTGGTTGCTTATTTTTTTTTTTTTTTTTTTTTTTTTTTTTTACACGCTAACTAAACGCTAGGAACGGATTCCTGTATACATATATGTAGGTTTAGTTTGAAAGGGGAGGAAAATAGGATATTAAAGGGGAATTAGGTGGTACGTTGGAAATGAATCTAAAAAGATTCGTTTTGAATTTTTGCAAGTTGTAGTATGGAACGTTATTAACAGAGGGGAACACATTAGTCCTCACAACAAATGAGTTTCCATAACCAGTTTTGAACCATCTTGGGATTTCCACAGTGTAGAAATGAGCACTTACTGCTCCTCTGGTGTTACGTTGGAATTGTTTAAGAGGAGGCATAATTGATTTTAGTTCAATAGAGCAAGTGTCATTACCTACAAGATATCTATAAAACAGAGAAATCGCTCCAATATTTCGACGAGAGTTAAGTGGAGTTTGTGTTACTTGCTCGACAGGGTCGCCTATAAGGCGTAAGGCGCGATTTTGAATTTTGTCGAGATAACTCAAGGAAGTTTGGGATGCGCCAGCCCAAATGTGAGAGTTATACTCCATTTTAGGTCGAATATAGGCTTTATAGATATTGGACAGATCCTTAGGAGAGAAATATGTTTTGCAACGAGACAGAAAACCCAAGCACTTGGCAGCATTCTTAGCTATATCAAAAATATGCTCATTCCACAGCATTTTTTGATTTAGCTGCAACCCTAAAATGCTTAGATTTTCTGATCGTTCAATATTTTCTCCTTGGACTCGCAGAATTGGGTTGAACTGATTTCTTTTGCAGGAAATCAGACAGCTTTGAGTTTTTGAGGTATTAAACTCAACTCTATTACTTCTACCCCAATCAGCTATCTTAGCTAAGTCATGGTTAAGTAAACTAACCATGATATTTCTTTTCGAGCTGATTGCGGTAGGTGTGACGTTAGATTTTTTAAGGAAATCGTAGGACGCCACTAGAGTGCTGTCGTCGGCGAAGCTATGGATTGGATTGAGGGTAGAGGAGAGTAAGTCGTTGATAAAAATCAAAAAAAGAGTTGGTGATAAGGCGGAGCCTTGTGGAACGCCAGCGTTAATTTCAAAGGTGTCAGACATAAAACTGTCGACAAGGACACGAATACGACGATTCGAAAGAAAATTCTCAATCCAATTGCAGAAAGGGTTACCAAGACCAATAGCTCGGCATTTGTTCAAAAGAGCAGAATGCCATACTCGATCAAAGGCTTTTGAGATATCAAGAGCAACAACCTCAGATTCACCGGAACAGTGAATACTGGTGTTGAGCTTTTCGCTGAGGTATGTTAAAAGATCACCTGTTGATCTTTGGCTTCTAAAGCCATATTGCCTATCATGCAAAATACCTCTGCAGTCAAGATATCTCATCAACCGTTTGTTGACGAGAATTTCCATAACTTTGGAAATGACCGAAATAATGGCTATTGGCCGGTAATTGGAGGGGTCGCTTTTGTCACCTTTTTTGGGGATAGGAGAAACATGAGCAATTTTCCATTGACTGGGATATCTACCAGTCGAAAATGATAATGAAAAAAGATTGCGCAGAGGTTTCGAAATGGGAGAGGCAATATGTTTAAGAACCATCGCAGGAATTCTATCGGGACCAGTGGACTTTCTAACATTCAGATTTTCGAGCACTTTCACTATAGTACGTGTTCTAAAGTACACCCTTTGAAGAATTTTAACCTTAGTAGGATCAACAGAGGGTAGTACTGGTGGAGTTCGTACTGTAGGAGGGAGCGTAGAATTTGCTGCAAAAGATTTTGCAAACAAATTGGCTTTAGCAACTGAATCTGATATGATAGAATTATTGTTATCAATCAGCGGCGGAAAGGAAGATTCGCAAAAGTTATTCTTTACACTCTTTGCAAAGGTCCAAAAAGAACGATTGCAGTGAGGTAGATTAATTATTTTACGTTTTAATCTTTGGTTGTAAAGAAACTTTTGCTGATTGATAATTCTTTTGCTTAGAATATAACTACGCTACGCCATCGAGACATTGTATTCGCGTTTTTTTTAAACGTTTGTTAATTATAAAATATTTGCATACTTTTAGGAGGAAGTCAATTTATTTTATTTTTGATTTTGTTACTTTAGTATAAAACTCTCACAAGTTATTAATCCTCTCTTATCTAGATATTTAGCTACAGACTGTAGACTTTCGATTATTACAATATTAAAATAATAACTCTCATAATTCAGAAAAAAAAATGGTGGCTAACTTTTCCAAAAATATATTTTATATATAATATAATTATATTATAAAATGAAACTATTTTATCCAATACTGTAATCAGTATACACTTCTGCAACTTTAAATTAAAAAGAATAAGTACTTAAGTTCTTTAGATCTTCTAACCTTAATATTATATCACGTGTTTAGTTACATACGACCCTCTACCTACTCTTGATTGCTATTGCATTAGTATTTGTAATTTAATTCCTCAAGTTTTTTATTTTGTTAGTTGTTTTCTTTCTTTTATACCTTTAAAAGTATGTTAGCAACTTTTTTTTAAATAATAAGTCAAATGTATGTCAGTATACCGGAGTGTTGAGTTTATTTTGTATTTTTTATTTCTGTTTTATTGTTTTTCATTTTGCTTTTACACTTTTTAGATTTATTAAGGATAATTGCAATATATATTTACTATACATATACGAACACCAAAATTATCTTCAACTTAAGGAAATTAAATTAAAAAAAAAACTTTTAATAAAAGCTTTCGTATTCTCATGATTATTTGCTTTTTTACTTTGAAAAAAAAAACAAAAAATAAAAAATTAAAAAGTTTACATTTGATGTTGCTGGTATTTGATTATTAGAACAGAATACTTTAGACATTCACATGGTATACATGGTAGTACCAATAGTTAGTACTTAAACTACTTTACTTTTAATATAGTTAGCATACATGAAAAAGTTTGTTTTTACTAATAAGCGTCGAGGTGATAAAAGTCCGAGAGACAAAAGACCCCACGGTACTAATGACTCGAATAAAAATCCTAAAGTTCCCGGGAATTATATTGGGAATTATGACTCACTAGGAGTTGGCTAAAACTCCGCTAAAAAAATGAAAAATAACTTCCTATTGTATTTCAAAATTGGGATTAAGTTTTGAACGCCATTTCGAAAATGAATAAAACTGAAACTGAAAAGTAATTTTTGAATGTCTAATAATGCCTGTGGAATCTGTGGTCTGTGTGAAGTCTGCTGTCAATGGAAGATTTAATTTTATGGATCACATATTAAAGTTGCATACACAATGAAAGATATCCTTTTTTCCCAGAGTTATGCATAAATTTTGAATTAGAAGCGAGTTTTAAGTTGGTTATGAAATGTGAGTCTTGGAAAAAAAGGGAATTCCCAGTTTTTAATATGAGCTTAATCTAAAATATGTTATCTGTTCTTAATAATTACAAGTTTATTAATTTTTAAAATATTTAATTATTGTAATACTGAAAATGCTCCTTAAAATATTTCACCTTATTTTAAAAATTTAAATTTATGAAGTTTTAACTCTCGAGGGCGCTTTTGTCACACCATCCAAAATAAATTCTAAACTAAAATAAATTCATAATTTCATATGTTCTAGATTCTAATGTTTAATAAATAATATTTCAACCATTTTCATATTTTTTTATCTCAAATATATTTTTTTATCTCGAATATTATATTTTCAAATTTCTTTCATCTTTTAAATCTATAAAAGTTTTTAAAAGATCTTTAAGACATTAAGTTAAGAAAAAAAAAATATATATGATAAAGAAATAAACTTAAAGATAAAGAAAATATATTTTTAAATAAGTTTTTGCATAATTTGGAAACTTTGATTTAATTTTTTGTTTTTTTTTTTTTTGCTTTTTCTCCCAATTGAATTTTCTAAAGTTATTTTTCCAATTTTTTTATAATATTTTTTAGTATTCATATACACTTTGAAGTGATGTGTTACATATGTCATATTATGTGCTATTTTATTACATATATTTTTTTTTTATCTTTTATTCATTTATAATATTTTTATAAATATAGTTTTCATTTTTTTTTTTTTTTCATAATATTTATTTGCAAAATATGTGTTGAACAACATATTGTGTCAACATTTTGAAAATATAGAAAAATTTTTTTTTAAAAATAAACGAAAAGTAGAGAAAAAGTTTTGAGTATACTTGATTTCATTATCTTTTTCGATTCTTAAGTAAAGATTTTTTAAATTCAGTTTATTATATACACATAGTAATTATGTATATATAAGAATATGTATTATGTACATAACATCGTATTTAAAGATATAAAATTTATTTAACTTTTAATATTTATCGCTAAGAATCAATATAAACTTTCCTTAATCTCTTAGAACTTCATTTGATTCCTAGGATCTAAAATTAATCATAATTATCAATTTAATAATAAAAAATGAAATATTTTTTAGAAAATCTAACTCTAATTGCCTAAAATATAAATTTTAACACATAACCAATCATTTTTCATCATTATCCGTTATTATCCGTTATTATCCGTTTTTATCCAAATTTATCCGAAAATTATCCGATCACATTTTAATCACATTTTATCTATTTCCATTGAATTTTATTTGTTTTTCATTAAAAAAAACGTATTATCCGTTACTATTTAATGACCAAATTTTAACATTTTATTTAACTGTATATAAAAGTTACATAAAATGTATCTCAAATGAATTTTAAATGATATTGACATTATTTTTGTTTTTCTTTTAATGCCAAAATTACAAAATTTTATTTTTTTTTTTTGTTTTTCACACTTTAAGCACTTAAAGGACATTTGAATTCAATTTCATCAACATTGAACATAATATATCTTTAAATTTATACAAATAACACCTAGGGCATTCCAGAAAACGAAATATTAAAGAATATATTATAAGAAATGGAAAAACTTAATAGAAAATACAATATAAAGAAATAGAAAAAAATTATACAAATGGAAAACTGTGAAACTTTTCCTTTTAAACATTACAAGAATACGGCACCCAATATAGCAAAAGAAAATTACAGTGATTGATTCAATATCATTTTAAGGATATTGATACATTTAATACATATGGCATTCCGGTTTTATAAGTAACATTTGTAATGGAGCAAAATACGAACGAAAATTAAATAGAATTTCTAAAACAGCTCCAAAAATATACGAACAAAATCAAAACTCTTCAAAAAGGACATTTCTTTGTTTTTTACTTCTTCTTCCTTTTATTCTTTCTGTGAAGTTTATCTTTGGTGTTTTTATACCCCCTCCTTGATTTTCATTTTCATCCAATTCAATATATAGTCAATTGTATATACGTACATCTATTAGTTTTTTTGAAAAAATACGATCACCCAAAGGCATAGAACTTAGAAGGACTTAAAATATAAAGCGAAAAAAAAATAAATAAATAAAATGGATAGATTTGTTCGGAAAAAAATTCAGTATTATTGTTGTTATTGTATTGCTATTCAAAAGTTCGACTTTTCTCTTATGTTCGATACTTTTGATTTTATTTTTTTTTTTTTAAATATATTTTTATATTTTCTATATAATATTATATATTATTTAATATCTGTATATGGACTTTTCCATATTATTATTAGTATTTTTTTTTTTTTATTTTTGGATTTTATATTTTTTCCAATTTACTTTGGTGTGTCAAATTCTTTTTTTTTCAGATTTTTCTATATTTTTTCTCTAACTTTACACTTTATTATATTTTTGTGTAATTTTTTTTTTTTTTTTTTTTTTTTTTTGAAAATCTAATGGTATACAATAGTATAAATAGATATTCATAGAGAGATATCTTGCTAAGAGCAAAAGGTTCAAAATTATTGTCTCCTCTGATTTTGAACAATAGATATTTGTTAACCAATTTTCAATATATATATATATATACCACTTCTCTTAATAATATTTACAGGGTATATCATTGGATAATATCACACACATCTTTAAAATACATTAAAGTAAATGTTCTGGATAATAATGGTGTCGTATTATCCTTTTTGTTTTTCTGTTCTTTGTTTATTTGTTTATTTTATATAATATTTTATATATATATATATATATATATATATATATATATATTATGTATATATTATAATATACATATACTTTGTAAATGATAACTTTCATAGATAAGTAAATTTTCAATCGATTTAATTTAAGTTCAACATACCACACATTGGGTAGTTTAGGTTGTTTTGTTTTTTGGGATATACAGGCGCGTCTTATTTATTTATTTATTTTTGTTTTTGTTTTTTTTCTTTTTTTTCTCCATTTTTTTTTTTTTTTGGTCTTTTATTTTATTAATAGTAAAGGATGTGCTAAACTCAATTTTTTGATACTTTATCTCCTGAAAATGTTCTATTTTATTATTTTTGTATTATATTGTGTGTCTCTTCTTTAACATTATTTTATTTTTTGTTAATGTTAATAAAGTTACCCCCGTATTGAAATTAAATAATATTGAATTGGGTTATATTTTTATTATATATATATAATGTTTATAAATTTAAAATAACGTTTAGAATATAGAATCAGATATAAATTTTTGGAGTTTAGAGAATAGGGTAAGGTAAATAGAGAATAAGGTAAAAAATGTCATTTACATTAAAATATGTCTGTTTTGTCTTTCCAACATTTTTAGATTCATCGGGAAGCATTTTTAGAGTTGGAATTGTCTAGAACAATTGCTGTTTTAATTTTAGATTTGTTCTAATACTTTAATGAAATTTTTCAGAACGTCATCTAAATTAAATTTTCAGAAAACAAAACATTTTTACAATATATTAGGGTAATTTGACAAGTAATATTAAATCTTGTGTTTATTTCAAGATATGTCATAGATAAGTTCAGATAAGATGGCAACACTTTTTAATTTTTCATTAAAGAAATTAATGATGAACAGAGCTTATAGTTTAACAAAATTATTTCCCAAATTTTTATATGTAAAGACATATTAGATAAATTTGAATAAAATGGAACCCTGCATTTGTACTAGATGGCGACATCGTTCCCGTGACGCTACATTCTGTCAAATTAATATTCTTTATTATAAGTCTGTAAACATCAATGCAACCCAATATTCAAAGCAAACTATGTTCGTAATTTTAAAGAAGTTAATGTGATACATAAATTTAAAAGCGTTCTATTAAACTTTCTGACATTTCAAAACGTCGAAGATACGTCATTACTGTCAACTAAAATTGTAGTATTAGGGTGCATTTATGTTTATTATCACATAAGTGATTAGAACGTCAATACGCGCATAGCTCAGAAAATTTTTTACATTATTTTAATAGAAGTGTTTATATTGGAGCATCGCTTTGATCAACAATAAACCATATATAATTTTCTACGCTATGCTCTTATCGACGCTATTATCACTTATCGCAGCTCTCATATAAACGCACTCTAAGAAATAAAATATTCGAGCATTATTAAATAACTGAATTATTATTTTAAATATCTTGAATTCAAAAAAGTATTTAGACCAATTAAATGTAGTGTAAAAGCTACAAACCACAAAATCTCTTTAAAACTTATCCTATCTCATATTTTAACACCTACCATAACTCTAACTGAAGTATATTTAAAAAACTCAAAATTCTTCGGTAACAGATAATGAATAAAAAAAATTGTAAATGAATTCACTTGACTAAAATAGTGAATTGAAATAAAAATGAAATGAAAATAAATTAAAGTTTTATATCTATACTTAATAGGTACTCATTTGTTTCCTTTGAATCATGTTTAAATTACTATACTGTTAAATTAAATGAAAATAATTTTTAAAAAATATATATATATATAAATATTTCCACTCATTATCCACTATAATATGTTGTTGTTCCAACCTCCCCCTACCTTTCTTATTAAATGATACATTAAAGTATCGATTTTTTATTTTTGTGAATAGATACTAATCGATTTTAACTATTAACTATAGTATTTATTATACTTAGTTTTAACAAATTTCATTGATGAGTTTCTTCTCCATTATGTTCTTAGTATCTTATCTGATACTAACCATAACGAATACTTAATACTTAAAATCTGATTTCAATTTATTGACACAGTCATTTAACGTGTAGTTTATTTTCTTGTTATAGAATACTCGCTATTACACAAAAATAACCAAAGTAACCATTTTGTAATGTTTTGTAATTCAAGTACAGATGTAGGAATGCTATTCAAGTACAACATATAGAATTTTATTAAAGTGTGAGTAGAGTATCTGTAGATATGCTGTTCAAACTGTAATGACGTATGAAAACCCAAAAAATTCATTTTAAATGTCAAAAATTTTTATCAGTTCAAAAAACAAATACTTTCATTTGATTGATTTTCAAAAGTACTTATTCAAAAAATTTCGTAGAACAATTTTAAATTTTTAAATTGTTTTAAATTTTTAAAAAATAACTGAATTCTATGTAGTTTTTACTATATATGTATGTATATACTATATATATGCATTCTATAAATTTTGTATTTAAACTCTTTTATTAAAAATTGTGTTTGTTATACCCGTATGACTATATAGTCAAAGGGTATAATAAATTTGCCATTACGTTTGTGACGCAGAGAAGAAGGGGGGTTTAGATATAGACTCAAGTGTATGGATCGGATCAGAATCGAAAAATAAACCGATTTAGCTATGTATGTCCGTCCGTCCGTCTGCACGATAACTCAAAAACTAAAGGAGCTAAGATCTTGAAATTTTCTTAAATTCGTTTTTTTGCAATAGCCGTTATCGCTATTTAAATCCAGCCATTTTGGTTCATGCATTAAAGCATTACTCTCCACCTATTGAAGCTGGGTGTCTGAAATTTTGCAAAAAATTGTTTAGTGTAATGACCAAAGTTACAGCAAAATTCGGTTGGTCTACTGCAGAGGGTTCGAGCAGCTGCCATACAACTCCTTCTTTTATATGAGCATTACACTACACCTAATAAAGCTGAATGTTTGAAATTTTGCCAAAAGTAATTAACCGGAAGATATAATGTATATGTTACGGTCATACGGGTATCCCAGAGTTGACATAGTCTACTCTACTACACTCTTCCTCGTTTTTTTTTTTTGTAATTGCATCAAAAAAACAAAAGTACTCGGACATCAGTAATTTAATATTTTTTTTTTTCAATTCAATTCAATTTTCAACATGAACACAATTCAATATTCACCACACTTTTACTCTAGGCAAAAATTTTAAAACTGTAAATAACAAATGAAAAAAATCGTTCGAGAAAATTGTGAAATTCTATTGAATCCCTATATTCAGAAATCAACAAAAATGATGAGAAGAAGAAGAAATTAAAAAAACAAAAAAAGAACAAACTAAAAGTATCTACAAAACCAATTAGTACAAGTACAGAGAACGTTTTAGTTTTTTTTTTCCTTTTTTATTTTATGGTGAATTTAATTTGAAGATGAAAACTAATTAAACTTGACAGCACATAGCGATTTCAATTTTAGATTTTTTTTTTCGATTTTTTCTCTCTCTCTGATTGGAAAATTTTTTTTTTGAAATAAAAAAAAAATTGTACTTTTTAAGTACTAGATCTAAGTACAGTGTTATCATAGTATTAGTAATGCATATTTTCATTTTGTATATATGTACTATATTAATTAGAAAAAAATCTATGGAATCAAATAAATTTATTTGAGAATTGAAAATGACTTTAGAATTGATATTTAAAAAATTTATATTACTTTCAGAGTTATAGGTACTCGTATTCTGACTTAAGACATTTTGAAAAAAATAGGACAGAATACAAAAGATTGGTAATTGTGCATAAAAAAGTACTTGTATAATTTGATTTGTGTAATTAATTATTAAGTTGGTACTAGATAAGTTTTATCTTTTATACAGTATCTATCCAAAAAAAAAAGTACAAAATAAATTAAAAATTTTTTTAAAAAAAAATCAGTATTTTATCAAAAATTTATGAACATCTAAAGAAAATATCTTTTTTTTTTAATTAGTTTTGGTGTCTTTTTTTTTTAACCTTTGAATTGCTTTTTTGGCTTGGCTAGATGTCATAAAATATTCTACAATATCATATACAGTATATACAAGATATTGTGAATACCTGCATAAAACAAATTGCCATGCTTTCTTGTATTTTTATTTATTTTTCTGGAAATCCTTTAATTTTATTTTATATTTATGTCCTATCTTGAAAATACAGTTAGTTGCCAAATTATTAGTAACATACTGTTAAAAATAAAAAAATGTTAATAACTGTAATTTTTATATGTATAATGAAGGAATATTATAAAACCTAGTTATTTCAATCATTTTTTGCAGTTAATTTTCTGAAATTTCGGAACTTGATGGGATTATTGAAGAATTAATTATTATATAAATATATTTCTTATTTTGTTTCCATAGTTACTACGATTTTAAATTCTTCCAAAATATATCAGTCACACTTTTGTGGCAGAAAACCGAGTCATGCCATATCACACATGCTGCTTAGAGTCAGGAAACTATTTTGCGACCTGGTATTCAAACCGTTTTTCTACACTTTCCTTTCCTGATCTTGTCTCATTGTTCCCTTGACGATACATAATATCCTCATTATCTTTCGAAAATAGTACGGAACTCCACCGTAGTACTTATGGATTTGACCACTGCTACTAGGTAGTGTAAAATTTAAAATTTAATATATTCAAGTCATTACAACTCAAATGTACAGTTAAGCTAAAACTATTTTGTTAAAAATAACAGAATTTTTTGATAAAAAACGGACCCCATTATACGTATTCATATAATTTAGAAGCATTTAAAATCGTGGTAACTATGGAAACACAACAAGAAATGAAGTTAGGTATACATAATTAATTCTTAAAAAACACTACTTAATAGTATGGCAACTCATTGTAAGTTTTTTTCACATCTTGAGATATATGTACTTATACATACATATATATATATATATATACATATATATGCAGTCCTACAAAAGGACTGAAATCATATAGCAAATTTGATGCCAAAAAATAAACTTTTTTATTTTTCTTTTATTGCATATAAATTTTTCTTGTACTTAATTTTTTTTTTGTAACCCCTGCGGTTTTTTTATGCAAACAAACATTAACAATACATATATATACATATATATATGTAAATATGTATTTGAAATAATAAAGTACATTTTTGAATTGTGCCAAAGAATAACGATGCATTTAATTTTCAGTTCACAATTTGTTTTAATTTTGTGTTTTTTTTTTTTGTAAAACGAAAGGAACATCTAACCTCACATTTTTCTTCATTAAGTCTTTCAATCTTTTTTGATTTTATGTAGATATATATATATATTTTACATAACCATATTATATATATTTCATACTCCTTAAAAGAACTAAGGATAAAAACCGAATTAAATAGTATCCTATACACATTACACATACATAAAAAAATATTTGTAAATCAACCCATATTATGTGTGCACATACACATATCGTATATTCAGCAACTTACAAACCTATTTACACAGATAATATAATATCAAAAAATTTTTATATCTGCGATGATCTTATATTATACAATATTCATAAATACTTGAAAATATCCTTGTATATCCTTGTTATATCCTTTTAACATATAAAATATATAAAAATAACAAAACAAATTTTTCTTCAAAATCTTTTGTAATTTTTCTGTTAAAATATCTACAGATTTGTTGTTGTAACCCTTTTTTTTGAGATTTCTAGTTGTGAAAATCTATTTTAAGTGTGCTCTTAACTCTTATCAAAAATTGCACCTTATGAATTGCTTTTACTTAAAAAAAAAAAAATTGGAATTCATTGTTTTTGTTTCCAAACAATAAAGCAAATTGAATATTTAATAGTTCAACAGCTCTCTAGAAAAAGAATCTGACAAAAAATATAAAAGTACAAAATATAAGATTAACAAAAGATCATCTCCCTTTAAAATTTCAAATTCCATCTATACTAAAAAGTTCTCAGAGTCATTTAACCCATTTAACAGGATATGTTATCCTGCAAAACAAAAAAAAAAGGCTTTTTCATCCTTTTTATACAAAAGAAAAATAGAAAAAGGACTAAAATAACAAAAAAAAAAAAAAAAGGATAAGCACCATAGATTAGAAAAAAAAAAAAAACTAAAATAATAAACACAATACAGTTATTCATCTTTTTAAGCTTTATTAACTAAAACTAACTATTACTTTAGTTTTATACAATTTTCTTTCTTTTTATGTATGTGTTTATTAGTTAAAATTTTTCTTTACACAAAAATTCAACTCCAAAAATTTCAAAAAAAAAAAGGAAAAAAATAAACAAAAAAAAAAAACTGGTTGATTTACAACATTTGGTTGTTGATGTTGAAAAATGCAGAAAAATGCATTATCCTTTCTAAGTAATATCTACTGGCTATTATATTTTGTATTCATTTTTTTTATTGTTTTATACAAATTGCTTGTACAATATATATATATTATGTATAACAATTTGCTTTTGTTCTTTTATATTATGTATATGTATGTGTATACTATACAACATATACATATTTGAGAAATATTTTAACTATATGCCAGTAACTAACTAGCTTAGTATAAAATTCCATAATATAAATTCCTTATCCTAGTAAAATACGTATACATATACATTATACATATATATTTAAGTAGTAGGTACTTGAATTTGAATACATCCTTTTAATTTGTACTGTAAAATTGTATATGAATAGGAAAATGTATATAATATATAATAACCATTATTTGGCATCGGAATAACCATTTTTTTCAAGCTTAGCAATAAAATATATAGGTTAAGCACAAGGCTAAAAGCCACAATTCACATACAATATCATTATATATATAACATATCCATATTTATTCTTTTGTCACTTTTGTTGATTCTGTTGTTGTTGTTGTTGGTTATTCGAACTGATCTGGTAGATCAGAAATTAAATGTTCTTCTAACAATGCAAATAAAATATATTTTTACTTTTCCCCACATTTGTATTTATTCAAAATCCTAATAAAAATTTTTGCAAGGGATATTTTTCAAAAATTTGATTCTATTGTTCTTGTAATATTTGGGATCCCATTCTTCGAACCGACGTCTCTCTGCCTCTTCCCACTTCACACGTGTTCTTAACTAAAACTTTTATAATATTTTATATCTATGATTTATAAAGTAATGATCCCCACTACTTTCCCTCAAATCCTACCGTAGGAATACGAGGTAAAACAATTTACAACAACTGCAACAACAACAAAATCAAAAAAACAAAGAATGTTACAACATTAGTATTTGTAAAGGACTATTAAAAAAAGATGTGATAAAATAAAAAAAAAAACAAAAAAGAATATAACTTTTCCCCTAAAAATAAGATAAAAAAAAACAACAGAATGTTATTTATTTTTCCTTTAAAACAAAAGCACAATCCTTATAGTCATCAGGTGAACAACAGCCCGCAGCTATAAGCAAATACTCGTAAAAATGAACAACAATATGATATATATTAAAAACATATTTGATATTAACTTGAATGGGTACCTAAAAGTACATATCCGATTTTTGATACTATATATATATATATATATATACGTATATGCTATTTTCATCTCTTTCCAATATATAGATAGATAGATAAAACAACAATGATAACACAAGAACAAGAACAACAACTATAATAACAATCTATTTAAAACGGATGTGGTGCAACAAAATGGCTATATATATATATATATATATATACATGCTATACACTCTTGAGGTTTAATTGCTTTGAAATAAAAGCAAAAAAAAAAAACAAGATAAAAAGATAAATCAGCACAATATACAAGAACGGACACAAGACACATAACATCCCTATAGTAGACCAAAGAATTTAACAGCAGAATTTAAAAACAAAAACAAAAAAAAAGCCCCCAACAAAAACAACAATATAAATTGAGGATTCATGAAAATTCTAATAAAAAGGAAGACAAAAAAAAAAAAATGGATAGCAAAAAAAGGGAACGTTTTCGTCCTTCGATACAAAAACCAGCATGTACCCAATGCATACAAAAAAAATATATATGTATATATTTATAAACATTTTATATATATATATATATATATATATATATATAAAACAAATAAAAAATAATAATAATGGTTTTTTGCCCAACAACCTGCCCAACAAATAATAAAGAAATGAACTTTACTCTAGCAGATCACATTTTTCTCTTTTTTTCATTTTTAGTGTTGCCGTTCTTGTTTTTTTTTTTTTTCGTGTTTCCTATTTCCTTCATTTTTTGTTTTTAGTTGTTTTTTCTTTTGCTTTGTGATTTTGTATTTTAATATAATTTGCGGGGGCATCTCTCAACACTGTTGTAGGTACTTGAAGATTGTATAAGGTACAGGATCAAATACTAGATTTTTTTGTATTTTAATATAATTTACGGGGGCTTCTCATCTCTGTTGTAGGTATTCGAGAATTGTATACATGATCAAATACAAGAATATCATCGTCATCGTCCTGTTACAAAAAAAAACACAAAAAAAAAAATCGTTAGCAGTATTATGGAAATCATGAAATATTTTACAGACCGTGAAGAAACAAAAACAAAAAAAAAAGGAAAAAAAAAAAATTAGAAAAACAACAATAACTTTGAATCTAGGAAAAAAAAAAACTGAAAACTAACGGTAACAAAAGATGAAAAAATTCAAGAAGTCAAGAAATTAATGTTTTGTGAGATTTTTTTTACTATGTAAATTATAAATATAAAAAAAAAACTGGAGGAAAATAACCAAGAATCTAGGTGAAAAATTCCGTTATCCTGTTTTACCGTTATTTCAGTTGTTTTTATTTATTATTTTACTTATTTTTTTTTTTTTTATAACTTAGTTTTAAATTTTCATTTTTGTTTTTTGTCTTAGTTTATTCTAAATATTTTTCCAACATGGATTCTGTATATACCGTATTGTTGATTTTACAATAAAATAACATTCAAGTATCCTGCAAAATAGTGAAAACAAAAATAATAATAGAAAAAGATAGGTATATTATATAGAAAAAAAAAATGACTTAACTTAAACTTTAACTGTAGAGGTATACAGTTATATAAGATAGGTATGCAAAAAAAACAGAACACACAAACAACATTTACTTAAAGTACAAAAAAAAAGTTTTTATTCATAAGTAGCACTATATTTACACTTTAAATTAAGAATGAAAAAAGAGAACCGTTTTGTAACAACAGTAAAACAATATAGTCTTTAACTGTAAATAATGTTATAACGGCATCATAAGTTTAAATGAGAATATATAATACAGCTACTTTAGAAAATGCGGTAGTCGTTATTTAATAAAGTTAATTTAAATTAAATTATGCAGACGATATCCTGTATACAATAATCTTAGAAATAGAATCCTGCAAAATGTATGCAAGTACAGGTTGAATGACTAAATAAATCTAATTATATCAAGATTTCATCGATGCCTTTATCCATTACTAAAAGTTAGTGGTAATATTCCCTGAATAAATTCAATACTTCTGTAATGCTTTTATTCTCTACAAAATATTTCTACAGTCTGTTGGAATCAAATTGACATGTATATTGAATCAACAATTATTGATAGCCCTGGAGTTCTTCAAAATACTGGATATGGCTATCAAAAAGTGTACAATGACCGAATTTCGTTGAGGTTTTACTTTTATCCATTAAAAACCTAACGGTATAACCTCGAAGTATCGGAGTAACGGTATAACCTCGAAGTATGAAAATCTAACGGTATAACCCCGAAGCATTTTAATGATACACAGAGTTAAAAATTTTGATTTTACATTGCACTTTGATTTTACCTTGCACTATTAATTGTAGTAGAAGTTCGTACTCTCCAACTCATCTGGCTCAAATGTATTATTTTGTATCTTGTAATATTTACGAAGGGTTATACAAAACTGCCAGCTATTTTTAAGGGGGAATGCTACAGCTTTAAAGACTTAAGGCCTATTATAAATAACTAATTTTAATCCACTTGAATATTTTGAGTCATATTAACTATATCTTTTAATTCTGGATATAATTTCTGATGCAGGCTTTGGTTACAGAAACTAAGGTCTTCTAATCTACTGGACAATTTATTTTGGTGTCGAAAAAATTCTTTCATAGATAGGAGCACCACGTAAGATCCGCCATTTAATATAAAACAGAATTAAATGAAGTATATAATAATCTCCAAGCATTTAAAACACTTAATCGAGAATCTTTTAGTTAACAAGTACAACTTTATTTCTTACTTCTTCTTTATTTCTTTTTTTTTATTCACAATAGCAAAAAAAAAAAATTTTTAAAATATGCATTAATTTTATTTTACTGATGATACAGTAGCTCAACACTCGGTATCATGGTAATTATTTTGAACTAACAACAAAATTGAAAAAATGTAAATGTTTTTTTTCACTGTTTAATTTTAAATTAAACTGCATTTTTTTTTTTGTATAATATTTGTTATTTAAAATTGTGAAATAACAGAGAGCTCGTTATAAAATTAAATAACTAAATAGAGAAAAATACACTATCATAGTTATTTTTCCCTATGTACCAAATATTTAAATTAGATATTAACATTTTGTAATTAATAACTGAAAAATTTTTAAATATTTTATTAAATATTGTTCTGGGAAAAAAATTCTATAAAATTTTTTTAATATATAGAACAAAAAAAATATCAAAATTCACAATAAAATATTTGATAATTAAAATTCACAATAGACATTTATTTGTATACAAAATTTAATTATATGAAAATAAATCAATAATATAAAACTTAATTAAAATTCTGCAATGAATGTATTTAGATACTTCACTAGTTACTAAAGAGTAAATTTCAATGAAACGTGTCTTATAAATTATCTAAAAAATTTGGTTTTGGGTGTATTGATGTTTAATAACTTATAAAAAAAAAAGTGCTAAACTTTATTCAATTTTTCATCAAATTATTTATTATTAGATGTTTGATGTAACAAGTTACAGTTATTCAAAAATTATTGAAGTTGATACAAAATTTATCAATATTTATTATTATTTTGTAAAATATTACTTCTTATTAATAGTAGATTTGACGAATTTTTTTTAGGAAAAATTTAATTCTAAGTATCTTTTTGTCCGTCCCGCGGTTAAACTTCGACACTATACCTATTATAGCAACAATACCATTAAATAACGACCAATTATTTAGAAATACATTTTTACGTATCTCCATTCTTTTCGGAATAATTGGAAGCTCCAAATTTAATAGATTTTAATTAAAGGGTTTATCATCAGCCTCTTTCTTCTAAAATCTAAAATATCCAATCAGCTGCGAAAATTTATGCTTTAGAAAAACCTTTATTAACATTAGAAAAACCTTTATATTCGAATGGATCTACAGACTAAAGAGTCGATAAATCTAAAAATCTTCGCTTTATAAGAGCAAAAATAAAACCCAAATTATCAGTTCAACACTTAATCCTGTCCCTTTTCTGGTAAAACAAAAATTTTTGCAAAGTATTGACTATTTATATCAATTAAACGCTTTGAGGATATACCGTTAGATTTTAATAGATTTGAAGCATAAATAATTCCTCGAGGTTATACCGTTAAATTTAGAAAAATAAAAATATCTCTAAATAGTGAATGCAATAGATATTATATTTTGGAATGGCTAACTTTGAGTATTATATGGGATCCAATATATAGGATCCAAGATTGATTTTTGAAATGCCTGAATTAGAATTATTTTATAACACTTTTACATACATACTTTCTTCTTTATTTCAAAATTCATTGGAAGCAAATCAAAATTCCTAGGAATTATTGAAAATATTCAGAGTAAAGCACTTCATAACTTTAAGATTCCTATCGCGACGCTTATTTTCATCGAAATTTAGACGCCTCAATAAACCCTTCAATTTTAAAACAAACTCGTCCTGGGTTAAAACAAAAAAATATAAATACAATTTATTATATTTAATATTTTAGATATTTTGAAAAAATTTTTTCTCTTCTAATTTAAAACTTATTCGTGCAAAAACATTGCCATACAATAAAACAATATCAAGAAATATATACTTATATAAAACCAATAAAATAAATAAAAAACAAAATATTTACCGTAATAATTTTCCCAATTTCCATTCAAAACATATTTTTACAATATAAATAATAAAAATAAAAAAACAGTATAAATTATACCACACAAACCATTTTTTATCGTTTTTAAGACAATGAATCATAAACTCAAATGTTATTAATAAAAAAAAAAGTTATCCTCAAAATATATTTTCCATCATCATTCCAATCAGAAATTATTATTAGGCATAGCTGGTAACAGTTATTTTGGCCTCAGTTATTACTATATTTATTATTTATCTTAAATAACTTGTATTGAAATTTATGATATACAGTTAACGCAGTTTATATTTTGTGGTCCATTTGAAACTTTGACCACATAACCACATTGAAATTTATATATATATATATATACAGAATTATATATATATACGAGTATATATACCACATTAATAAAATATAACTATTATAGATTTATTTGATATTATAACTTATTATAACTTTTCCTTTTAATATAAAAATATTTCACATTCAACTGAACATAAAATAAAAACAAAAATAAAAAAAACAACAAGAAAAAATGAAAAAAACAACAACAACAAAAATTATAATGGAAAATCTAATGAGAGTAATAAAATATATTGATGGAAAAATTGGAATATTGCACCTCATTAATCATTGACATTTGAACCTAGATGATAGCTCCTATACTACTACTACAGCTTTTATACAAAAATTTTACTTAATTTACAACAACAACAAAAAAACAAAAACAACAACATTTACAGATATTAATATCAAACTTAAACACCATGAATTCATTGAATTCATTCATTCATTCATTCTCATTCATTATTGAACTTTTGTTTATTGATGATTTGAATTAAAAATAAAAATCATTTCAATTTATATTTTATGTGTATTATTATAGATTATGTGTAATAATATATGTATGTATTATATATATATTTGATATTTCAAGGAAATACATAATAGAATATAAGATATATATACATGTATTTGAATATAGAAAAAATTCATTAGCATTGTATTTCTTAAATAAAAAATCCATAGATTGAAAATGTTAAAATACTGAGTTAAAAAAAAATAAAATAAATATCTGAAGGATTAATGATCGCATTATATAGGATATAATTTCCAAACAAAAGAAAAATCTATAGATACATTTTTGTATATATTAGAATGAAATACAATTCGTTCAATAAATTATTCAATTCAATTTACAAACAACACTGACCTATTATTGTAGGTACTAACAAAAAATCCGAAATATTGAAAAAATTTTTCAAAATTAATTGAGCAACAAGTGATGAATAATATCAAAGGTTTTTAAAAAAGCACATTTCCTAAAATACACAATGTTTCATTTCAAAGTTTGGAGAAAAAACAGAAGGGAGTTTTTAATATTTCAGAAATTGCTTTTGGGGAAGGTTCTGAAATTTTTAATAAACAAACTTAAGCTGATTCTCAAGAATGTAATCTTTCACCTCTTCCAAAATTTTGTGGTTAAAGGAATTAAATTGTGATTCGCATCAAAATTTGAATGCTTTTTTAAAAATTTTATTATATGAACAAAAATGTTTAAAAGTTAAAAGACATACTCTTCACTTTTAAGCAAGCCCCTTGAAATTAAGAAAATTTTTTAATACACTTTACAATATAATACTGCAGCTTTAGTTTTTGTGTATTACTTGACAAAAGTGTGTACAGGAGTTCAAGTTATAGGTGTTTTATAATAGCTACATTTCAATTTTTGAGCCCCTACAACTTCTAAATGGTGAGCGTCTCAAAAAAATTTTTTTTTAATTATTCATACGAATTTCTGAGAACCTTAAAAACTTCAGGCGTTCAGTAGATATGAGGGGTCTAAAATTTTGTTTTGCATAACGGTAAATTTTAGTATGCAACTCTAAATACATTTGCATTACATATATTTTTAAAGCTTAATAAATGAACATGCTTTCAGATTGAAAACATACCTCATAGAACTCTTGTTATAAAAATTTAAATAAAGGGCTTTTATACACTTTGGGATCCATTGTTAAATATTCATTTTTTTATTTCAAACGTTGTAGAAGTTTTGTAATCATACGAACGGATGGACAGAATGAAACTATGTAGGCACATTTTTTCAAAATTTTTTGAAAATATTCTGAAAAAGCAATATTATAAAAAAAAATTCCATTTTTTTTTTTGCAAGTTGTGGATTACAATACATTTTTGTATTATATATTTAATTGTATAATTATGTATAATGATGAAATTAACAAAATATTATGTATTTTTAAATGAATAATTAATAAAATTAAATGATTCTATAAAAACCAATATTAAGTGAATTAATTAATTATTTTATAGAATTATAATAATAATATATTGTTCTAATTTATAAATAAATTGGTTATAAAATACCCCTCCTTTCCGGAATCCTCTTTCTATTAATACGTACATATATTTTAATATTCTAAAATTAAAATAGATTATTACAATATAGTTGAGAATTTATAAAGTTTTTGACATCAATGTATTTGGGAATTAAACCCTTTTAGTGAATTTTAATGAAGAAAATCCTATTAACTGCATTCTGTATGTAGTATAATTAAATTGTATAGGTACAATCAATCCTTCAACAGGATTTTCACATCCTTATTCTATTTTAAAATCATTTTAAACTTGTTTAATACTCAAATTATCACATGAAGCTTATAAAATTGATAACTATATTGTCAAATGTGATTTAACATTTAATTAACATCAGAAATACATATTTCAGATAGGTACATAATATATGAAATACCAGTTCATTATATTGGATTAGAACATATTATGTCATTTTAATCTTCTTCAAAGTCAGTTTTGATAGAAATATAAAAAACGAGGAAAAGTGTAGTAGAGTAGACTGTGTCAACTTTGGGATATCCGTATGACCGTAACATATACATTATATCAGCCGGTTAATTACTTTTGGCAAAATTTCAAACATTCAGCTTCCATAGGTATAGAGTAATGCTTATATAAAATTAGAAGTTGTATGGCAGGTACTCGAACCCGTGGACCAAAATGGCTGAATTTCAAACTCGATTCCGTTTTTTGCATAAAAACGAATTTGTGAAAATTTCATAATCCTAGCTCCTTTACTTTTTGAGTTATCGTGATGACGGACGGACGGACGGACGGACGGACAGACGGACGGATGGACGGACGGACGGACGGACGGACATACATAGCTAAATCGATTTATTTTTCGATTCTGATCCGATCCATACACTTGAGTCTATATCTACCCCCCCTCCTTCTCTGCGTCACAAACGTAATGGCAAATTTATTATACCCTTTGACTATATAGTCATACGGGTATAAAAAAGCAAAAATTTTAAAAATCTGAAAATATTTATAGATAATAGTATTAAATAGATTTAATAGATTTAATTAATATGCTGATTTTTCCTTGTTACTCGCCTCATGGGAACATAGGGCTTCAACTTGCCTTTTTCATTGGAATCTTTTACAGGCTTAAGGATTGCATTCTAGCGCCATTCGGATTATATTTGTTGTCCATTTTCTCATATTGTGGCTCATCCATCTTCATTTTGTACGTTTTATCTGGCTCGATCCTGGTTTTCTACGCGTTTGATGCCATCACTCTTTTTAAAAATGGAGTTGGAGAAAAATACACCGTATCTTTTTCTTTGGCGTCTGTTCGCAATTACTTGGAACCTTTATCTAATGTTATTTGAAATCAACAAAATTTCGCTGCCATATAAAAGTTAAGATATTACATATGATTTGAATATTCTAAGTTTGAGTTTTCCGGTTTTTTTGTAAACACTTTTCCATATTGGACTTAGTTCAGCAGAGGTAATTCTGGCTCTGCTACACGTATCAGATCATGTTCTGGAGTCTTTGCTCACATCATCTGCTGCATTTGTATGTGTTGTCAAAGGCTGCAGAAGCTCTCAACATATTCGACTTTTTGGCCTTTTATTTTGTTGGTATCTGTATTAATGTTATTTATTCTCAAGGCTTTGGCTTTACCTGGGTTGATCTCTAACCTTACTTTGTGCTCTGCTGGAGTTGTTTTACTTTGTGTTAAATATGGCTGAAAGCGCCAGCAAACATTTATCCTCATAGTCTATATAGATTCTTAAGTTTCCGTGAGAGATATCGTCGTATTTCATTTCCAAAACATTTAACAAACAAGGTTATAATTAATTAACATAGATTAGGTATCCCCAAACGCTAAATTTACAAATCTCATATTTGATATGTACTTTGATAACTAATTTAGATTGATGAATACTGATTGATACATTAATAAATTTTTTTGAAAAAAATATTCCTTGGAATGAATCAGACTGAAAGACTTTTTCAAAGAATTAATCAGACTGAAAGAAATTTAGTCCCTATACTTCAAGATTTATTTCAGTTAAAAACCTACGTACGTTTCACTCATCATGAAATTCATTTTTAAAATTAATTATTTTTAAAATAAATTGTGGCATTGCACGCGTTCAAAATTTAAAAATTCAAAATAGAAATGAAATATTAAAGTATAAAATTTTGAGTGACATACATTACGTATAATTTTTACCCAACCATTTTTAGATTAAAAATTTTTCTAAAAAAAATTCAAAATTTTTAAGAATTTTAATAAAAAAAAAAATATTTTTCCAATTTTGAAATATTATAAAAAATTCTTGTCCTGTATACTGGGTATGGATCTCGACTCTTCACATAAAACAAGAAAAAAATTTAAAAAAATGATTAATTAAAAATTATTTTAAAAAATGTTTAAATAGTGACAACACAGAAATTTTTCTAAAATGTTAAAAAAATTTCAAAATGGTTTTTGGAAATTCAAAAAAAAAATTTAATTAAAAAATTTTTCCCATATAAAAATTATTAATTAAAAAATATATTAAAAATTATCTAGGTATGCTTATATAAAAAAAAACAAAAATAATTAAAATAAAATACCTAGGTATCCTTTCAAAAAATATGAAGCTTCTTAACTATTTTTTCTTTTGATCTGTCTAACACTATAAATACTTAAAATTAGTCGAAATAATAACAACCACTTTAATTGAAAATTCCTGAAGAAAAATTTCCCAAATAATAGAAAATTATTTTTGGTTTATTATAATAAAATTTAATTTTAAATTAATTCAGAATTCAATTAGTTTGCAATTCAAAAGATTGGTATATAGTTAGGAAAAACATAGGTATAATCTTGGCATACACATCAAAATTCCAAAATTATGAAAATAAAGAGAAATAATTTCATTTAAATTTTTTTAACTTGATTAATTTGAAAGAAAAGCCAAAGTTTTCCTGAGATGAAAATTTTTTGAAAAAAGATAATTAGTTATTTTAAAATTTATTAATTTAAAAGGTTAGAAAAGTTATTTTAATATCTGGCAACACTTAATTTTAATTGAGCATAAGTAGGTGGGTTTATAAATATTTAAAAAAATGCCTAAGTATCTTTACATTAATATTTTTGCGAACTTTGACAATAGTTAATGAAATGCATTGGAGATTTCAATCCAATTCAAGTTTTTGGGAAATGTAGCAAAAATTTGAAGGTCTAACACAAAATTTAAGTAGTTAGGGACTATAAGTTTTGAAAAAAAATTAAAGATTAGTACTTTATATTTTTAATTTGTAAACACTTTTTCAACAAAATTTCCTAAAATGTAATTTAGTTGTAGTTTTACTCTATCCCATCCTTTAAAGACCTACAGCCCCCCAAATACGGTCATACTTTCTCTTATAGTGCTACGGTCCTACAAAATCCGAAAAACCTATAATTTAAATTGTTATAATTATAACCAAAGAGTTATAAAAATAACTATATCTCCTTTTAAAAGCTTTATAAATGTAATATAAATGTTAATAGGGTTGCCATACCGCACTTTAATTTACCAAATACTTGTGTTTATAAAAAATAATTGAAAACCTTATTTCCTAACCCACTTATAGAACCAACACACTTGTAGTTATTTAAAATTATCAGTTTTGAATTTTAAAATTCGACTCAAATTATAAAAACCTTCTATTGAGTATAAAGAGTTCAAAATGAGTATAACTTAATAAAATTAAAATTATTAAAAGTAAATGGCGTCTAATTTAAATTTCTTCTCAAATCTTAGATAAGAAAAATTTCTATTTTAAAAATTTAATAAATTACTAAACTTTCTATGAAGTGAAAAATTATATTAAAAATAAAAAATATTAAATTAAATTGCATTAAAGAAACTGTAAACCACCAAAATATTACAAAAAAAAATTGAGTGAAAAAAAAAAGAATTGAGTGAGAAAATTTTAATCAAAATTAAAAATAAATTTACAAAATTGAATAAATATGAGTATATTAAATAAATATTTATTAAACATATAAAATAAAAAAATTATTCAAAAATAATATATTCCTATATTAAATACATATTTAAATGTTAAAAAAATGTAAAATAAAGTTTTAATATACATATATATATTGCTTTTTTTTTGTTATTATTTGTAATAATTATGTTTTTTTATCAAAATTTAATTAAAAGTTCAAATGTGAAAAAAATTACTCAAAATAATATAAAAAATTTAAATAAAAATGTTAATACAAATAATAATAATAATAATATAAAAAAATTATTAATATTGACGTCATATAAATTTAAAAAAAATTTGAATTTAATTGTAATGTATGACTTTATTGTATGGTTATTGTGCGTTTTATTACGCATTTTGTCGTGCTGACTAGCTTTGGATAAAATCACCATAAGAAAAGTTATGGTCGATCCTTTAAAAATATTTTGGGTTCTAACAAACAGCAGTTATTTAAGTAATATAATAGGTAAATATTTATAGTATTATGTATTTTTTATTATATTTATGTCGCCACTACATAAAATTTTATTAGTTTTATTTTAATTTGAGAATCGTTTACTATTTAATATATTTTTATATATAATAAACTATTTAATATATTTTTGTATCAAGTCTTAATAATGTCAAGTTATTTTATTTAATAGTGGGCGCAAGAGAATCACTTAATATAAATATATAACTTGTAAATAGACTCAATTCTTTTTTTTCATAAGAAATACTAAAATCAGGAAGCTAGGATAAAATCTTTAACATACAATTTTTAAAAATCATAATTAATTGAATTTTAATTCAAGATTAAAAAAGTTGCATTATTTAAATTATTCTTTTTATATTGTGAAATCAAATTGCATACTTCTAGGATCATCTAACAAAAAAACTAAATTTTCTTAAATTAATCATTCAACTTTCTCCAAAATTTTTAAAAACCAATAAAATTATTTTAATTAGTACTTGTATCACATCAAATTGCATAATTCTAGAAAAATTGCATTCTTCTAGAAAAATTGCATACTTCTAGGACCATATAACAAAAAAAAATAAATTTTCTTTAGTTTATTATTCAAATTTCTTCAAAATTTTTGAAAACTTATTAATTTTTAAATTTTAGTAATTAAAATTATTATGAAATGTTTCAAATATTGAAATATTTCTTTAATTACTTCAAAACTACACAAGCTTTAAAACTTCACAATTATACCATGTATGGCAGGGTTTAATTTTATACGTTTACATATTATATTATTTAAAAAAGTTTTTCTACTCAATTTTTTGATTTTCCTCTTATATAATTTTCTTTTTTATAAAATTTTTATCTGAATTTTCCAATGACCGCTTATTACCATCTGCTATATTAATATGAAATGATGTTGTTTCCAGGATTCCTTTTAAATTTGTTGTTTTAATTTTTTTGAGCACTAGGTATAGGAATAATTTTATCGGAAAAATTATTAACATCCATTCGCATGTTATAATTTTTTTTTTTATTAATATTAAATAAATATATGTATATATATAATATGTTCATCATAATCAATGAGCTTTTAGTACAAAATATTAAATATAATAATATACCATCCAATAGATGATAAATTATAGAATTGAATGTGTTTAAAGTGGTTATATACCTATGACTTTTATATTACATACCAAACTTGTATTTGATATAAATATATATATATTTACATTTAAACATATATACATTTAAACATGTATATATGGAACGCAATATGCATGTTATTATATGGTTTTTATACGTTTACTACCTTTCTGCCATTATTAAAAGCATGAATTTTAAAAAAAATTTTGAATAATTATATGTATTCTAGGTTAAATTAATGTCATGATTTTCAAGGATTTTCATTTAATAATAACAGTTATTTTTTGTTTTATAAAATATTTAAATATTAAATAAATGTTTGTCATACAAAAACAGAATTTGGACATTTAGGTATATGAGATATTTTAACACATTCATAATATTAATCTCTACATAATAGTTTGAATCGTTGTCCATTCCATAATAAAACGATTATATTATTAATAATATATAAAAGTTTATTTAAAATTTTTGATAGGTCTCCTCTATCCTCTATTTTAGTTTTGAAAAAATTTTTAATATTATTTTATACATTTAGAATTTATTCCCAGATATAAATATTTATTAAATTTTATTTGATTTTTATTTTACTACCCATATGGTATTTGTATCTGTAGGTTTATTTAACTTGGCAAAGTCATTATGAGTTTTTTGACTGAAATGTAAATAATATTATTTCAATATCATTCATTATACTTATATATTATGTACATAATATTTTTCAAATATTTATTTTATTTTAGATATTTCATATTAAAAATATTAAATTTTTTTTTTTTCAAATTTTATATTATTATAGTGATTTTTGAATAAAATAATTTCCGTGGAAAAGTTCATTGAATTTTACATAAAAATCGTTGGTTGTATAGAGCATTGCCATTGTGTATTTTGTTAAACAGGCCAGGGTATATTAAAAAATTTAAGTAAAAATAATATCTAATTTATGTGTAAATCATATATAGAGATTTGTATTTTAAAAAATATATTATTTCTGGCAAAATATAATACAAAATGCAATTTACCGATATGGAAAGAAAGTAATTTACCTATGAAAGCCGCATTAACAAATTTTAACTTTTTCTATTACTAGTATTAATTTCTATTACTAAAATTAACATGAACAGATTTACTTTTATTTAGTTTTATTTTCTATTTGTTAGTCCAAAAACATATTTTTTCACTTGCTTTCTGTAATTTTCCTGTAGCTTCATCAATATTCGATCCTATTGCCAATATTGCAGTATCGTCAGCAAATGCTGCTTCAGTTACATTTTTTACTTCTGGTAGATAACTTTTCTATAATTTTAAATAATCTACCAGACAAGTACGATTCGAGTATCTCTACATATTGTAACGGTATCAACCTACTTAATTTAAATATTAATCCTTCATGCCAAACTTTGTCAAGCGCTTGTGCTACGTCTAGAAATATTGTAGAACATAATTGTTTTTCTTGAAACACTTTTCCTATAATATTTGTAATTATATGAACTTGATCAATCGTTGCATGTTTGGATCTAAATCCAAATTGATGGTTTGGAATTAAATTTTTTTTTTATAATAGGCTTCAGCAATTTTTCAGAAAGTGTTGACATATTTGGTAGCAGAAATATAGGCCTATAAGATTTTGCCTCATTTAATGGCTTCCCTGGCTTTGCTATCATAATAATCTCTGCTACTTTTCAAGCGGGTGGATTATACTTCAGGTTTACTGCTGCATTTATGATTTTTCTTAAAAATTTTAGAGCTTTTTGTGGAAGGTCTTTTATAATCTGAGCTGTAATAAAATCAAAACTTGAGGCTTTTGTTATCTTTAAAGTTTTAATTTCTTCACTGATTTGTTCTTGTGTAAATGGATTAATATTATTCTCTTCTATTGTAACATCCTCCACTAAACAAAGATTTGAATTTATATCGTTTGGTTTGAATACGTTTTCTAAATGATCTGCAAATAATTCGGCTTTATTTTTATTATCCTTGTCCAAGTGCCGTCTGGTTCATGAGCGACGGAGCCTGCTTTATCGGATTTTTAACACTCTTCGTTGCTTTCCACAGCAAGTAATTTGATTCGTTTGTTGCCAATAAGTATTTTATATTTTAAACAAAAGATGTTTCAAAATTTGCAAAAATCCATATTAACAAAGTAGAGTAATTCTGCAATATAAATAAAATTAAAAAATAAATATTATTTTATTAAAAATTGTATATAATGTACACTTTAGTGTTTTTAAAAATAATAATAATAATTATAGAGTAATTCATAGATAAAAATAATAAATTCCCCAGTCATTTATGTTATTAGACACTTTATTATTAGAAATTTAAAATTCAAATGATAAAAATTTTATATAGGCATAAAAGTAAAATCTCCAAGTGATCCATGTATGTAACTGAACTATATCAAGCGTTTTAATGGACACTTGTATATATGATAAATTTTTTAAAGCTAAATTAAAAATAATTTCTACACTCTTAAATAATATAATAATTATTAAAACAAAAAAAATAAAATTAAGTTTTTTTTTACTTTGTAACAATTTAAAAAGTTAAAATTAAAAGAAATTCTTTTCAAACAAACTTTTCTTAAGAAGATTTAAAGTACAAAACAAAACAAAAAATTCAATAATGGTATTCTACAGAGAGAAAAATGAATGGTCCGAATTTTTCTTCTTCATTTTTACTTTTCTTTAAAATTGTCTTATTTTTTTTCTTTTGTCTTATTTCTTTAATTTTCTTTATTTTTGTGTTCTCTTGTATCTTTTTAATTGGGGTATTCAATAAAATAAATCCTAACCAAATAACATTTATTCAATCTACCAGCATCATACATTTAACACAGAACAGTTTATTTTCAGTACTAAGCTAAAAAAATATAGCAAAGTAATTTGTAATCGGCTTCGTGACCAAATTTCCCCATGAAAATAATTATCTGTATATTTTATAAATTTTGAAGATTTTTTGGAGAAGTCTGGAGAATTCAAAACCATTGCTGAAGAATTTAAAACCAGCAATTTGTCATAATTCGGAATCTTCAAATTGAAAGAAAGTACCAAAAAACTTTTAAATCGACTACGTGGTAAAATTCAATTAAAAATATAATTCTCCAAAAATTTTTGAAATTTTGTAGACTTTCTCAATTCAAAACCAACAATCTCTTATAATAAGGAATATCAGTTACAAAAACAATTACGAAAGTACTTTGTAATGAACTCCATGACAAAAGTAAAAAAAAGCAAAAATTCTCCAAATGTTTTAGAAATTTTGGAGACTTTCACAATCCAAACCAAAAAGTTTCATAATTCAGAATTTCATTTATAAAAAACAAGTAAAAAAGAATTTCGTAATGGCCTAATGATAAAAAAGTCCCTAAAAAATCGAAAATTTTGGAGACTTTTACAATTAAAAACCAACAATCTCTCATAATTCGTAAATTCATTTAGAAAAAACAATTACAACAGAATTTTGTAATCAGCTTCATGAAAAAAACCCCTAAAAATATAATTCTCCGTATATTTTCGAAATTTTGGAGACTTTTAAAATCTAAACCAACAATCTCTAAGTATAATCGTATTCAGATCAATGAAAAGTATTTCCCATCAAAATTATTCACCTAATTTGTAAAAGTTTTGGAGAATTTAGGTCTAAAAACGTTAATAAATGTATCCAATTTGGGTAAAATTCCCACAATTAGGAACTATTAAAATTTTATAACTCAGTATAATACCCTAAAATACATTTTCTGGGGACTTTTTTCACTGAACAATCGTAATGAACTTCAAGGACATTTTTAACTTGGAGAAAAAAATTATCTAAAAAAACAAGAACTTAAAAATATAAAGATAATTTTTTCTTCTAAAAAGCCCTCATTTAGACCCCAAAAATTCTTCTAAATAAATATAAAAAGGAAAAAAAAAAAAGTTGTTAAAATTGTATATCTTATTCTTAATTTTGGCACTTTTTAACTTATTTTAATTTTTGTTTTTGTATTTGTTTTTCTTTTTTTCAACAAATTATCTTTTTCAAAAAAAAAAAACAAATATGTATGTGTGTGTAGTTACCGCATTTTAATTTTAAAATGTATGACTCTTTAAAATAACCTCACGTTCCATAAAAGATTCAAGGCTAAGTGCCCACTCATATATATTTTTTTTTTGGAAAAATTTATATAAAGTTTTTAATTAAAGAAAAACAAAAATTCATATTTTTTAAGTTTAAAAATTTTATGTTGTCTTTTTTTTTGTTTTTTTTTTTAATTTCAAAATTATTTATTTTTTTTTTGCCAAACATATTTTTGTGTAAATATGTGTGATATTTTGTAAAGTTTTTTTGTGAAAGTTTTTGATTCTTAAAACATTAAAATGCTGTTTCCGATGATTTGAATTTTTGTAGAAATATTTTCAGTTGAAATTATAAAATTTTTTAATGTGAAAACTTTTAGTGATTCCAAGATAAATGTCCGCAGAAAATTTTGATCAAGCCCCATTCTTAAAATTTTCAATAAGATTAGGATTCCTCATAATCGCATTCACCTTGAGTTAATTAAGCTGATTTTGACAACTTTATAAAAACTTTGATTTATTTTATTTTTAAATTAAAATTATTAAGTTTAATTTTTCTTCTTAATTTTAAAAGTGGATAAAATTAATCAAAAGTATCATTTACATAATCCCCCATTTATGAGAACTTCATAAGCTGTTCTTAATTTGAAGATATTAAAAGATTTAAAAAGATTTTGAAATATGATTACGGGCTTCCAATAAATAACCAAAAGAAATGGATGTAACAATATCCCTCTAATATTTATTTTCAAATTAATCCGTCTTAATTACAAGATTTAACTTTTAATAGAATTTCGGGATGCGCTTTTTATTTTTGAATCCAATGAGTGCAAACAGATATTAATAATATTAAGTGTGAGGTTAACTAAATCGAAAACTGATTTCTTTAGTTCAAGAGAAGCTGATTCAGTTAACGATCTTTGGCTATAACATAGTGATTTGAATTTTATTAAATCTTATCGTGATGATATGGTAATAATCCCGGGGTTATAAGTCCCAAAAGAATTACAATATTGGCTCACTTATCGGTATTTTAATCTCCTAGGGACTTTTGTTTTATTGTATTAATCATAAGTCACAGGGGAACTCTTGTCATATCGCATCTTATCACATCAGCTTTATATAAGAATTTTGTTGAAAGATTAAGTCATGTTTTAAGATTTTCAGACATAAAATACTCTTTCTCCCAATATTCCTACTCCTTCTCCGCCTTCAATTTCTTTATAAGATCAGTTTTGTTAAATATTATTAAATATTTTCATTAGTGCCTCACTTCAAATTAAAAGTAATTTAACTTGGTTCCTTAAACTAAAGCTAAAATCCAATCGGAATTTTCCTATTCTTCGTCATAACTTTAATATTGACTATCAAACCAACAAATTACCCATCCTTAAGTACCCATTCTTGAGTTCATTGCCACATTTCAGAGATCATTCTTCTTTTTTGGTTCAAAAATGGTTATCATCTGTGATTCATGACATTTCAAAGCTCATCAATTATCATTCAACAAAGAGATATCAGAACCAAAGACCAGAACGGATCAGAACCCTATTGCAACAAATACTTATCACTAATCAAATAATCAAAAATAATCTAAGTTTTGATAAGTAAATATTTTTTGTAATCAAAACTTAATAGAGTTTATATGAAATATTGTTTTGGTGCAATATAGTGATAAGTGGTTTGTATAATAGGGCCATGTTCTTATACTAAGCTGCAGTTTAAAGCTATGATTGTAATATTTCTCTTTAAAAAAATTTATAGTCATTGAACATTTAAAGTAAATATAATTACTCTTTTTTTACATAATAAATGTGGTATACGAAATGTGCATACTGAATAAAACATTATTATTATATACATATTATAGAAATTAATAAATTTTAAACTTCTATAAAAGTAATTTATATTTCTTTGTACAAAATATTTCCAAAAGTATTAACAACATATTTCCCAAATTTTTTGAACAATTTCAATGTTCAATATTTTATAGGAACCCTATATTTATTTCCATTCCAAAAAATTTGAAATTTAAATTATTACAAAGTTATTTGAAAATTATTTACAATAAATAACATATACACTTAATTCTAATGCAATTAATTATTTTATTTCACGTAAAATGGTATATATATATATATATATATATATATATATATATAATATATGTTCAATAATTTTATGCACAAAATTTTATATTATTAATAACAATGAACAATTTTATATAATTTATGTTTAAATGTTAAAAAACATTTACTATAAATTATAAAATGTGTAGATTTGGTCGTTGGGGCAGTTGGTCTAAATGCATTACACAAAAAAGACATTTTGTCTTAATATTTCGACTTTAAACAATTTTACTTTTGCATATAATCACTTTGTTGAAGTACGAAGGTTGGATTTAATTTATTTCGTAAAAAAACTATTGGACTAGAATATAAGAGTCCGAAAAAATGTCCGAATTTCTAAGACTCCGAAAAAATGTTTTTGGATTAACTTAGGCTAGTATCGAATGAAGTTTTAGGTTAGAATTGAATCGTATATTCTTAGAAAAATTCTTAAATTAAACTCCTTATAAAATGTGTAGATTTGGTTTAGACCAGTTGGTCAGAAAACATTTTGCAAAAAGACATTTGGGCTAAATATTCGGAATTCTCTTAGAAAAACTTTTTGCATCATACAGTTCAATATCGAATCGTATACAACTTAGGTTTTCTTTTAATTTTAATTTAATAAAGTCAATTTCTTTACATAAACTCTTTACGTGATGAATCGCCGTTTTCGAATAGACATTTTCGAAAAGGTCGCCCTTTAACAAAATTTATTTCTCCAAATATCCGTTATATTTGATTGGAAATAGTGTTAAATGTCAATTTGCCAACTACATTTGGATAAACTGACATTCTCTTTTTATCTCTGTATATTTTATATACTACTGTTATTATAATAGAAAGTTGTATTTCAACATGGTTAAAACAAACATATGCTTCTTCTTTATATTATTATTTATTTTATTTTCTACTCTAACTACTTTTTAAAAACTTTCAATTTAATTTATTACTTTGTACAATTCATTGCATGTTTAATTTACCGTAAAAAAAAAAATAAATAAATAGGAATTCAATGTAATTTAATTTTGAAATAATTATATATACATAATATATACTGTACTTTTAATTTAATTTAAAAATTAAAAATTTTTTGGTTTATAACAGTTATGAACATTTAATTAACTGTAATTATTAGGAAATGGTTTTGACAATTTATAATTCAATGGAATAAATAAATATCATTAATGCGGTGTGTTTAGGAATTAAAATAACGGAATATTGATCAGACGAACTGACAGAAGTAATTATTAGGAAATGATTTTGACAGTTTATTCTTTATTCATAAATTGGTTTAAATTAAAATCATGTATGTGGAATATTTAGAATTTGAAATAACTGTATAATGAGCAGACGAATTGACAGAAGATAAATTTTACCGTTACATATTAAGAAAATGTATTCAAAAAATACTAAAAATTTGTCTAGAAAAAAAAAGATTAGTATAACAGTATATAATGTAAGATTTATTTATGAACGGAGAAAATAAAAAACCAAGTTGCTTTCCATTCAACTTTATTAAACAAACTAAAACTTTTTTAGAAGAAAAGAAAACGTTTTACTTTACATAGTAGTAATAGCAAAAATGCAAAATCCAATACATTCACTTATAGTAATATACATACTTATAAATAATACTTTCATGTATGCTGTATATAAACTTCATGTATACTAACTTTAGAAAGATAAAAAGAAAAACGTTACATGTAATAGCAAACGCAAAAATCCAATACATTCACAATTATTTCTTAAACAAGTGTGATCAAGAAATTTACTGTAAATCAACAAAAGTAATAGTACAGTATTGTCTAAAACAATATATTACATTAATATTTTAACATATAACAGGACATAATAATAAAAAAAAAATAATATAAAATAGGATAATTAGGATGAAAAGTGTCCAGATTATAACAGTAAACCGAAAAATCTTTTTAAATCTTTTAATTATTATTCAAAAAAAAAATTAAAACTTTCTTTAATAAAATTATAATCCTATTTTAAATTTCCATGACTTGAATTTTATAAAATTTACAGTTAGGTATAGTTATATAGTATAGCCTGTGTATAGCCTGGGTAAAATAAAGTAATTTCAAGAAATAATTATAAATTTCTTTTATATTATATTTTATATTATATATTATATTTACAATATAAATATATATATATATTTTAGTTTAATTTTCTTTATTAATTATAATTTATTATATTTAAATAATTTTTCTGTAATTAGTTTTCTTCTTATTTTTATATTTTTTCGTTTGTTTAATCTCTTTTAAAATTATATTTCAATAAATTACCATTTTAAATAATATTCACAAACAAATATATATATATTAATTTCTTATTATAAATAATTTATGTAAAATAGTTTTTCAAATTCATTTTAGTGGAAAATTATAATTTTTTAGATAAATATAATAATACAATTTTACAAATATTTTATTTTATTTATTTTTTTGATTTAATATTTTAATAAATGATTTGGAAATTTATAATTTAATTAAAAATAATAAAAATCAAAAATAAAATTTAAATTTAATTAATTTATTAAAATAATTTTTTTTTTCTATTTGTTTTTTTTTATTAATTCCATTTTTATATTTTAATTATTTAATATTTGGATTTATTTTCAAATTTAAAAAAATAAATTATTACTTTATTCCAAATGTGTTATATTATGCAAGTGTCATGTGGTTAGAGTAATAAGCCTGTGTAGAGCGTGGGTAAAGGCCGAACAGAGGTAAGACATATGGAACTCAACGTAATGAATTTCATATACAATTCATACATGAGAAAGAAATAGGCCTTATAACATGTAAAAGCATCTTAGATTTTCAATAGACACAATTCTATTTGGTTAGATATTGTAATAATTTTGTTTTTGAGTTACATGGTATTCTAAATCTGTGAGTTATATCATTCAATTAAATTATATGTTATATTTTGAAATTTTTTATATTATTATATTAATATATTTTTTTATTAAAGATACATAATTTTTGGTCGAAAACCCAAGGTCGAATTGTATCTGAGGCAAGTCAAAAATCAGATAAAGCTTATTTTTCCACTTTCAATGAAGCCTCGAACTGAAGCAACTCATTGAAGCCTGCACAGTAATCACTGCACCTCGAAGCCAAATTTATATAAAAATAATAAAGATTTTGAAATTAATATGATTATTAATTATTAATAATTAATTTTTATATAATTATTTTTTGATTTATTTATTTATTTAAAAATTTTAATAAATTTTATTTTTGCATGTATTGTAAAATATAATTTTAAATTTTTTTAATATTTTATTTATTTTTGAAATTATAATTTTTTTTTTTTGTTTTATTTTTTTAATTGGAATTAATTAATAAGTAATTATTCTTTAGTATATAATAAATTATTATTAGTTAATAATCATTAATTATTATAAAAATTAATATGTTTAACTTTGTAATTAGGTAATAATTTTTTAAAGATATATATGTAATTAATCCAATAGATATATTAGGTAAATTATAAAAACTATGATATAAATAATAAATACAAGGTGGTGCAACAGCCCAATTATCGAATCGATTACTAATCAAATGATTAAATAGTTTATATTTTTGATAAGTTTATCACAAAACATACTAAAATAATATTGCACAATAGTCCAAAAATATTTAGAAAAACTCTCACTTATCAACAAATTGATTACTTTATTATTAGAGTTTGAAATAAATATGATTGCTGTAATTGGACTCAGAATAGGGTTGAAATATGTCAAAATTACACATTTTTTATAAGAAAATTCAGTTTTACACTTGAACACTTGAAAAGTAATAAAAATTTTTGATATATTAGTATTTTTTGGTACTCGAAAATACTCGAAAATACTTAAAGTATCAAAAAATAATTAAAAAAGTAATCAAACCCAAAATATAAATTACAAGTACTTTTACTTCTGGAAATTACAAATATTTGTACTTGATTCTTTTACTTATACTTAAATGTTATATCGAAATCTAAGTAACTCTGATGCTTGACAAAGTAATGAGTATGAAGTAGTTCATGTTTCTCACTACTTTGTCAAAGTACTGGTAATTGTACTGGTACTTGAAATATACAGGTTTGAATTTTTTAACCCCTCTTTTATAATCTCTGTCACATTTAATATCAAAACTGGACTAATTTAATAAAAAATACATTTAAGTTTCCCAATTAATTTCTTGATTTTTAAAATTATATAAAAAAAAAAATAATTTTAAATATAAAATAATTCTCAAGCAAATTCAAATATCAAATTAATTTCTTAAGATTAAAATGCACATAACTAATAAAACAATTTACTTTCATTGAATTGAAAATAAACAGAAAACTTAATTCAAATTGAAAACATGATTTGAATTAAATATTGTATTTTTATATTTTTTCTTAATCCAAATTTTAATTCTTAACAAACACAATTGAAAAAAAAACTCATTTTAAACCAAAAATATACGAATATTAGTCAAGTCATGAATTTAATAAAACGTATCTTTATAAAAATTAAATTTGTACACAAATTATTTACTCGTGTTGTACACATATAATATTCATATGTGATAATTTTATTTCTAGATTTTATGTATTTGAAATAATATTTTTCTTCTCCATTTTCTTTTTATTTCAAAATTATACGAAAGGAAAAAACAATATGGAGTCAATTAAATTAATTTTTCATTTCGTTGAATTGTTAAATTGCATATCCACAGGCGTACCCGTAAAACAATTTTAATTCAAAATTTTAAATATTATGATTAATAGAAATTCGATTTTTTAATTTTCATTTTGGGGGGAGCGTTACATTATCTCGGTTTAGTAAACCCTTATTTTAAAATATCCCGCTTTTAGAAAATCGCGTTTTTTATAAAATCTCGCATTTTTAAAAAATCTCATAATAGAAAATTTCGTTTAGAAAATCTCGTTTTTAGAAAATCTCGCGTTTTTTATTGAATAATCTCGTCTTTAAGAATTTGAAAGTTAAATACAAAACCAGAATTTACAGTTAACTTGGAAATTTTCAAATATTTAAAAATTTTACTTTAAAGCCGTGAATGAAATCTTTTAAAGGTGACTCTCATTGTCGAAGACCACATATGATGATATGAAAATACACCTTTGTTCTGCCATAATAGTTTCGAAACCATTTAATATTAAAAAGTTTTGTCATTCCAACAATATTTCCTTCTTGTAAATAGATTTATAGGACTTGTAATATTTGTAGTTAGAATTGGGTTTTATAGATATATGTTAGTCTAGACCCATATGCAATTTTTAACTTTAAACATCTCCCTACACAATTGAGCTAACCAAATTATGTAAATTATAGAAATTATGGCTTTATGGAAACTCCTCACGTTTATGGAACCATACTTCACCAAGTCTATTCTTTATTTATAATATATATCGTAAGACGACCATACTCCATAATACTTTCACATCTTTATCGTCGGAACCGACCTGTGCATTTATATCACAGGTTTCATAAGTCCCACAATTCCCATAGGAACTACACTCAGCTCCAATAGGAAACTTTCGAAACATTCCATATTGGAAAAAAAAACAATACGCCTTAATTAACAAAATTTCAAAAAGTTTGACTCCAAAATAAATAAAATTCTAGATTTCATAATCTAGTTATGATATTAAAAGAAAATTAATTTTAATTGAATTGAAATGCAAAATGTGCAATATTAAATCCCATTGGATATCACAGTGTTATCTCTCATATTTTTAAAGATTAATTTTATTTTAAAATGTTATACTTTAGAAATAATTATCCAAGATTTTAATAAAAAACTCTTTCAACTCATTTTAATACTTTTATATATAATTATAATATTATTTTGTCTTTTAATACACAAAATATATATATATATATATATATATATAATATTATAATATAATATAAAACTGTATGAAATCAGGGTAATTTTAAAATCATTTATTATTCAAAAACCATTATTAATATTCAGAAGAAGATGAATATTAAATAAAAATAAAATATTAATAGACAATATTATAAAGTAGACGTGGGTTGTATTTTTTTTTTTTAAATGAAATTTCAATAAAATTTCATAAAAATTTTTTTTTTTTTTATTTTTATTTTCACCATTTTGTTTTTTAAAATTAAATTTCTTTAGTATAAAATATATATATATATACAAAAATATTTGCTTAGATTTATAAAATCATTCACTAGACAACCTTGTGATTTAGATTGATGATCATCGTCTTTTCTATTCTATTCTATATTTTATTATTATTAACATCAAAAAATCATATTTCAAAACCACACCAAAATATAAATAAATAAAAGAAAATTCAAATGAAAAACCAAAAAGAAAATTCAAATAAGAAAAAAACTGAAATGAAACCCCATCAATATTATTGGAACTGGAAACTATATTAAACAAGAAAGATAAGTATATGTATATACTAAGAAACAAAATAATTCTAAAGAAAAGTTATATTCATTATATAAGAAAATTTTCTTCTACTGATAGTATAATTTTCACATTAAAAAAAAAAAAAAAAAATTAAAAGTGGTTTTTCCTCATCATACATAATATAGATAAAAATTAAAATTAAATTCTTATTTTTTTTTTGTATTTTATAATTATTTTTAGTTTTTTATATTTTACCTTAATATGAATAAAAATTGGATTTTCTACATAAATTGAATTTTTAAAATCCTAAAATTGCATTACCCATATTTTATATAAGCCGTGATTTGAATTATGTGATTTTAGTTGTAAACTGATTGGCAACAGTTGATCAAAGTCTTGTAAAATGAATTCTCCAGAGTATTATTTAATAAAGCAAGATAGAGCAATTCTAGCGTTATTTCGTGATCACTACTAAAATTTCATAATTTCAATCAAAAATAGCTAGTTCTTTCTTACCATTACACTCAAGTGTATCCAAAGGTAGTGATTGTCATCAAGTAATTTGGTACTAATATAAATAAATCAGTACTAGTACCAACACTAGAAAAAAACTTCTGTGAAGTTCAAATAAATTATAAAATATATGAGTACCGCCAGTTAAAAAATTGGATACTGGTTGTCATCACTAATTTTTAAGTATGAATGAGTACTTATGGCAGTATCAAACAGTATTTACTAGTATCAACTAATATTAAGAAGTACTATCTATTTTTTTACCAATATTACAAAATAAGATCCGGTAATTGAAATTGGATTTTATTAAATAAATAGTAATTTACTTTTTGATTTAAGAAATCGTTACTTTTTCAATATTTTACAAATACTATTTTTAATTAGATACAGGTTAAATACTGATGAGTACAGGTACCAGTTACTTTTTCTGGTACTAATATTTTTTTCAGTTGCAGTATTATAGTAATTGTATTTTACGTAAAATTTTTTGGCAGTATTGAAATTTTGATCAATATTGGTCCTTGACTTGTAGTGGTACTTGAAAATCAACAGCTCCAGGTTTTATCAAAAAGTTGTTACAAATTTTTCTAGTATTGTAATCTATAGTTTTTTAATTTTCAATTCTGAATTTTAAGTTTTTAAATATTATAAAATTGAGAATTTTGCAGTGTATCCATAAAATCCTTTACGGTATTTATTTTATCCTTCACCTAAATACAATATTCAGTATAGATTACAAAGTAACCAATTCTCATGAATATTTTTCTTTATTATTTGATTTTTTTTTTTATAAATATTATTTTAACTTTTCATTTTTGCTTTTGTGGTTTTTATCCCTCTGTTGACTTCAGTTTGATGTCCCAGGAAAGTAAAGTTAGATCTTATCAATTTGTATATAAATAACAATGGTCTATATAAGAGTCTTTTAAAATACCATTAAATTGAATTTTCTCGTTTTCTTTTGCTTTTCTTTTAATTTTATTTGATTTTTTGTAAACTTTGAACTTTTATCTCTCAGATTCCATTTTATTACATTTTGAAATTTAATTTTAAATTCAATTTTTATATTCAATTCTAAATTACCTAAAATACTTTATTCGGTTTTAAGTATTAAACTCTTCTAGCTTCTATATACTACTCTTCATTTAGATTCTGAAATTTTTAGAAAGAAAGAATTTGTGTTTTTTTTATTAGACAAAGTCAGAATATGTGAAAATAGATAAGGAAAGAAAGAAAATCAAAGACAATTGAAAAAAAAAAATTTTATATTCTTGTAAAGGAAAAAATAAAAGTTTAAAAAAAAAAAAATTTTATTACTAGTAAATTGTTCTTTTTTTTGTGATTTTTAAGTGATATGTGTACTAAATGTAGTACCATTTTACAAAGGAGTATCTGAAAACTATTTATACTAACATTTAGTTCATTAAAATTTCTTTTTGTAGTTCTTTAATTTAAGTATTTTAACTTTTAGTTGTAGATTATTACCATTATTTTGTAATTTAAATTCAAATTTTATACATAAAACAAAAGAAATGATATTAATTTCATATAGTTTTTGTTTTAAATTTGAACTTTGTAACTTGACTTGGTTTTTACTTTAAATTTTTTTTGAAAAGAAATTAATTCTTAAAAAGGTTAGCAAAACCTATATATATATATTTTATTAAAAATGTAAAAGTGCCTTTAAATACAGTCAAATCTATTCTCCTATTCCAAATTATGGAACCAGTTACAAATAGTATCTACCTTGGTCCCATTCCTTTTACATTGATTAAATGACATTGCTAATTACTAAAATCTTTGTATTTTAAATAAGTAATTAGATAGTAAGTAATGATTAGGTGGCACGGACCAGGTGGTTGAATGCCGATATTTCATTCTAGAGACCCGGGTTCGAATACCAGTAAAAATTTGGTTTTAGACTTGACTCAGCCACTATTTGCCTTTTTTTTTTTTTTTTTTTAAGAACTCCATATCCTTAACACAAAATACCATAAAAAAGCAATCTTCTTCTTCTTCTATGGCGCTACAGTCCGTTGTCGAACCTTGGCCTCCTTAACCATTCTGTACAATTTCACTCGATCTTGGACAGCAGTTATCTAATTTTGCTCTTGGAGTATTAATACAGCATTCAACTCGACGGCATCAATTCATCGATTTCTCGGCTTCACTACTGGTCTTTTTCTATCTATTTTCCCATTCAATACCTTCTTTGGAATACCTAAGGCGTTGTAGCTTGATAATATAACATAACAATATAAAAAAGTATTTTGATTGAAAAATATAATTTAAATTTAAAATGATTAAAATATACAAAAAGAATTGCATCTTTTGGTAATGTTAATCGTTTCTTTATATTAAAAGGACTCCTACCATCTCATGTTCAAATTATACGTTGAATTCCTTAAGATCAGTTCTAATTATAAGATTATTTAAGTCTTAATTTGTATAATTGTCAAATTTACTATAATACTCTCATATATCAGAGGAATATTTGAGATAATTTTAAAACTACATATAGTCTCAACAAATAACTGTATAAAAGCAATGAAGTCGTCAATTGAAAGTAAATTTCTCGGCTTCTTGAGAATATTTTGATTGTATTATAAAATATATGTATTCTAATTTCATTTTCAATATATGTGAATTTGTCCTAGATCTTAGTTGATTTTATTCTAAATTATATACAGGGTGTCCGGGACTCAAGTACGCGCACTACACTCAGTGATTGGGGGCATATCTTCATATCTTTGTAACTGTTGGGTATATGGGGATCATTAGTACACAAAATTAAAGCTGACAACTTATTCTACAAAATGGATTTTTTTTTATCTCTCTACAGTAAGCTGTTCAAAAGTTATTGATTTTTTTATGAAAAGTCTCCTTAAATCTTTAATCCCTCATATCTCGAAAAGGGTTCACAATAGACCCCCCCCCCCCCCCAATACAATTTTTGTTTGTTTTAATGCCCCCAATCACTGAGTGTAGTGCACGTACTTGAGTTCCGGACACCCTGTATATTAGTTATACAGATATACAGTATGATTGATTCTAAACAAACTAACAATCGCCTTCCAAACGCGATTCATAACAGTTTAAGTCAATTGTATATATATTTTTCAATACCATAGTCGTTATAGACATTACGCGTCAAATTCATCTAAATTCGGTAAATCTTCAATAGTTGCATCGTATGTACTGAAAGGTATAATACATCTACCGTTGAATCTTAAATTTATTTTATTTATTTATAAACAGTCCCCTACCACATTTATTGTTATAAGCGAATAATTCAGTCATTTATTTTTATTGTATTATTTAGGTATATTATTTATATAATGTTTTATTATGTAAATTTCTTATATTATTATGAAAATATTATAATATATTTTTTATTAGCTATTATCCAACCAGTGCTTGAATCCAAGACCCTTACATTAAAATGCCGTCCGACATCCAAATCCCTACGTCACCGATCAAATAGATTCTGAAATATTTATTGTTTGGTGTTTTCCTTATACTTATTCGGAGAATAACTTTTAAACATTTTATAATGTAGTGGTAATTCATTTTATAAAAATATATTATATGATTAAAAAACTTTTGATATTTAAAAACCGCGCCCTAAAACCCATTACAAACAAAGTAATAGTAACCTAGACCAAGTAATAACATAACTTACTTTTAAAATGGTTTTCTCAAAATTAAAAATTTATTAAAAAATTAAAAATTATTAAAAAACAACAAAATTTTAATTATAAAAAAAAGTATTTCTAACTATAATAATATTTTTTAACTAACAACCAAACCATTAACAAAATTAATAAGTTTTTCTTTTACTTTGATATCAAAGGTTGTCAGTTTTTTATTTTTTTTGCGAATTGTCAAAAAAAAAAAAAAATAAATAAAAAAAAAACTGACAAGTCCAAAATATTAATTTCAATATTGTACACGAGTTTATTCTAGAATAAAAAAAAAACCATTGAATAATTTCCTTTATTACCACCAACAATTCCAATACATAAAGTTTCCTTTTCTAAAAAAAACACATTATCTATTTGTCTCTTTCTTTTATCTGTTTTTTTTTTTGGTTTTTTTTAATTTTTTAATCAGGAAAATTGAATTTCTAAGATTTTCCTCTAAAAAAAATATAAAAATTAAGTAAAACTTTATATTTTTTTGACCACTTATTACTTGGATGTCTTTTTTACATACAAAGGAATGGAAGACACTGAAATAGTTCCGATATACATACATACATACATACATACAAATGTAATCTAATATAGTCATTTTAATTACATTAAAAAATGTTCAAATAAAAAAAAAAGTTGTTTCCAAAAAAAGCCACCTATGATCAAAATATAGAAACTCTAAAACTAACTTAAAGTAATATTGGTTTAATGTCCATTTTTTGGTGCTGCTGCTGCTCACCAAGTTTTGAAACTTACCATAAAAGATAAAATTAAACTATAACTAACAAAGTCACTCTTCTAGGATTTGTATATATATATTTATATATATATGTATATATATATATATATATATATATATATATATATATGAGTATCATCAGTACTCCTTATAATATAAAAAAAAAAATAAAACAAATTATATAATTTTTTAATCCTTTGGCCATTTTATGTTTATTTTTCCTACTTCTTTTCTTTAAATTTTTTTTTTTTTTTTTTACTAGAAAAAAATTTTTTTTCCTATCTTTTCTCTCTTTCTTTCATTAAATATTTTCAAAAGAAAATTTTTTCTAATTTTTTTTTTTCGTTCTATCATATTGTAAGAAAAAAATAAAATTTTTTATTAAAGTGTATATGTGTTTTATTTTATATATATGTTAACAGGGTGTTCAAAGAATTAGAGTTCAAGTACTTAGGGCAGTTTAATAGGAACTTTAATAGGAAACTCTTTTTAAGGAATACCGCAATTTTTTTAAGAATCCCGTTACTTTGAAAAAAACAAATTAAAAAATATATGAAAATTTTTGGCATACTTAACTTTAATAAAAGTTAATATATTAGTTGAGGATATCTCCAGGTGAAAGCTTCAAGAAATAGTTTTGAAACATGAATAATTAAACGTCTGTGGGCCAAGACCTCAGCCGGTAATCAATTATGAAAAATAATGTCAAAATATCTCGAAAACGATTGATGAAAGACCCTCGCATTTTGGAAACAGATTTTTATTTATTAGTACCAAGACTAGTAGCGTAGTGCTTAAGGCTTTAAAGTCTCGGGCTTAAACCCCAGTCATATATAACGGATAGTGCATAAACTTTACTATTTGTAATCAACGGCTTATTGAATATGACGACAAAAGAAACTGCAGCCTAGTTGAAATGACCTGATCTATATTCTTCTTGAGAGGAAAAAAAGTATCAAGAATCTCCTTCTCACTTTTACCTCATAAAATATATCAACTCTAATAGGACACCCTGTACATAAATTTTTTTTTTTTGAAGTAATAAGTTTCTTTTGAAAGGACTTCGTGCAAAAGAATAAACAAAAAAAACTAAAGAATATTTTACATTCCATATTCCTTATACATATGCATATACAATCACACACACACACATGTACTATATTTTTTTTAATATTCTTAAAAAACCGAATTAATTCTGTAAATAAAGGAAATGAAAAAAAAATGGTGTATTTACAGTTAAAATATGATAAAAAAAACAACTCAAATGAAATACTATGTTTTTTGTACCATATTTTTTTCTTATATCCTTTCTAAATCTAACATGAAATTCAAACACGATACAAAACTAAAAAAAAAAATGAAAAACAGGATATTTAAGTGATCACTTTTTTTTTTTGCCCCCTTTTTTCAGGAAGTTATGAAAACTATTTTTAAAAAAAATCCAAATAGAAAATCAAAAAAGAAAAAAAAAAAAAAAAAACGCACACATTCACAAAAAAATAAAGAAAAAGATGGAGTCCTTTATTACGAAATTAAAACATATTTTAATTTATTTTGTTATAAAATTTAATATATAATATTGTTATATGTAATAATTTAATTTGTAAAAGTATATAAAAGCCATTTTTTTTTATACAATTTTTGAAAGTTATATATATATATATATATGTACATACGTATAAGTATATACAATATACCTACATCTATTTTCATTTCTTAGAATAAAAAAACCAACTTTTAATCTGCTAAAATTCCAGATAAAATATACTTAATATAAGTTCACGATTTAATTCAATTGATTTCATAATGTTGTTTCATATCAAGTTATTAATTTTTAAGTTGGTCATTCTGTGGCCCATAGTTTTATACTTTTTTAACATTTATTTTCGGATACTTTTAGAAATGGAGTTGGGATTTTGTATTTTTCTGATCCATGTATTCTTCGAGTATAACATAGAAAAATTTTAAAATCCTTAAGAATATGAATTTCAAAAATTAAGATCCTTTGTATTGTGGACGTACTTCCAGTCATATTCTATGTTCTTCTTCTTTTGCACACTTTCCATTATTGGATGGCAGCGATCATATGATATTTGCAACGATGTCCTAAAAGATATTTCAATCCGTTACTGAATGAATTAAATAGTCAATGTTTCTGATGTCTGTCCAGTTTCTAAAGTTGCGCAACTATCTAATGTTGCGCAACTATGTTAATTATTCCTTCCAATACTTCTTTTTACTGCAACATTTCCTTGAACTATTTTTAGAAGTTGCTCGTATTTGTTTCCACGTATAGTCATATCATAATACAAAATTCATTAAGGACAAGAAAATCTTGAGAGCGCGTTAGTGTTTGAAAAATCATTCAGAAGTTTAAGATGGGTCATATTCGATCGTAATATAAGTCAAGTTAATCATAATTATTTATATTTATAGTGCTTAGGACGGGTGACAAATTCTAACGTAATAATAGATTCTTATTAGCCAATTGATAAATGCATTAGCATATTATCATACTAACTTTTACACACTAATCAGAAAAATCCAAGAAAATTTTGAAAGTCTTTTACTACTTTAAAATTTGAGGTGTTTTTAATGTCTACTCCTGGGTCGAACTTTAAACTTATAATGACATAAGGAAATTCCAATCTCTTAATCGAATCGATGTAAATAAAAGAAAGCTTGTGTAAACTCTATATTATGTATTTTATTTTAGTCACTAAAAAACAAACAACTTTCTTATTTTCCATAATTCCGGAATCCAATATTTCCCACAACCACATTCCAACGATTTTTTTCACATCCCTAGCTCTCGAAATCAAGCTCTACATTTGTATCACAAGCCCCATCCTAAAGTTAAGTTCAAAAAGGGTTATGATTTTGGTGTGTTAAAGTACTTTACACTACTTATAGGAACTACGCACATCTTCGGTAGGTGACTCTCAAAGATGTCCATGTCCCTCGTACGAAAAAAAAGAAACAAAAATTTTTGATAACTTTTTTTAGAAATTTTGAAAAAAACCCTTTTTTTAAATTTATTTTAAACTTGAAAACTTACAAAAGAATTTCATTAAAAAAAATAAAACAACCCCGGAAGTATTAAAACTTTAAAAAGTCCCAAAAAAAAAATAAGAACTTTTCAAATATTTTTTTCCCCCACCCCAAAAGTAATCATAATTTTTAAATTACATTCAAGAATTTAAAGATAGTAAACAATTTTTAAATAAATTCTAAAAATATCCTTATTCCAGGACCTTGAGAACTATAAACTAAATACTTAATATATGTATGTCCTATATGCAACTGAATTAGTATAAAAAATCAAAGCTATTTTAAAAATTTTTTAAAAATTTCCAATTAATGGTAAATTCCAAATATTTTTTTTTTGTTAATTTATTCCCTAATCCTGCCCCAACTATGTTTCTAATATTGCCAAAATCCCAATCCTAAACTTGTATACATCGTTAACTTTCATAGTTAAAAAAATCCCAAATTTTTTATTTAATCTCAAAATAAGACTAACATAGATTTTCATTTACAATTTTTAACCTTTAAATCTATACCTAAAATTACATTCATTGTAGTTATTAGATTTAACCACTTTTTTTACACTATGATTACACAAGCTGAACTAGTGGGTTTTTTAAGATTAATCTTTTGTAACAGTATGAATCTTTTAATCATTAATTTTTATATGTGTGGTAGTTTTGGCAGTGTTATTACTCCGGAAGAACAAATTCAATCCCTATTCAATATGTACATTTTATTATTATATATCTTGTCAGTCAAATCAAATTCTGTTTTTAGCAAGGATTATTTTATATAAACCTGAGTACTAACTAGGATAACAATACATACATACAATAGAAAATTTCTAAAAATAAAATTTCTAAATTTAACCATTGGTCTGGAGGTTTTTTTTCTCTGGTTAAATTCTTGTTTTTTATTCCCATTTGCATATTTCGTGGAATTATTTTGAAATTCAATACAAAATCTAGAAAATTTACAATTGTAAAAAAAAGAAAAAAAAAAAAAAAAAATTTGTAAATTTTAAATTGGAAAAAATAAAATCTGGTAATATTCATGTTGCCGTACGATGCGCGGTATATTGACCACGTCCCCCTAATGCACTTTGGTATATCAAAATTTTTTTGTCCGTTTTTTTTTTAAGCGCTGTATATTGACCACCCTCCCCCAGATACACTTTCGAATATCGAACTAATGTGTCCAATTTTTTTTTTTTTAAACTTTTCATTCAGTAAAACATTCAAAAAAAGAAAACAAAATGGTTTTTAAAATCTGAAATAAAATCAAATATCTAAGAAAATAAAAATCAAACATCACTATTGATTTGAAATAATAGGATTACAAAAAAAAACTACAAACAAATAAAAAAGAAAAATAATAAAAAATTTGTAATAAAACTAAGTCACTTTGTAATTTTGCAACACTGTACATTGTATGATAACACAGTGCACATCAGTTTCCTCCCTATTGTTTCCGATTTTTGTATAAAATATCAAATTTTAAATTTACGTATACGTTTTAGGTAAGGTACCCAACCCAATATACCTACCCAATAAACCTATCTAGTTCGAAAATCGTTTTTCCACTTACTGTGATTTGTTTTTTATTACAATTTCTGATTTGGAAACGAATGACTCCTGATTATGTCGAACAAATGTTGAACACATTGCCACAATAAAAAAAAACAACAATAAAAATGAATTTTCAATTTTTTTTTAACATACAACAGTGGAATATAAGTGGAATTACATATGTAATATGTATTTGTAATATGTATACATATTTATATATATACATATTATTCCACCATTAAATCTTAATCCGAAGTTGATTTTTTTTTTTTCTTTTGAACCATTTAAATTGAAAAAATGAATATTGAGTTTTTTTTTTTTTATAATTGGAATTCAGTCAGAGTATTTGAAATAATATTTTTGGTTACTATAGTAACTAAATATATAAAAAAAAAGAAGTAAAGTGGTTTTTATGTACTTAATTGGTATAATAAAAAAGAAAATTACTGCATAAAAAATGGAATTAAAATTTTAATTGAACTAAAAATAAGTATTTAGAATTTGCATATTATATTTAAAAAAAAAGTAATATGTTAGAAATTAAAAGATTGGTTTGGAATTTAACTAGATGTATAATATAATAATGTATTTTTTTTAATTGATTTTCTATCAATTTGAATTTTAATAAAAATAATTTTAAATTTTGTAATTCTTTATAATTCTGTGATTTCGTAAAAAATTAATATAGAAATCTAAAATATTTATCCTTAATTTATTTAATTTAAATACGACATAAAGTAGATTAAAATTCTTATTTATTTAAAGCTGGCATCCCTAAAATTTATCGAAGCTTATAATTAATACAGAGAATAATTTATTAATACATTTTGTGGATAATAACGTATTAAATTTTATTCCTTTTTCACTGTTTCAATAAGTATAGGGCATTCACCAAATCCATTTACACCGAGTTTCAATTAAATTAATCATTATTTTCAGTAAGGCGTGGGTAACACGACTATTGTTATTGTATAAAATTTTGAATACATAAATGCTACATTTTGTGCGTCATTTATTCGATATTACGATATACTTATTCAATTTTTACGATTATCTGAAGAAGGTTTGAATTCGAAACCTCCCAATTGAAAGGCCGTCTTGTTACCCGCACTATGCCATTGGTCAGATCTGCATCAAATATTGCATCTCTTCAAGGAACTTCAACACGTAGATAAAAGTTGTAAATGAGAGGTTTATAACTGTGCGCTATTTTATAAAAATTGACAATCCGAAAATTTACAGGCGAAAAGTTGTAAAATCTACAATTACAATCAAAATTCAGAGTAATTAAAGGTTTTTAAAATAAATTTGTTAAATATTCGCCTGTCAATATTTATGAATAGGACCCTGGTTATAAAACTTATTTATTCCGAAAACCAGTTAAAATGTGGAATATACCTCGAAAAAATTTTCCTTATACAAGTTTTGATAGAAATGGTTCTGGAATTTTAGGTTTCTTAACTTATCTTCCTCGTTTTTACATCCTACTTTGCCAAATCGCCTCCCTGATTCCCTTGCATAGTTTTGTATAAAAGAATATTTTCAAGAGTTTGGATATAGGTAGGTCGGTAGGCAAACGGAACAGCTGCGAGCGCACTTAAACCAGAATAGGCCCGTTGTGATACTTTTGGATCTAAATTTCCTAAATTAAACCTATTGGAGATTTTTAAAAAGCGTAGTATGTCGGTTTTATTAACAACCGACACATCAAAAAGATTACATAAAAAATAAGTTATCACGATTGCTCTTCTTTCAAGAGCGAGAGTCGAACGACCGTTTCCTCCTCTTCTTTATCTTAGCTTCTTCTACAAAAATCATTTGAGAGAAGTCCCAGACGTCTGGTATGTCTACTGATAACCATTTAATTAAAAAAACTTTGTTTTAGTACTGTATTTCAACCGAACCTGAACAGTCTTAAGCTGCCTTTGAAAAGTTAATAAATTTCCTAATAAATAAAACTTTAACTTTCTATATAATTTTAACTCCATGCTCTCTGCCTCCCTTAATTTAGAACATAATGTACATGTTAATTTAATTTAACTTCAAGGATTTCTAAATTTTCCAAAATAATTTTGAAATAAAATTTTAAAGAAAAACTAATTATTGATTTAAAAAAAAAATACTTTGACCTTGTTCTAGGTTTAAATTTTTTAAAAAAAATATTAAAATTCAAAAGTCCAATTAACAGCACAGAGTCTCAAAGATTTCCATATCAAAGCATAATTCAATTTAAAATTAAAAAATAAATAAAAAAGTTTTTCACAGGAAATGAATTTTTCTTTAGAATTTCTCATTAGAAAATATAAAAAAATTAAAAAATTAAATTTAAATTTTCTAATATTAAAAAAATATTTATAATAATTTTCAAAGTTTGTAAATGAAAATTCGCAAATAATTCGTTGTTACCTTTTAAAATAAAACTTTTTTTTGAAAATATGTTTTAAAATTTAACAAAGTCAAAGGAGGATTACCTAAATATATACGAGTACTGAAAGGTTCCCAGTTTATTTTAAACTTTTATTTTTAGAAAATTACATACAATATTTAAATAAAAGTTATTTAAATTTTATATAAATATAAATATACATATATATTATATATATACACACATAAAAGTTTTCTATTATTTGAAAAATATTTTTCATCATTTTAGTAAAATAAATTTTTAAAAATTTTTAACTGCATATAAAACGAGAATTAAAATCGAGTACTTTATGCTAATATCCCGAGTACTGTGGGATATTAGCACGCATATAATATGTGCATAATGCAGTTTAAGGAATGTCCAGTAATTGATAATATATTTAGGAATTGTGTGCACTACAATACAGCAACTAATTAAAGTTTTATTACCAGAAGACTGTGAAATTAATGATTACTTTGTAGTCCAATACTTTACGAATATAAAGTAATGATTACTTAATAATCGAATATATAGAATTGTATTCAAATATTTTGATTACGATTATTATTAGTAATCAAAAGGTAATCTATAATTCTTCTACTTTGTATTCCAATACTTTACGAATATAAAGTAACGATTACTTAATAATCGAATATATAAAATTGTATTCAAATATTTTGATTACGATTATTATTAGTAATCAAAAGGTAATCTATAATTCTTCTTAGATTATGATAATATTTTGAATTACTTAACTAAAAGTAATCGCCAGATTAATTCCAGATTACTTTTTGATTATTTTTAGATTATTTCAAAAAATTTTTGAGAGTCAGATTAGCGAATAAAGTTTAAATTTAACGAAACGAAATTATATTGCAATTCTATTCAAAAATTTTGCTCTAGACAAATCAAAACTTTTTGTAAACGTTTCTTCCATGATTCCTTTTGCAAAATTTTAAGAATCTAGCTTTAATAAATACAGAGTTATACTTACATAAATAAGAAAATTGTATGGCAGCTACTCAAGAACTTTAAGCAAACTTATAAATTTCGGAAATCCTATAGATATGTCAGTTAACTGAGTTATCGAGCAAACTGATGGACCCACGTAGCTAAATCAACTCACTTTTCAATTCTGATCCAATTCATATGCCCTTTAATTAATACCAACTACCCGTTCTAATTTAAAAGCTCACAAACGTAATGCGAAACTTAGTATACCCTTAGTATAGATCTACATTCGTCCATTTATAAAAAAAATTAATTTATATACGATATTAGTTTAAGGTTGAATTAATTTTAATAAAAATCTGCAAAATATTTTACATTTTAATAAAACAAAAAAAAAAATTAAAAAAAGTACTCTTTAAATTTTAATTAAAAACTTTGAAATTAATTTATTTTTTTGTTATTTACGCCATAATATATGCAATTAAATATATGTATGTACAAATAATTGAATATAAAGTAAATAAAAAGTTAAATAAAATAAAAATAAAAAAAACTTTTTAAAATTATATTTAATAGAAAATTTAATTAGAAAAAAATATTAAAAAAAAAATATAAATAAATATTATAAAAGTTATATTTAAATGTCATATTTAATTATTTTTAAATTTTTTTTTATTTAAACATTTTTTTTGAAAAATACTAATTGTTTTTTTTTTTTTTTTCTTTTCAGGTATTTAAAAAATTTTTTGTATATAATTATGATCTTCTGAATCCAGTATAAATACAAATTAAACATAATGAGCTTGTATATATGTATGTATAATAAAAAAATGAATTGAAATTAAAAAAATTAAAATAAAAATAACAACTTTTCCGGAATAATATAATAATGACAAATTATTTGGTTAAATAACTTTGGGAAATAATGAGAACATTTCAATTATATAAATTATCTAATTGAAACTTAATTTTGAAAGTTAATAAAAAATGGAAATACCAATTTGTATCTGAATATAATTTATAATTTAATTGAATCAAATTATAAAGCGATTTGTTGCTGAAGCGCTTTAGTATATAGCAGCACAAAAAAGCTACGCTTTATATGATTGGTACAATAGCAGAATTCATTACAGCGCTTCAATTTATCATTTACTGAATCGAACTGAAGGAGATCAATTTTTAACAACATTTCTAATTCAATCATATTTATTTATTCCTTTTCCAATCATATACCAAGTATAAAGGTGCGTTAATATTGTAGCTGCGATAAGTGATAAGAGCGTCGATAAGAGCATAGCGTAGAAAATTATATATTGTTTATCGTTGGAAAAACGAGGATGCAATAGAAACACCTCTATTAAACTCATGTATACAATTTAGAACGCTATTCTCTCATCGACGCTCTTGTCACTTATTGCAGCTATAATATAAATGCATTTTTATTATGGTGTTATGGTGCATTTTTATTTTAGCTGCGATAAGTGGTAAATGTGCGATAATTTAAATCATGTATATAGTTTTCTACGTTATGCTGTTATCCACGCTTTCATCACTTATCGCTGCTCCAGCATAAATGCGCCCTTAGGATTTCAAGAAGCCTAACCTTCAGTTTCATTAATCATAATTATTTCACTAAGACATAAAGTAAAATATATTTTAAAGATTGAGGAGAGCTAGACAAAGTATGCAGTACGCGAAGCTATTCGCCAAACTTTTTTTTCACATATGAAAGTAATACGATATAAGTGAATAAACCCAATAACGTTTTTTAGGGGTAATTAAATTCATTTTAACCTGTCGTTTACAAGATATTAAATCATGATTTTCTTCCAGCATGATTACTTACTTTTTTTAATAATTTTTACATACATTTTTTACCGCGTCATATGTTGAAATTTTATACTTCTATTAATTGTCATTTTTAATTAGCATATTATTTTTTATTATAGAAAGAAATTTTGAAAAAATTAACAGCTTTTTATTTTGAATAGAATCATAAAAACCATGTTTAGAAGTCAAATTAGACATTCTACAAATAGAATTGAAAATAAATATGTATATAATTAAAAAAAAAAAAATATCAACAGTTTCTTTCATAGCGTATTCCTAAATTCTAAGTAAAATCTTAAATCTTAAATGAACGCATTACGCGACATTATTGTCATCGCTCAAATAAATTTGAAATATGAAAATTAACATTCAAGATTGAAAATTTATCGCTTTACAATCTGACATTTAATTTTTGGATGTCAAACATAATAAATTTTATAACAGCTTTTGTAACAATTTGACTCCATAATGTAAAAAAAACATTATTTAGCGCTGAATCTAATTGAACTTGCTCTGCAATTTTCTATATCGAAAATCTTTGACGACAATGTTGTATTATATTCATTAAACTTCAAGTTAATTGTTTGCGGTATTGAATGACATTTCTAATACGCAATTTAAATTTAACTGATAGAATTTTTAACTATTATATAAGAAATTGGTGGCAATGTAAAAGTTTGACATTTAATTTTTTTAATTTATTTTAAAAAATATAAAATAATTTATTTTAAAAAATTCAATAAATAAAATCAAATAAATTTTTTTTATAATTAACGCCCCCAAAATTTTTACAGTTAACTGAACTACGATTAAAAATTATTAACATTATTATGACTTTAATAAATTCGTTAAAACGCCATACCTACATTTTTCACGCGTAAAATATGCCTGAAGTATAAAAATCCTACTGTCTCATTCTGTTATTATTTTTATATTAAAAAAAAAAATAGAAATAATATTATGATAGGGATTTCGAATAATTACGAGTAATATTACGAGTATAAAAATTTTGTAACTAAATTAACAAATTTTTTTTTTTTAAATATTAACATGACCTGAAGCAGTCATTTTCACTTTATTGACAACATTTCAATGTAATTTTTTAAAATGTCATTTTATTTTGAATAATTTTACAAATTTGATAGGTATATATTATATTATTTAAAAACACCTATTAAAATTATATCCTGTCATCACCAAAATTACATGAAATTTTGTCAATTACATGTCAAGAGTATTCCATTTCAGAATAGGTATACATGGTATACGTAGGTATTCTATTCATATCAATAAATTGATAAAATATTTTTGATAAACTGACAAATATTCAAATAATTATTTTCCAAATATGGAAATTAAATGATTTACCTACTTGTAAATAGGTATATCTGTTATTAAAAAAAATAAATGATTTTTTAATAATTTCCCTAAAGGCATTATAATACTCATTACATATATGGGCATATTGAATTTATTCCCAATTTTCATTAATCAATTAATTATATCATTTTTTTTAAACTATGTATATAACTATACCTAATATAATATTATTAAAAGTCCATATTAAATAAAATGTAATTATAATTCAGTTCAATATGCTGTACAAGTACGAATACATACTTTTATAATTAAGTTTATTGATCCTAAATATATTATATATGTGTATACATGATTCTGTAAGCCCAAGGGAATTCAAATTACAAAAAAAAAATTAAACAAGTTCCAATAAAAAAAAAATATTCCTAATATGTTATAATAAAAATTAATTTTAATAAGGTGATGCTAATACCACAATATTCATTCCGCCTCTAGTGATTTGTTTTATACCCGTACATTACATTTAACGTGACTTTGTTTGTTTTTTCATATGTCAATTTCATATGTCTTTCATCCGAAAGGTCTCGTGTTCAAACCCCGGTCAGATCATATCTAATAAAAAGTAAATATCGTAAAAAATTAAAATTGTATAATTATATCGTAATATAAAATAAGATTTAATAAAAATATATAAATGGTAAAGACGCCGCCTTTTATTTGGAAGGTCTCGGGTTCAAACCCCGGTCAGATCATATCTAATAAAAAAAAAATCGTAAAATTGTATAAATATATCGTAATAGTTTATATCGTAATATAAAATAAGATTTAATAAAAATATGTAAATAATTCTTGTGTAAGATTATAGATGGCGCACAAAGTTAACATTTGTGCATTCATATTTCATAACCTTATACAATAGCTACAGCCAAGTAATCAACGGACGGGTTGTTGAATATTATGATTAAAGAAATTGAATCCTAGTTTAAAAAGCCCTATACTCCTTAAAGGAGTGGAAAAGGAAAAAAAAAAAAAAAAATAACAGATGGCGCACAAATTTCTTCTATTCAAACTATATATTTCATGCAGACATTGACCGCTCATTCCTTTTGAAATCGCTATTGATGTCAACCACTTTTAACAAAATTTCATATACGAGTATTTAGCTTCATAATATATTAAGTTATTATCATATTTAATAAGAAGTTGTATGGCAGTTACTCGAACCCACTATACTACACTAACCAAATTTTGCAGACTGTAATTATAAAACTTAACTACTTTTCGTACAATTTCAGACATCCCCGATTTATAAATGTAGATAAATACTCTTATAAAAAAGTTTCATTTATCTACATTTCAATTAATTCACCTTCAAAAACATTTGCAAAATAAAAAAAAAAAATTAATTAGTAAAAAATTATATAATTTCTTCTATTTAAACCGCAGAGCGTTAGAAGTGTCGCGAGCGTTGTGTGATAATTTTTAAACAAATTTTATTAAATGTTCTTTGGAATAAGGAATCACTACAGATCATAACCAAACTTTTCCAACTTGATGAAGAATAAAATTCGTGAAGTTTTGTGGAGATCGCAATTGTTTCATACTGCATTAAGGGGTTAATTTTTGTTATTTGAAAAAAACTTATATTCTGTAAATATCTTCAATTTTATTGCAATTAAATCTTTAATAATATTTTAAATTAAACTGTAATGTCCAGGACACTTATTCTCAAGAACAGCTATTATATTTTATAATTTAAATAAGTTAAATTAAAATATTTAATTAAAATTAATTAAATTGAAATGTTAAATAATATTAAATTCCATTAAAAAAAAAATACAATGCTTTATTACTATTTATATTTCTAAGAAAAACTAAAAAATCAAAGTGTATAAAAAACTTATTAAGGGAAAACATTGTTTTAAAAAAAAATTTAAGCTTCAAAAACATTTGCAAAATAAAAACTAAAATTAATTAGTAAAAAATTATAATTAATAATTTTTTAAAAAATAAAAAGTAGAAGTAGCGGAAAAATATATAATTATGTCTTTTTGATATTAATTCTATTTTAAAAAATTATTTTTAATTTTTTTTTTGTAGTAATCATAATTTTTTGCTTTTAGTCCTGAAGACCTCTTTAATACCCTTGAAGGGCTATAATGAAAAATGGGAAGTAAAAGATGGTTATAATAATATACTTTGCTGTGTACATACAAACGAAAAAGGAGTTATAAAAATTGAAAGTAATAAAATACAAGTAATGAAATGTTTACTTTCTTTTACTTAAAGAATTTACCGTTATTATTTTTAATATCCTTGTTTTTTTTTCTTTTTTTTTTTTTTTTATACCCTTTTGATCATAAAATTCAAGTTCAACAAATAAACAAAAGAAAGAATTTTCTTAAATGTCTTTAATTGACATTCAATTTAAATTATAAAACAATTTTCAGGTACAGTGACGGACAAAAACAAAATGATTTATTTTAAAATTATTTTGAAATTCAGGATTAAATTACTTTGGCGCATTTTGAGGGAAATTAAAGATATTTCCGAAAAGGTTTCGAAATTTCTAAGAATCAATAAAAAAACCGTTATCATCGAGAATTGTAAAAATAATGATTACTTTGTAATGCAGCACTTGAAGTAATCGTAATTTACTAAATAAATTATCTCTTATCTGAAATTAATCTAGATTATTAAGCAATTTAAAATTATAATAATCTTACAAAAAGTTTTCAATTACTGATAACCCTAATCAGAAAACTGGAGTCCTATTAGTAAAATTAATCAAAACTTTTGATTACAATTATTAAGTAATCATAATCTAAATATAATCAAAATTTTACAATTCTGGTTAGATCACATTATTTAATGAAGAACTTTTTTTGATTTTTTTATTTTTCTTTAGTTGCTTACGATCTTCTCATCTAATCTCTGAAACTTGTTGTATTTCAACAAATGATTACAAATTTTTGTTCGTCACTATATTTACAAATTTTCTTTAATCAAAGTAATCAAAGTAATGAAAAAGACATAAACTTATTAAATACCTTAAAAATCAATAAGAAAAAAATAATAAATTTTGTAAATTAAGTAAAATTTTAAGCTTTAGGCTTAATACTTTTGTTTTTTTTTTGTATATGTATTTACAAATACAAATACAAATAAAAAGGAAAAATTAAAGTATAAATCCTTTGAAAATACAATTAAAAATATTTTACAATAAAAATAAAATATTCTCTGGAATAAACATTTTCATTTCGAAAATGATTTGTCCTTTTGAAAATTTTCATTTTTTATTTCCTTATCCTTTTTGTTTTTACTCCTTCTACTAGACATTCATCAAATTTAACATTTTCTTTATTTGACAATTTTTCCAAAAAGTAAAAAGAAAAATAAAATTTAATTAAGACATTTTCTTCAAAAAAAAAAAAAAAAAAAAAAAAAAAAACAAAGAAATTCAAATAATAAATTTTTTTGTCAGAGAGAATCCCTTTTTATGAGTTTCAATTCTTTTAAATTCAATTTTTTTTTCCACCCTGTCCTTTAAATTTTCTCTTTTTGGTTCATTATATTCTCAATGGGGGGGTGGTTTTCCTTAATTGACTTATATTTTTGTATACACACAATCTTACAAACAGTCGAATCAAGATTCAAAAAAAAACAAAATACAAAAATTAAGAAAAAAATTTAAATTTAAAACTACAGAAAAGAAATTATATTTTAAAAATTTGTACTACAATACGGGTTAAATGTAAAAGTATATAAACAGTTAAAAATGAGGCTTTATAAAATAATGTCATAAGAAGTAAGACATATGAAGAATTTGAAAAATCAAAAATATCACAAAAAGAATATATTGGAAATGTGGATGCTTTTGTAATTACACGATTTTAATTATACTTTTTGCGATTTTATTTCATGAATTGCGGTTTTATTTACTGATTTGCGATTTTATTTTTCATGAATTGCGATTTTATTTCTTTTTTTGCTATTTGATTCCATTTCTTGTGACATTTATTTCGAATTCTTGGCTATGACGTTGCTTCTTTTGACGATATTTCATGAGACTCATAATTATTAGAAAAAATATATTTTCTCAAATTATTGAAAATTGCATTTTCAAAAACTTTAAAATTCAAAAACTTTAAAATTTAAACTTTAAATACAAGAAATAAATCTTCATTATTTTTATTTTAATGGCAAATACGTTGGTGTAACTGGAATTGAAATTAAATTTAAATGTCAAAGAAAATAATTTAGCTCAAAGAAATTTAAAGGTCCCAACCTTACACCAGCCGCAGGGTTTGTAATTGAAATTTTCGAGAATATTGTTAGTGCAAGAGGTAATGATTGAAAATAAAATGGAAAACTGCTAAGAAAAAAATTTTAAATTTCATAATTGGACAAAAATGAAACAGAACAAAAATGAAGTAGATAGAATTTTAAAGCGTTGACGAAACACAATTCGATTTCGCGTAGGAAACAACTGTAAATATCAAAATTTTTTATTTAACCTGTAAATTATTTTGAAAAGTTATATTATCAAAATGTTTTCATCGTAAAAAGCAATTGTTTCTGAAACTTGTTTTATGCTAAGCACAAAACATTAAGTAAATAAATAAGCAAAAACAGCATCAAAGGTTTGAAGTACAAATTTTACATTGTGTTTCATTTCATAGTTTCTTACCTACACTTTAATTTCTCTCCAAAACAACTTTAACTTACTATAATTTGAGATTTTAAACTCAATATTATTTACAATTTCAAAAATTACAAAGGCAAAATGGAGGTCTGGTTATTTGTGCTTTTGACAGTTTTTGATATTTCGCTCCGAAATTTAGCACACATTGTGTTTTCAACGTTATAAATATACGAAAAATAAAGATATAAGAACTCTGTTCATTAATTTTAAAATTATGACTTTATATTTATTCATTTTGAATGTGAGAGTATGAAAATAGGAAATCTATAATTTTTGATGGGTCTGTCATGGGTTAAATACTATTTTTTAACTTTAAATTGACAAAATATAATGACAAATTAAAAACTTTGACAGTTGAAATTAATTACATTATTTCTCATATCACATGACTAAATACACAAAGTATCAAAGTATTCAGTTGAAGCAATGTAACAAATTGTTAAATTCTCATTTATATACTTTGCTTTATTGACTTTGACAGTCTTGACAGTTAATATTTATTTAAACAGAAAATATTTTAAATAAACAGTTTTTTTTTGTATGAATGTAGAATTTTTTACAAAAATTATACTTTGACGACTTTTAAAGTAATTTTACAAAGTTTCATTTAGTCAACGACGTCTCTGATTAGTAACTGAATCATTGAACCCTTCATTTCCAAATCTCTGAATTAATATCTGTCACTTATCATATTAACCGAGTAATTTCTAATTAAAATCAAATCTATAAAAACTGAATAACTTCTAGTAATAAACTCAAATAATTACTTTTAAAATATATTGAAGTTTGTTAACTTCATTAATTTACATGGCAATAAATATTTTACAACAAAATCAGTTTTTTATTAATTTTGTCCTATAGAATAATTATATTCTATATATAAAGGGTTACTAGACCGTGTATATACAATAATAATATTTTAATATAGCTTTTAATTAGATTTAAGAAATTAATTACGTCCCAATCAGAAACCAATATAATAAACATAAACCACAACCCATCATAATTTTCTTTTTATCTATATCTAAGTATATATTATTTATTACATAATATATTAAATTTTTATTAACATTATCTTAAGTAATCGATCAGCATCAATAGAATTTTCCTATAAAAAATTTCCAAATATTTCAAAAAAAAAAAACAATAAATTTCCACAACACAGGAAAATCATAAAAAAGAGCTTTTCATGATTTATGAAAGAAATTCTTATTTGTCTATGAACGTTTTAATTTAAGTATCACCTTAATATGATCGGATCACTATAATAAATGCTTCTATAATGTATGTACGGATGTACAGATATATATATAAATATATGTTTTTCGGCCTCACTATTCTTTGTCATCATAATAATTTTTATAGAATTTTTCGGCTCATTCAGGGCTGTCAACACTATACAAAAGTAGGTTTAATTACTTTTAACTTCGTCTATATTTACTTAAATTTCTAATCGCTTTATTCTTTCAATAGTTTGTATTTCATCAGAAACTTTAAATATTAAATCTTATACAAATATATATGGGGATTAACATATAACTTTCTACTATAACATTTTTAAATACTTGAGCATATTTAGTTAATATATGATTATAATGTAGATTCCTAAAAACTATATATTCATTATCTAGCCCAAACCTTTGAAACACTAATTTTTATTTTGGGATAGCGCAGGAACTACAAGCCCTATTTTCGTAAGTGATACTTTAATTTAAAAAATCAAATAGTCCGGGTCGTGAAAATTTTAACTGTGTCTGTACCAATAGTTTTTCAAAACTACGATATATAACTTTAGCAATGATCACACAGTTGACTACGTACCGGCCAATACAGTTACATACGTCTTTATAAAAAGAAGAAATAAACATATTGAATACATATATAGGACTTTTAAAATCTTTAAATGTATTCGTGCCACATATTTGAAAAAAAAACACTCAACTAGTATCTAATTACTAACATTTATTACAACCACTAACTTTTTAAAAACAAAATCTACATCTTAAAATTTTTTTGAATTGGCAGCCCTGACTTAAGAATTTCCTTATGATTTAACCCACCCAAAAAACACGACAATGAAAAAGTTTATTGGTATTTATTTTTTTCAACCTAATAAAATAATGGTCATAAAAAAAAAAATAAGTATACAGTGGCGGCAAAATGTTTGTTTTTCTTCAATTTCACCTCTTCCGCCCCCTCATCCGCTTTAAGAAATCAATAAAATTTTATATTCATTACTAATAAAATAAAATTTTTTACAACGACATTAAAAAGTTTTATAAGAGGGCAAAAAAAAAAAAATTATTATTATACAAAACAAGAATCTAAAGTGGAAACAGTTACTTTTATGTATTTTATACACTTGAATATGTTACAAATTTGTTAACTTTTCAATAAGATAAGCTCAATAAGCTTTTTCAAATAAAAAGCTGAAATAAAATTACAAATAAGCTATTACAATTGATTTTTACAATTTGTTACACAACTACAATTTTCCATTCAATTTTCTCACTTTAAAAAAATTTTCCACTTAAATTTTTATTTTTTCTTGAAAATTAAAGATATAAAAACTCTCTAAAAACTCTTATTTTTCAAAAGAATTACTTTCCATTAAATTTACACTTCAAAAACAGTTAACATTTTCAAACTATTTTTTTTTTTTTTTTTTTTTTTATTTTTTATTCTCAAAAAACTTTAAAAGATTGTAAGAAATTTTATTTTAAATTTTATGTTTTATATACTTGGTTAGTTCAGTTTTATCTAAAGAAGTAAGTTGGAACAAGAAGGTCCTTTACATTCAACATATTCACCAATTCTACATTTTTGAGAAAAAAAAAAAAAATAAATAAAATTCAAAATGTCTGAGAAATTTCATAAAAGACGACAGTAATAGTAAACTAAAACAAAAATAAAAAAAAAATGTTTGCAATAAAGTTAACTTGTATATCATATGATGACCATGTATTATGTTGTCAGATCATAAAAGTGACACCTAAAAACCTAAAAACAAAACTTTCATTCTTTGGGGATCACTATACTCACTAGAACTCATTTATTTTATTCTAGAAGTTATGACAATATCCTTGCTTTGCTTTATTTTAATAAAAGGTTAGATAACGCCTCAGTAATCAGTAATCGGTATAGGTCTCTAGATAGTAGTACCCTTTAAAACATTTGGATTTGGTTTTTTTGATTGCACTGAGTGAAGACATTAGTTAGGAATAGTTTAGGAATCGTAAGTTCGTAGTACGCCTTAAAAATTGTTCTAGATTAAGGCTCAGCTAACGTGTCGATATAGTTACTGATCACAAGATCCGTTGGCGCCTTGATTAAGGCCAAGCCAATGATTCAAATTACTTATCACTAAGTTCGTAGTACGTACAGTTACTTATCACAAGGTCCGTAGTACACCATTATTAAGGGCTATCCAAAGAGTCAATAGTTTTATCACTAGGCCCGTAGTACATAGTCAAGTTTCTAGAAATTACTTTTTGATGAGGACGTAGCTAATAATATCAGTTATTCATAGACTTCCAGGTTCGTAGCACGCCATCGATAATGTTAAAAAAAAAAGTATTTCAGGTGATGTAGGCTCAGCCAACGCATTGATAGTTATTCCATATTACTTGTCCGGGTGCATTGTTTACACACGAGGACTCATGAAAATTCCTTTGCATGTTATACGAGTTCTGAACTCTGACTCTCTTAAAATTGATTTTATCGTAACAAAAAATTTGAACTTGTCTTCCTCAGAATGTACGTTTCCATCGTATTACACTTCCTTAAACCGTCGATGGTCCCCATTACCTTATTCTTTTAATCCAAAGAAAATAAAATCCAAAGGGATTCTCTGTCCTTCTCTTCCCAATAAATCTTAAACTGTTTTTAAAAAAATGTCAAATGGAAATAAAAAATATTAACTGTTAGAAAATTTACAAGAAAAAGGACATTCACATTTTATAAAAAATAAAATATTTTTTTTTCGTATACATATTCATGAATATAAAAAGGATCACACAAATACATATACATAAGAAAAAATATTTTTTCTTTTAAATTTTCCAATAAGGACTAAAGACTTCGAAATGGAAGTTTACATTATTTGAATTCCAAAAGTGAAAAAATTTACCGTGAATTTGTTGAGTCCTTTTCTTTTATGTCCTTCCAAATAAAACATATTTACATCCATACATAAGCAAATTTCTATGCAATTTTCAAGTATTAGTTTTATTTTCAAATTAAATTATTTTAGTATTAGGGAAAAACCCTTTTCTTATTGAATTGTTCAATATGTATTGGAAAAATGAGAAAGTAAATTTAAAATAATTTTACTTAAATAGCATTTGAATTCAATTCAATTTAAAAAAAAAAATATTTTTATAAGTATTTTAAGTTTCATATGTCCTGTATATTCTATTGTATGGAAAAATATTTTGATTTTTTATTATTTTCTACATTTTTTTTTGTGTATCATTCAATCTTTCACTCATTTTTACATTATTTGTAATTCAATTGAAAAAAAAATTTATATTTAAAAAAGGCGGAAACTCATAAACTTTAAGTAAAACTCATAAAGACTTTTCTTTTATACATTTGTTATATTCTATTAGAGATGGGAGGATTAGGGGGACGGGGAAAGAAAGGGTTGGAAAACAAACTTCTAAGAAAACCCCAATAGAAAAATAATGATTCAATATTCTTTCACGATATAATACTTAAAAAAAAATATAACTGTTATTTTATGATTTCTAAGGGCTCTTGATCGTAAAAGAATTCATATATGAATAGGGGCTATATATAAAGGCTATTATTCTATACAGTATAAGTAATATACTTTTTAAAATATAATTTTGTACAAATATCAGAAGCATTCACACAAACGTAGAATTAAAGAAAGGATTTTTGAATTTTTACAATGAAAGGTATCAAAGTAAAATAAAGAGAAATTCCCCCTCCCCTGATTTCCCCTCCTGAAATATAAAATAAAATCGTAAGATTCAACCCTTTTATAAAGAATGTATATACCATTCCAAATGCAAAATACAAGTACCTAGTATATATTTGGCATAACAATTCAAATAAATTTTTTACAAGCTTCCAAGACTGCAATACACTATATTGAGTTAAACCTACCACCAGAGGTGTTCAATACAATTAAATAGGGCTATTCATTAGACTTATCAAAATTATATTTGTATTTTGGTATTAAAAAAAAAAAAAATACCAGGATATTGAACTTTAAACATAAAAGGATCAAACCTTCAGTACATTTAAGAGAAAATAAAGTGTTATATAAAATTTCCTAGTATTTTATTGAATCAAGGCTACTTTTAGATGAATATAATATTCAAATTCCCTCTCCGCCCCCTCTGTCAATAAATAAGTTCAAAAAAAACTGAATTTACCTAAAAAACTCAAATTTAAATTCATAAAATCTGTTTTATTCAATTTGAAATTAAATATTCTCAAAATATTTTTTTTTTTTTAAATCAAATCACGATTCTTTTGATTCATCCTTTAAAAATCCTTTTTACTCCTTTAATCAAATTCTTGCTATTTTTGGTTGTTGTTTTATTGATTTTGGATGCACAAAAGGTAAATCAGGTAAAATAGCAACAAAAAATAACTGTAAAAAATGCTAAAAAATTTTTCCCTCCGATCTTCCTTGGTATGAATAGAATTTCAAATTTTCTTAGGTCCTGTCATTTTACACCAAGAAAAAAAAAAAACTAAATAAGGGTGTTAAAAACACTTTGCTGTTTTTTTATTGTCCTGCTTTTCACTTTTTCACCAGAAAAAAATTTAATTTTTTTTTTTGGTTTTTTTTTTTTAAATGGCAAAAAGCCAAAAAAAAAAAAAAAAAAGTAAAACTAAAAGATATTATTACTTAGTATAATATAATAATTTTTTAGGCATACTTTTTGGATACTTTTCTTCTCTTTAAATCAAATCATACCCTGATTTTACAGTTCCTTCATTCTCCTTTAAAAAAAAAAATCCTTTGCTTCGAAACTTAATGTCGGAAAATTCAAAAAGGATAATTTTCATTTTTTTTTTTTTTTTTTCATTAAAAATTTTTTTTTTTTTTATTCTGAAAGTATCTATAGAAAATATCTTGTATATACTTTTTTTTTTGTATCTATAGATATAAAATTTTAATATATGAATCCTTTTTCTTTGTATTTTGAAGGTAAATATAATAATAATGGCTATGAATTATAAGAACCGAACATTAAATAAAATTAAAGTGAAGGTATTCAAAAATTCTTATGGGTTATTACTGTACTTTTGTTGTTGTTTTTGTTTTTCTTGTTCACATTTTGAGGTTTTTTTGATACCTTGCGGAATTTCAATTGTTTTTTTTACTGAAAAGTATGGTTTGCTTTTTTTTATATCCTAAAGATACTTTAATATTAAAACATTGGAGGATATATTATATATATATATATATAACAAATAAAAAAATAAATGAATGATAAATAAATTTTTATGAAACCACAGAAAAATATAAAAGAAAAAATTAAAAAAAAATATGCTGTGTCCACCACAGAAGAACCAATTGCTATTACAAGAAAAGCGTAAAGTGAAATTTCGTTAAAGTATTTTATTTATCGCATGTATATTAATTATCATTTATAATTGTATTTAATACGCTATTTATTTGAAAGAGAGTAACTCGTTATTGTGTTAATAATTTCTAACTAAGGTTTTTGAAGGATTCCAATACACAGTGTTCCAATTTCGACTTGGAATTTTAAAATAATTCATCAACAATTTTAAATTGAGATAAAAATTATACATTGTATGACATTTGGACTATGTTGACATTTCATAATAAGATTTGGACTTAAATGACTTAAGTTGGACTTAAGTTAAAAAAACTTTTTAAGACAAAGTAGTAGCTCTGGGTTTATGTAACAACTTTTATTTAATAAAAATTTTTGTACTATTTTTGGTTTACGAAATATTCACAAAAAAACTTTAAAATTACGTAAGAGAAGTGCCATAATTAGGATAATCAAATTTCCTACAAAAGCTTATTAATTAAAGGTATTCACTTCAAAACCTTTTATATGAAATCTGAACACCTACCAATCCCCGTCATTTAGGCTATGCATATTGTGCGTACAGAGAGACAGACATTTAAACACACACACACAATTCGGATATCACTAAAAGAAACACATTTTTAAAAGCTTATTAATTAAAGATACTAACATCAAAACCTTTTATGTATATGAAATGCCATCAACTACCACTTTGTCATTTAGGCTTTACGTACGCACATGCGTACAGAGTGATAGACAAAGAAATACACACACACAGTTCGGACATCAGAAACACATTTTTTAAAGTTCTGCACACCGGAATAATGCACATTTTACAAAAAACTTATATGCAAATTTCTAGTGCGACAACAATATCTATACGCTTATCAATTGTCATATATATAGCGGTTGGTACAAAATAATACAAAATAATTAAACGCGGTTATTTTTTAACAAGTTGAGAATGAGCAAAAAAAAAAAGCATTGAGTGAAAAATATCTAGAATAACTCATTGAAAAGTGGGAAAAAGTTAAAATGAAAGTGTTGTGGTTTAAACAATATTTTAATTGTTCTTTATAAAAAAAAAAAAAAAAATAAAAAAAAAATTAAAACATATTTTTGTGGTTCTATTGAATAAAATAATAATAAATTCGTTCAAGGTCGTTACATTATATCCATTTTTTTTTTAACTTACCTTCTTGATGCTTGTATTTTGTATAATTAAAATGTATAACGAAATTATGCTAAAATATTTAATATAATATATTATATATATATATAATTGTATTATTTATTTATTTATATTTACTTTTGGATTCTTTGGAGGGAAGAATCACAGTACAAAAAAGAGAATAAAAGAAAAACTCAAGATATAATGTTAAATATACACTAGAGAATATCGTGTATAAAAACTTCTTCAAAAAAAAAATTTATATTTTACTTTTTAAGACTATAAATTTAAAAAAGAAATTTTTTTTTTTTTTTTTAATTTTTAATTTCTTTTAGCAATCAATTCTATGGGGCTTTTTTCTTTAAAATAAATATTAAAAGTAGAAAGAAAGTTTTTAATAAATTCAATGAAAATCTAGGTACAAAATCTTAAGAAAATCTGATGTTAAATTAATATTAAATGAAAATAACGAAACTTTTTTTCAAAGTTTTAAAAAATATATATCTTAAGATACCTATTCTTGAGATACCGCAGTTCCTATTCTTAATTTTAAGTAATAAATAAAAATAATTTGGCACTTCTAAAAATTTTAACAGCCACAAGAGACAAAATCAAACTTATATATTCTAATTCTATTTTTAAATTTTTTTTTTCAAATTGTCAGTTATTTTGTTGCAGAATCAAATGTGAGTTTCTGCTCATTTTGTAATTTTAAAACCCCTAGGACCTCTAAGTATTCTAAATTTTATGTTATACAAAACAAGCTAATGACACTTCTAAGAATGTAAGCAACAATGGGAGGCGAGACCAATTTTACTTTTTCATTGACTCTGTTTTTTTTAGGACTAAAACAGGGAATAAGAGTATTAGGTAAACTTTTGAGAAGGTTTTTTAATAAGAGCTTCTGCGTTCACCAAACTTCAATTTAAGATACCATAAGTTTGTAATGATCTTAATCCAAGGTTTTCAAAAAAAAACTTCTTGAATTTGAACTTCTTATAAGTTGTAATAGCCAAAGACGATGTAGTTTCATTAACAAAAAAATAGACAGGTCCCTCCCACTTTAACTCAGATCAGGCTATGTGTAGAACTCTCTGTAACTTGTGTGATTGTAATTTTTTTTTGTACAGGGGAATGGTACGCTTCAAAAGCCAACAACTGGAACAGATGTGCAGTGTTCTTTTGAGTAGTGCGCGACTTTAACAGACAAAAACTACACACTTTTAAACAAAACTTTAAGGAGGGACCTGTTATACAAAAGTACAGTATGGTTACGAGATTAAGAATTTGAAAGAATTTGAGTTTAGGATATTTATGTGAACGATTATTTGTTCAAATTCTTAGATTATATAATATAGAACAGTCGGAAAAGTTCAATTACCTTCAATAAACTTTCTTAAGTGCATCAACCTGTTAAATAAGCGTTAAATACTATTGCCAAAGATATTTTTTTAAAGTTTCATTTAGTTAATTATACCACCCCACACTGAAATTTCAATTAATTCTTTACTTAGTTAATAAATTTAATAAAACAATTTTTAAATTCTAATTTATTTCAATAGAATTTCATTTAAATCCAAATTTTATAATTAAAACAGTAGAGTACATACTAAACCCGTTAAATAATAAAAATAAATTTGTATAGATGTATAGATGTATACATTCCTAACCATTAAAGAATATTGATAATAATTTTATCATACTTGAGCAGTGATAACGTCAAAACGCGTCTATTTTTAATATTCTATACATATACATATAGTAACCACTCAGCACTACATTATCTCTTCCTAAACGTATATGATGCAGTCAAAATTGGATAATAAAGCAAAAAAATTCTGAATAAAATTCCATATTTTAAAAAAAAATTTAAGTGCTTATAAGCTGTTTATTTATGCATTTTCATAAAAACAAAAAACCAATTCTTTAATTTATTTATTCCAGATTCATCGTCGGGCTTCAACTCATAAGAATTCACAAATATGTTATACAAATTATCTATATATACGCACCCCAAATATACGCGCCTTTATAAGTGCGCCTATTAAAAAATAAACAGTCACTAAAGATATTTGTACACTTTTTTTTATTAACTGTTTTTTCATCCATTTTATTAACTGTTTTTCCATTCAAAACTAAGTATACGTTGCTCTTCTGTACAGTTATTTTATTATTTCCATTTCTTTTCAATCATAATTTTTCTGTCCTATATTTCAAAAATTCCAAAATAACTGTTAATAACATAGGCGTATAATAAAAAGTACAAAAAAAACAACTTAGTGGCTTTTCTCTTCACAATATATAGAACGTTAGAGTTCCGTTATATTTCTGCTGAATTAAAAAAGCAACTACCGTTATATTCTATATAACTTTTCATTACTTTTCATTTCGTTATTCTTTTGTTCCTCTTTAAATAATAAATTTAACTGTTCCTTCCCGTTACAATGATTATTTTATCCAGAAAAATTACCGTTATAAGCCAGCCACCAAAAAAAACCGTTTAAATTAAAAGTGTAGAGACAGCAAAATTCGCATTGACAATATGATAAACAAATTAGACTGTAATCTAATGTTTATACTAAATATTTACACACACTGTCAACTCTTAGTAAATATACTCCAGTCACTAGATATACTTCAACGTACCACTCAGTGGGTAAAAGTCAAAATAAAAAAAAAAATAATAAAAAAATTTTTTTATTGTCTAAGCAATAATCGTAAAAAATGTTTACGTTAAAATATAGAAGTTATGAACAATTATAATCTCTTGAAACAAATCAAAAAAAAACGTGAGAAGAGTATAGAAGTGAGTTATAAATGTTGACGTAAAATAGAGGATAGGAAGAGGAGCCAGGGTAAATAAAAATAAAAAAGAAAAAAAACTGAATGGAAAACGGAAAAAATAAAAATAAATAAAAAAAACGATTTTGTAACGCACACTAAATTCATCTCTATTATCTCTAAATTCGCCTATTAAAATATAAAAAATAGGATATTATATTAAATTTCGTTTTTTTCGATGACTAACATCCTGTTTTTGTTTTGTTTTGTTTTTTATTATAACTGTTTTTTTGGTTTTATTACGTTATGAATGAATAACTGACACTCTTGCAGTTGTTATGAAAAAAAAACGGTATTATGAAACGGTATTTTATCTTTTATAATATAGTCGAAGACTAAAGTTCCAACTAGAGTGATGCGTCAGGAGTGACAGCGTAAAAATCCCTTTAAGTTGTTATACTCTTTTTTGTGACTCTTTATTTTAAAAAAAATTTTGATTTATATTTTAAAGATTTAGATATCTGACTGAAATATATTACTAAAGCGCCTAAAGACTCATAATTTAGATTGTGGGACTGACAACCTGTTTTAAAACCTTCATATAACTTTTGAAACATAATTTTCCCAAAATATATTTGAGATCATTTTTACCTCTATTTTCTAATAATTAGTTAATAGTTCGCACAAACCTAAGTGCAGACTTGAATTTTCGCTACAATTTTTGGTTAAGTGCGAATATGTTGAAAATCGTTTATGAACAAATTTCAAATATCAAGTATATCTCACATATATACATAATATTATTCATGGATAATAAAATTTGAATACATCCCTTGTTATATGCGTAAAAAATAGAAATTTTATAACACTTTTTAAATACGGATGAAAAATTTTTAATTGAATTTTAGAATCAGTTTTAAGTTCAATAAGGGGTTTCTCAATACTGCAAGCCTGCCGAAGATTAGACTTAGTAGCACCGGTCAAAATACTCCTTAAAATTTGATATATGATGAAAATTGAAGAATCCGCTTTCACTTCTTTTGACATTACAGCAGTGTAGCAATAGGAAGGGGAATTAAGTATAGACGGAGTGTTTTTTTAAGCAAAAACTTAACTGATTTATCTATCCATCTATTATCCTACACTACCTATTAGTATTTAATTATACAATTTTACGATATTTTTTTATTAGATATGATCTGACCAGGGTTTCAACCCGAGACAGTTCACATAAATGATGGCATCATACCACTACCCCATTAACCTGATAAATGAGGATAACCTTTATAAAATCTTAATAATGTTCTGAACAAACTTTTATTGAATCTAAACCATGTTCATTATTAAATTATTTTTAATATTTCCCTCTTTAACGTTTATTTATTTTATTTGTTTATTTTTTAAATCCAAGTCATAAACCAGTTTATATCGGAAATGAATTTATGAATTTGATTTTATTTTTATTATATTAATATTTTCATATTTATATATATATATATATATTTTTTTTATGTGATTCATTTTTATTTGATCATAATATCTCATTCACTTACTCACCACTCATCAGCTCTGCCACTCCTGGTGACTGAATTAGCTCTCTATACCCACCCCTATTATGAAAATCAAATTAAAGATATTTAAGTGTAGGATTTTTATTTTACTGTTATAGGTAGATTGTTCAAATAAATAATTTTTGGAATTGAAATTACATACCGACAACAAAAATCAAAAAACAAGAAAGGAAAAAAAAAAAAAAAAAAAAATAAAAAGGAAGTGAAATGTTAAAACAGAACATAAATAGGATGTAAAAAAGAGCAGAAGTAGAGAATTGTAAGGCACTATGGGACAAATAAAAATATTTAAAACAAAAAATTAAAGCAAATATTGAGATTGAGGTTTACCTCAAAATAATATTCGGTATAAAAAAAGGCAATGCCACTATAGTCTGGCCCGTGCGTTTTTTTATTCAAAGGGATGAACATTTTTTTTTTTTATATTTTCCATGTAGAAAAATAAAAGTGGGAAAACTGCCAATAAAGTGAGTAATAAAAACCAATATAATAATTGTAGATTTAAAAATAAAAAATAGGATCAGAAAAATTTATTTTTACTTCTCCCTAGGTATAGTGAAAGAGATGAAAGAAATAAAAATTGTTTGTGGTTTTTTTTTATTTTTTTTTATTATTGTGGAATTTTTTTTTTTTTGGTTTTTGGAAATTGAGATTTTATGAAATATGAAATCATTCCAATATATTATTTTGATTCAATTGATTGATTTTTCATAAAAATTTTGATTTTTATTAAACAATTTAAATATACATGAAAATTATCCACTAACTTGGCTTCTGTATTATGGGGAAGTGCAAAAAAAAGTTTGTACTTATATATTTTTAAAAGAATTAAATTTAAAAAAAAAAATAATTTTTAATTAAAATCTTTTTTAAATTCCAGATTAAAACAAGTTTTTAATTAAATAAAATGATATATAAAACGCGGTATTGCAAGAGTTTTAAATTAAGTCCTTCTTACATCTTCGTTCTAAAGTGGTAATGACTTTAGTGGATCTAAGGTTGATGGGTTTATATTCTCATAACGCTTCAATTATAGTTTAAAGCTCTTTGAGGTTTCTTTAGCCATTTTTTAAAATATTAACAACAGGATCTCTCCAAGAAAAAATTTAACACAGGATCCATTTTGCCTGAATGTCATGGTCCAGGTTCCAAATCTCAATTCCTAAGGATATAAATTTTAAGTTGAAATCTAAATTTCACTCAAAATTTCACAAAAAACTTCCAGATGTCCAATATAAGGAAGTGACAGAATTTAAAGATGTTATCCAATATCCAAAACTCATTTAAGTTAATTACAAAAAAACTTCGGATCTGCAATTCTCTTATTAAATTTTGAAAAACCCTGACCCTGATTATATTAAAAAATACTTTCACTAAATAGTTTTCTACAAATACCATCAGTATTTCGTCTACGACATGCAGACTCGAGTCTTCAGTGCGAGTACTCTATTACTAATATAACTATGTTTACTGTACATTTTTTTAACAACTGACTAATCCTAAATTTACGATTGAATACAAAAATTTTCAAACAAAGTGGTATTATTTTTTTTTTTATTCAACTTCTATAAGAACTATATGGCATTCACCAAGTTAAGACTAGGCTTCAGTTTCTTTAATCATTATATAAACTAAGCCGTTAATTACTCAGCTGTAGCTATTGTATAAGATTATGAATACCAATTGTTAATTTTGTGCGCCATCTATTATCTAACACAAGAGTTGTTAATGTAAAATCTTATCTTATTTTACGATATTAACTATTATTAGATATGATCTGACCGTTGTTACATGAGAGGCGGCGTCGTAACATGATAACCTTTATAAAAACCTTTATAACCTACTATAATAACCTTTATAAAATCTTAATATTGTTCTGAACAAACTTTTATTGAATCTACCATGTTCATTATTAAATTATTTTTAATATTTCCCCCTTTAACGTTTATTTATTTTATTTGTTTATTTTTTAAATCCAAGTCATAAACCAGTTTATATCGGAAATGAATTTATGAATTTGATTTTATTTTTATTATATTAATATTTTCATATTTATATATATAAATATATATATATATATATATGTTTTATGTGATTCATTTTTATTTGATCATAATATCTCATTCACTTACTCACCACTCATCAGCTCTGCCACTCCTGGTGAGTGAATTTTGCTCTCTTATACCCACCCCTACTATGAAAATCAAATTAAAGATATTTAAGTATAGGATTTTTATTTTACTGTTATAGGTAGATTGTTCAAATAAATAATTTTTGGAATTGAAAATACGTACCGACAACAAAAATCAAAATAAAAAGGAAAAAAAAAAAAAATTAAAATAAAAAGGAAGTGAAATGTTAAAACAGAACATAAATAGGATGTAAAAAAGAGCTGAAGTAGAGAATTGGAAGGCAGTATGGGACAAATAAAAATATTTAAAACAAAAAATTAAAGCAAATATTGAGATTGTGGTTTACCTCAAAATAATATTCGGTATAAAAAAAGGCAATGCCACTATAGTCTGGCCCGTGCGTTTTTTTATTCAAAGGGATGAACATTTTTTTTTTTTATATTTTCCATGTAGAAAAATAAAAGTGGGAAAACTGCCAATAAAGTGAGTAATAAAAACCAATATAATAATTGTAGATTTAAAAATAAAAAATAGGATCAGAAAAATTTATTTTTACTTCTCCCTAGGTATAGTGAAAGAGATGAAAGAAATAAAAATTGTTTGTGGTTTTTTTTTATTTTTTTTTATTATTGTGGAATTTTTTTTTTTTTGGTTTTTGGAAATTGAGATTTTATGAAATATGAAATCATTCCAATATATTATTTTGATTCAATTGATTGATTTTTCATAAAAATTTTGATTTTTATTAAACAATTTAAATATACATGAAAATTATCCACTAACTTGGCTTCTGTATTATGGGGAAGTGCAAAAAAAAGTTTGTACTTATATATTTTTAAAAGAATTAAATTTAAAAAAAAAAATAATTTTTAATTAAAATCTTTTTTAAATTCCAGATTAAAACAAGTTTTTAATTAAATAAAATGATATATAAAACGCGGTATTGCAAGAGTTTTAAATTAAGTCCTTCTTACATCTTCGTTCTAAAGTGGTAATGACTTTAGTGGATCTAAGGTTGATGGGTTTATATTCTCATAACGCTTCAATTATAGTTTAAAGCTCTTTGAGGTTTCTTTAGCCATTTTTTAAAATATTAACAACAGGATCTCTCCAAGAAAAAATTTAACACAGGATCCATTTTGCCTGAATGTCATGGTCCAGGTTCCAAATCTCAATTCCTAAGGATATAAATTTTAAGTTGAAATCTAAATTTCACTCAAAATTTCACAAAAAACTTCCAGATGTCCAATATAAGGAAGTGACAGAATTTAAAGATGTTATCCAATATCCAAAACTCATTTAAGTTAATTACAAAAAAACTTCGGATCTGCAATTCTCTTATTAAATTTTGAAAAACCCTGACCCTGATTATGTTAAAAAATACTTTCACTAAATAGTTTTCTACAAATACCATCAGTATTTCGTCTACGACATGCAGACTCGAGTCTTCAGTGCGAGTACTCTATTACTAATATAACTATGTTTACTGTACATTTTTTTAACAACTGACTAATCCTAAAGATAAATCAAGATGCATTATTTCGGAGATCTTCTCGTTTTGAGGGACCAAATATTAAAATTATTGTTCATCAACTTCCGTAAAAGGACGCGTGGGAAGTCCTTACCTTCTGGTGGGTGGCATGCCCGTTATTATTATAAACATCAGAAAATATTAATATGAAATAGCATTCAAAATTATTTTAAAATACCTCTCCCTAATGAAAAATACCTATACAATATTTAATAAAATAATTTTTCAAGATTTTATAATAAATTTTCTATTTCATAAGAGATAACGCTAAAGGTATTAAAAATAAATTAAAAATTCCAAAAGTTAACATCAATTAAATATGAATTTGATTATATTTCAATTTAAAACAAACACACACACAGTGTTATTTCAAACACAACTCCTATTTTTTAATCCTATTTCGGGGAATGTTCATTTTATATTCTCTTGACAAAAATAAACTCAAAAATTTTCTTCCATTTTTTCCCTTAAAATAAAAAAAAAAATTCCCTGAATTCAATTCCCAAAAAAAAAAAATTTAAAGAAATTTTCCAAATAATTTTCAAACAACAAAAAATATGAAAAATTATAATAAAAAAATACCTATATGGCAAAAAAAAATTGTAAAATTAAAATATATGTACATAATAAATGTAAAAATAATATTATGTATATATTGTACATTATACATACAATATATATATATATATATACATTTTAATTTTTATAATATTTTATTCAAAAGCAAAAAATTTTATGCTTAAATTCATATCTTAAATAGTTCCATTTGTTCTGTAGTACTTTCACACACACACACACACAAACGATTTCACACAAACACACACTTAAATAAAATTGTTATTCCTTAAAAATAATATTTGATTTGTCAGAGTACTTTAAGGAATTTTATACAATAAGTGCCTATAAGTAAAAATGAACAATAGAAGACATTCCCACCCCTGCAAAAGTTCTTCTTCTAATAGAATTTAGTTCCTTATTCTTTTAAAATAAGCCTATTTTAGGCCCTTGGCTTTAATATGCCTATTTATAAATATACAAAGGCAAAACCAAAGTACAATTTTTAAACATATTCATAAAGTATTGATATTTAAGTAAAAATTACAGATTCACTATAAGCATTTTGAATTCCTAAAAATAGTTATAATTCAAAATATAAAAAAATAACTGTATTTCCTTTGACTAAAAAAAAAAAATAACTGTATTTCCTCTATTTTTTTGTCTTCTGATTGTATATTATATATAAGTATCACTTAAATTATTTGCATAATTTGTTCCTGTTGTGTTTTCATCTATTGCTACATTACTTGTCCTTTACTGTTTTTTCTATAATTTTTTTTTTTTTTTCTTTTTATTGTATTAGTAAATCTATTCATGTACAATATTATAAATATACATATGTATGGTATTTGTATAATGTATGGTATGTAAAACAATCTTTGAATATTAAATGAATCTTTGGTTCTTTAAAGATGTAAAAAAAAAAATACTCCCTTGATAGAATAAAGAAACAATATTAAAATAGTAAAAAAAAAAAAAAGTAAGAGCAGAACAGCCTAACAATAGAAAGAGATGGTATATAAAATTATTATATCTTTTCTGTTAAGTTAAGAAATAAAAACAAATTTAAAGAAATAAACGAGTACTAACACGAGTACTTCCTTAAAGGAAATAAAACCTAAGATCTTAAATTTAAATACACTTCATTTTAACAATTTATTTAAAAATTGAGAAAAGGTAAATAAAATTTTCACAAGAATTTTATTTTAAATAATACCTAATATCCTATAGGTACCTAAACCAAAAACAATTTCCCATTGCTGTGTTTAAAGAAATTTTATACAGTTGATTTCGTTTAAGAATCATGGAAAATATTGGAGAAACGCTTTGAAATTTTGATATTTTGATCAAAAAAAAAAAAAAAAAATGTTGAAACAATTTATATATAATCCAATCAATATTGTTTTACAAATTGCTTCTAAAATATTCTTTACAAAGATATTTTACAAAGGTATAAGTACGTGATTACATATTGTATATAGAGTAATTGAATATTGCATTCTAATGAACAAGAAAATTTTATTTGAATATTTATTTCTATATATTACATAATATTATATTTAATATGTTATTTATTAATATATATATATATTATATATATATTTAATGCACATTTACTTTGATTCAGAAAAAAGTTATATAATTATCTTTAATTGGTTTCCAACCTTTAGTAATTCTTCGCTTTAAAATTGAAAAGCAACGAAACCCTTCATCTTAGAAAGTAAACTATTTTTATGATGTGTTTAAAAGAACACACTTCTCAAAACCACAATTAAAACTTAGTTTTATTTCCATTTGAATGTATATAATATTGTTACATGCATATATAAAATTAAATATTTTAACTGCATAATTTTTCGCAGTGAAGCTCTATTTTTTTGCATATTATTCAAATGTATTACTTTGAATTCTTTTCTAATACACACTCAGAAAAATTCCAAAAATTTAACTTTAATTAAAAATTAAAGAAATTTTTTAAGGAATCATTTTGAAATTTAATAAAAAATCATATTTTAAATTAATAACACCATACCATAAAATATAATTTTAACATGTTTTAACAAAAGAAAATGAAGAATTCTAATATGCAACCAAAATTTTAAAAAGTTTTTCCTATATATATATATAAAAATTTCATTTTTAAATTAAATAAAAAAATACCAAATCTTTCAATTGTTCCCTATTCTCTGACGAAATATTTATCTACAATAGATACAAAACCTTATTTAAATCATGTTTAAAAAAAATTTATTTAAAATTAATTAAAATCCAAATCATAATCCTAGGAATGCCTCAAAAGAAATTTCCTTCAAAAATTACAAGAAAACACCAATTGATTACAAAATTCCCATATTGTTTTGTTTTTAATAATATTATTTCCAAATTCCAACCAAATTCCAATTTTTATTTTAGGGTCTGAGGTATACAAAAACAATGAAATCATTGAAACAAAGTACCCTTTATCTATCCATATTTATATAATCAATATAAAACAGTAAAGAAACCACAAAATTTCACCAAAAACCCTTTTGATAATTTTAAATATATTTATATATACATATATACCTACCACTTATTCAAATCATGTAAAAGGACGATTTTCATTCTTTGGTTTTATTTTTTCTTTTTTTCTGAATGTTACCGAACTTATTATTCACGCATCCTTAAAATCTAATCAACCACGAATAAACCTCTCAATTTTTTTTTGGTTCCAGGGTCTATTTTTACTACCTCATATATCCATTATAATATAAAATTTCATTTTTCTTCCTTTCATTTCATTTTATTTCAATGTATTGAATCCTATATAGTAGGATTAATACTGGAAGGGTTTAATTTTCTCATATTATTATTATTGTTTCCGTTATTTTAAATGAAAATTCTCTTAATCCCTATAAGGATATATGCAGGATTTTTAAAGTACAGAATATACCTACAGTGTAGAAGTTTTCCACTCTTCACACAAACAAAATAAGAAATAAAACGTTTATATACGGTAAAAAAAAAAAAAAAACGAACCGATTACGTGACTTTCGGAAGTCCAATTTAATTTTTAACTTAAAGGATTTTAAAATCGTTTCCTATATACGCTTTAAATACATTGTATATTTACGTATATGTAAAGGTACATTAATATAATACTTTGAGCATAGGTAACATATTTTTAAACCATGTCGCATATAGGATAAATACACACACGCATACATCATATGGATTATTCCTTTAAAAATAGGACTTAGAACACTCAAGTTGAGTACAAAAAAAAAAAAAAAAAAAAAAAGTTTTAAAATGGGACTTCATAAATATTTAAATTTTTTTTGGTAAAAAAAAAAAAATAATAATAAAGATTTAACGGATTTTGGGAAACCTTTAAAAAAAATAGGGAAAAAAAAAAAAAAAAAAAAGAAAAAACCGGATATGTGGTGAGTCGATTCACAGAAAATGAGCATAAATAATTCAGCAAAAATTTCAAGTTAAACCAAAAAGCACCCAAAAAATAGCATGGAACAAAAAAATAACCAAATAATATTACAGATATAATATAGGAGATAGATTAAAAGGGACACATACACGTTTCCTTATATCTTTTCCTAAATCAAATTTTAATATTTATTTTTTTTTCCAGTTTTTTTTTTTTTTTTTTGCTGAATAATATTTTTAATGGGTTGTCGTTGTCGTCGATGCTATATATATATAATTTTTAATACAAGTCCAAACTTTATCATTTCAATATCACAATAAAGTAACCATCATATACGAGTATACAATAACTTTATCTTTAATTGGAATCAAATCGAACCCAACTGTAAATCTAAAACTTTGTATAAAGTTTAAACTCATTGGGAGAGTTGAGAGGGGAAAAAACGAGTATAAAAGAAAAATAAAAGAAAAATAAAATGTAAATGTAAATAGTATGTATATAATCCTTGATCCTTGATCCTTAAAAACAAAAAAAAAACAAATACCAAAATAGAAGTAATGGACCGTACAACATATGACTTTTAGATATTTTGTATTTAACTTGAGATTTCTGTTTTTTTTTTTTTTTTTATTTTCTCAAAAAAACACATTTTAACAGTTACTAAAATAATTTTCCAGTTGAAAAAGTTCTCATATAAATTTTCTTTTTTTGATTTTTATTTCTACATTTTGTGGTTAACTTTCTTTTAAGAATTTGAACTAAGTTCGGATTTTTGGGTATGGGTTCGAAAAAATTTAAATAATGTTTTATTTGGATTGTAAGGAAATAATAATAAAAAAAACCAAATTTTTTTATTAATATTGAATTGATTTGGTATGGTAGTATTTAAATTAATATTATATTTTCATGAATATTTTTATTTAGAAATAATTTATTATTATTTTTATTTTGTATATAGTTTTTATATTTTAAATATTTAAAGAATTGATATATTTAAAAGAAAATATTTGATTGAATATCAAAAAATTGATGATGATGGAAAGAGTTAAATGTGACATGGAAAATTACATTTTAAAAAAAAGTTTCTAAACTATTAACTGAAATTTGCCCCGAAAAATGTATGGATTTTATATGGATTTAAACAACTTAATTAGCACAGATTAAGTAACTTCATTATTTAAAATCTAATATTTAAAATGCATTATTGTTTAAACTGAATCATCAAAGTGGTGTTTTAATATAAACACCTCTATTAAAATCATGTGTATAATTTTATACGCTATGCTCTTATCAACGTTCTTATCACTTATCGCAGTTCCAATATAAACGCATCCTAAGATATTGGGGTTAAATAAGAATTTTAAAACAGTTTATTAATTTTAATATTATTACTAGCTCTGTCTTAAGATTATGTATGATACTTCACGTATAAAATTTCTGCAAAATATGGCCTCTCTTCTTAAAATATCGTCTTTATCGTGTTTATGACTTTTGCATTTGATTAGTGATAAATGATTGTTAATGACTTTTGCAGTAGGAATAAAATAATAGTTTTCTTTCATCCCGCCACACTACTGGACCTTTCAACCAGCAGACAAACTCTGAATTAAACGATGATTGATTTTTATAACTTATAGGATATTTTATGGTACATCTTTTGTGAGAGAAGAACAATTAATAAGTACTTATAGATAACTACAATTTTTTAGAATTTAGTACAGCTTTCAATAGTTTGTTGAATAACCTTATGTTTGAAGCATATTTTATATTTACAGGAACACTATTAAACATTTTTAAGCCATTAAACATTATATCTCTTTTACCCCCTTTTCAGTTCTTGGTGTTTCTAATCAAATATGGTCCGCACTTATATTTTTAAATTGCTTTTGTTATTAAGTTATTTGATAGTTTGTAAATCAACTTTCAGTTTTACAAAAATATTGTTTATTCAATGGTAGGTAAATTTCGATCCGAATACATTAAAAAACTCTCTTAATCAATTCGTTTTGCACAAATATTCGACAGGTCTACAAAAACAATTACATAACCTCAAAATAAAATAATTAAAAATATATTTTAAAAATGACTATATATGTAAATGTTATTACTGTTAATTTGAGACACATACCATCCATGATTATCTTTTATTCTACTATTCATTATATCATTAATTCCCTCAGATGAAATGCAAATAGCAATCAGCTAATATTTATTATAAGATTCAAGACTTTTTGTATTTAAAATAAAAATATGTTTAAAATATTTAAAATAAATTAGATATAGATCTTAATCATAGAAAATTTGTCATTATAAAACATATTCTACCAAATGTATAATATGTATTAAATTTATTCATATACACATATACAATTTAAAAAGTCTTATGTTTAATTCTTCAAACACTTAAATAAATTGCTATTATTTACGATTAGATTTAAATTTCTTATTTAAATTTTATTCAATATTAAATTCAAATAATTTATTTACAAAGTATTATTATATTTAAGAATAATTTTCCATAAAAAACAAAAAATTAAAGCAAAATAAAATGGCGGATTAATATCAAACATAAAATAACAAATAAAAATCATAGATATTATATAAAATTAAAATATGGTGTTCAATGTTCTTGTCATGACTAAAGTTACAATAAAAAATAAAAAAAAAGAATAAAATAAATTCAAGAAAAAAAAAAACTTATCTTAAAAAAAAAATTAAATCCAATTTTAACAGCTTTTCTGACATTAAATTTATGTACTGATTATCGAATTATTTCTGTTATAAGAAAAAAAAACAAAACACAGCAATAAAAAAAAAATACAAACTGTCAAATGTCAAAATTTAAATTATTAATATAATGATAACAAGATGTAATAAAAAAATGTATAGGAATATTTAATGTAAGCAATTTTCAAACAGTATTTTCGCGATCAAAACTTCGCGCGTTCATATTAAATATTATAATATGTATCTTCTATTAAAATTAAAAGCATGATCCTGAATTTATTATAGAAAAATAAAAATAAGCATAAAATAATAAAAAAAATAAAAAAAAAAATTAAAATAAATTTATATTATTTTTTTTTCAACAATTTTAACAGCATGTAAAATATGTACTTCTATAATTTCTATATACAATGTACATATTCTCCATCTCTTGTAATGCCGTCATTTTTTTAAACGTCTTCTATTTTTTTTGTTCTGTTTTTGCTTTTTTTTGTTTTTTTTTTTTTAAAAGCAATTTTCAAAAAATTATGGTCTAAAATTTATGAATTTTTTTTTTCTATCTAAATTTACCATTTTAATGTAACCAATTTTTATTATAGAGTAAAATATATAAATATAGATAGAAGTGGTATATATATTCCCAAAAAAACCAATTCCAATTCTTGATTATCTGAAAAGTATCAAAAAAATTCTCAGAAAAAATTTTAAATCTTTTATTCCAGTAGAATTAAAACCAGTATCATAAAATTTATAATAAAATTTAGAATACCACGAATATTTTGTTAAATTTTCAAAGGAACTTAAAAGAGTTGGTGAGAATCCATTTAAAGAGATTTAATTTATAAATTTTCTCTTCAATAAAGATTAAAGGGGTTAAACAGAGTCAGAGTAGCCAGACTAGAAATATTATTTTCAGTAAGCCTTAGACTATTCAGATGTATAGTAACTGCACAAGGTAGCTACTGCAATGAAATACAAATATAATATATTATATAGAGCGCCACCTATAATTTGAAATATGAATTAAATGCTACAGCTTTACAATATGATATAGCTTTATAGGTGGTAAGTTTCCACCTTAAATCTTTCTAGTACCACTATATAAACCGCTACCCTCTTCCCAACTGAATGTACAATATCTTCCAATAATAATGCTGCAACCAATTTATTTATACAAGTCATACACAACTTAACTATATGTTCCTAGTAAAATTTTTTAAAAATATTTTAATTCCATTATTATATTTAGTTAAAAAAAAAACGTAAATCGAATTAAAAACTCAAATTATAACTTACGAATGAGTGAAAAATATATTTAATAAAATTATGGGTCCCAAATTTAAAAATTTTGAGTGTATTTTTATTTAAAACGTAAATGTGACTCTTGAGTCATGAAACATGATAAAATAATAATTGAAAAGTTAATTTCAAATTATGCTTAAAATAATAATAAAGATACTCAATGCTCGCCTCACTCTACCGTTATTTTGACATTCAAATAAAATACACTCATTTAAATACGACTCGATCACATTTAAAACAACGTGAAGAGGCGGCTCGAACATTGGTATAAAATTTTATATGGTCTCTAAGCTGTACTACTCAATTCTACTCAAAGATCAAAAACAACTCAATTTCAAATTTCTTAAAATATTCACATTAGCAATTCACAATGAAAGGCTTAATTGAGCTCTAATCGCTATAATAAAATAATAATTTTTTAATAAGTGATATATTTTTGATTCAAATCTTATTTTAATATGTACAGCCTTACCAACCCTGTTTATAATTTGTTTTTCCTAACACAAAAACTCAAAAACATTTGAGTAAAAACAGTTTTGTGTTAAAATTATAATTCAGCTCAAGTACTCGTATTTTCATTTAACCCATATATATTCCGTATCTAGAGAATAAATTAAAGTTAAAAGTACTATAATCAAACCTCTTTTTTTTCTATTTTATATCCCCCTCCCATTTTCTTTTCTTATTTTATGATTGTTTTCTTTATCTTGTCTTGAAACAAAGATTCTGAAAATAACAAAAACCAAAAAGAGAAGCAATCGAAAGCATAAAATGAAAAAAAAAAAAAACATAATATTAATCGTCGTATATGAAACCGACATTATCCGGCATTTGTAAAAATTTAAGTGCTTGTTTAGTGTCAAACAAGACATTTTCTAATATTCCACCATAAAAAAACAAAAATATCATAAATGTCGCACACATACACACGAATACACAAAATAAAATTAAATAATATAAAAAAAAAAAAAATTGAGTGGAATTATAGTGTGTGAGTTTGAGTCAAAAAAAAAAACAACAAAAAATTACATACTTTTTAATCTCATTTAGAAGTTAAAAAACAACAATAACTGAATAATAAAATTAATAGAAATATGGAATGGTTATGGATGTTAGAAAGAGACAAAAAGGTGTTGAAAAGAAACAAGTAAAAGGCATAATAAAAAAAAAAGAAAAAGAAAAATAAAAAACATCTGACTAAAGTAAAAATGTTAAAAAGAATAAAAATATATAACATGGCATTTTGCTATCATATTCGATTTTCCATGTAATCGTTTTGGTTTTTTTTTATTTTTACTCGATTTTTTTCTTTGATTTTTCCAACTTTTGTTTTTACCATCAATAAATTTTCCTTGGATATTGTAATGAAATCAGTAAATTGTTAAGTCAAAATCCGTTACCAGCAAATAAGCATGCATAAAAAACGTATATAAAAACAACAATGATAATAAGTTTTGTAATGCGTCTATTAAATGCTGGTGCTGAAGCTGCTGCTGCTGCTACTCTAGTGCTGTTGATTTCTACTGTACTCTCACTCCATTTCTGGGTGATTCTACTGTTGGTGTTTCTACTGCTGGTGCTGTTACATACATAAAATACCACCAGTATAAAATAAAAATAAAATTAGATTTAAAGAGAGATGAAAATGAATTACTACATGCTATTAAAAAAAAAAACTGTATATATGTACATATATGCACGAGGTGAATATTTCTCACTTAAAAGGAAAAAATTCATGTGATGCCATGGCCTTGTAGACGTATGATGGTTGTTCCATTGAAGAAAAAAGTAATGAAAGAAAATATTGGGCGGTGAAATGCGGTTTTTCTTACTAATATTCGTTATTCTGTTTCTGGTTTTTTTTTTTTTTTTGGATTTTTTTTATTTTAATCGTCTTCGTAATCAATGGTTGTTTTTGTTATTGTTGTTGTTATTTGTAGTCATCGTCGACATCGTGTCGTTATTCGTTAGTATAGTCGACGAGTCGTCAGTGTTTTTGTTTTTTTTTTTTATTTTCTTTATTTTTGGCTTGAAAATAAACGATAAGAAATGATGATTTTTGTTCCAAAAAATTTTCTTTTATAAAGGTTTTTTGTGGTTTATATTTTTTATTTAATTCCAAGCACAGAGAGAAAGTCAAGATTTTTGTTTTTTTTTTTTTTCTGGGAAGTTTTTCATCATAAATTTTCTTGCTATAATTTAAGTTTTTCTTCGTTATATTTTATGTTGTTTGTGTTTTATATTCATCTTCTTCAAATTTTTTTTTTTATTCCTTGTTTTATTTGTTTTCTTGATGAAGGGATGATATTATCGCGCTTTGAACCCATTTCGTGTCTTGTTTTTTTTTTGTTTTTGAAAAATTAAATATTCCGAAATTCAAAAAAAAAACGGAAGCATTAAAATTACGAAAAAAAAAATCCTTCATTTAAAAAAATGGAAAATATATAGCATTTTACTAAAAATAAATTCCAAGTTGTATTTCCCATTATCTGGAAATTAAATTAAAAATGAAAATATTAAAAGAAAATTAGAAAAAAAAATATGTATGAGAAATGTTTGAAAGACATATGAAGAATTAAAATTATGGGTTTTCATATGAATATAAAAATGAATTTAAAAATAGAGCTGTATGTAAAACCAGTGGTTTATTATGGTGGATTTGTTTTAGAAGACGGTAATGGCATGGCCTAGATTTTTTCATATTTTTATATGAAAATTTGTATTTTTTTACTGTAGACGAATTTATTTCATATTTTAAGAGTTTCCCAACACAACAGATTCACAACATATTTTAATCAAGTACAACTAATTTTTTAACATATTTTTACCTATATAATGGATCTCTGAACCAAAGTGGCCTAACTCTTTAAAAAAATCGCATTGGTTATAAAATTGGGCTGCGTACTTTAAATTCCGATGGTATCTGTGGTATTTTTTTTTGGCCAAAGCCATTTTTCGTATTTATTTTATTGCCACAGTCGTTCAATCCTTGTGGCTGTTTTTAAAATTTTTTGGGTTAGGCCGCTTGGTTTCTGAGCTCCACATATATTTAAAGGTAATGCACAAAGTTAAAACTTTTGATTTCTATATTTGAAAAAAGGGTTAAAGTAGTCTAAAATATTTCAAAATTCAATCTTAATCACAGGCGGCAAGGAATTCGAGATTGAATTTGTAAAATTTTGCAAAATAACGGTTAAACCAAACATTAAGTTACGTATATCTTTCTAATACTTTTAGAAAAATCTGCATGGCTTGTAAACCTTAATTACAAAAACTGAATTTTATACATAGTTTCGGATTTAAACTGAAATATATAGAGTAGAGCAGGAGTTGTATAAAGCTTTGTAGAGCTCGGGTTTCCATTCTTCAGATCAAAATTTCATTCTAATCCCTATAACTTAATAAACAAACAGTTTGTCGCAATGCAATTTAAAAGTGTATTTTTTTAAAAATTTATTAAATAATTTTCTGAAAATTAATATACATAAATATATTTACACACACACATATATATTATTTTAAACTATACATAACATATGATTGCAGTATATAATATATGAAATATTTAAATCATTTTCATCAAACATACAGTCATGTAATTCTTTTCTAAGATTTATTTAATTTATTTCATTCATTAAAATTTTCGGAATTGCTTTCTGAAATTTATACATTTCAGACTTTAAACATTTTGTGGTTTTATTTTTAATAATTTATTTGAATTCTTTTTTAATTTTTTTTTTTTCTAAATATATTCAGAATATACTATTACTTACTCATTACTGAACGAAAGGATTAAAAAACAAATAAATCAGAAAGTGCTCTATTTTTAAATTAATCGGATATTTTTGAAGACAATTGAGTTTTATAAAGACAACGGTACCTATATATACCCAAAAAGGAAGTTCTGAAGTCATAGTTTTGGAAAATGTTTAAGTTAACAATCACTCTCGATTGTAGAAATGACAGGTGAATCTATTTAAGAGTACCTAAAATAGATATTATTTTCGGAGTCTGTCCAGGTTCGGTTCAATATCTTCTTTACATTCAAATTATAAAAAATATGTGATTTAGGTCCAATTAAAGTCAGGAATTAAATAGGGCTAAATAATAACATCTTTGTCTTAGAAAAATCATATATACTTAAAAAATCTTTGTCGAACTTCCATGCAATAAATGAATCTTCTTACAAAAACATGATAACGTCAATAAATTTTTTTTTCCGAAAAATTGAGAGAATAATTCGGAATAATTTTATGTTACCTAATTTTCATATAAATGAAATTTTTAAAAGAATTTTTTTTAGAAATTTTTCAACTAAACTAAGTGCAACATATCCATACAAAATATGCATGCACACACATATGTACTTACATATATAAAAATTCTCAAAAAAAAAACATAAAAATAATATTATTTAAAAAGAAATCTATGTATTAGGTACTATACGAAATTTTATTCTTAATAACTTATATCTATATTAATAACTTGCATATATATAATATAATTTTAAACTAAATTTAATTGTATAATCCATTGTTATTATATATGATTGTACAATTCATGAAGTTTATTTTTAATTCCATGTTTTACTTCAGTTTTGTTTTTTTTTTTTTTGAGTGTATTTTAATTCTTGTTTGATTTCATGACTTTTATTACCAAGTAAATAAGAAGCACTATATTTGAATTGTAATTCGGTTTAATGGAATGTAAAATCATTATTTAAATAACATTTTATTATATTTTCAACTACAGTACCTATATGCTATAAAAATATTTCTAGCCTTTTCATTTAATTTTTTTTAATAACTAGTAAAAAGGTGTAATAAATTTTTTTTCCACCCTAATTAGGGAAATTATTAAAAAATCTTTTAATATATATAGGTATATATATATAAAAATATATGTGTGTATAAAAGTATACCTATTCATATTTATGGAACCTTCTCAAATCATTCATACATATATAATACAATTTCTCTAACACTATAATATGTTTCAAATAAAACAACTTAATTCATATTCTTCATTTAATTTAAAAAAAAAATTCAAACTATTTGGCAGCACTGCCTTATAAAAATTCTTACCATCAAAATTACAAAAACAATAAAACTTAAAATGATCAAAACAAAATAAACAGCATTTCCTTACAATTATAATAACATTTCATTAGAAATATATCATAAAATTATTCAGTAAAAGCAATTTTACATAACCATAAGTTAGAAAGAGAAAGATAGGTAATATAAGGAAATTACAGGAAGATATCAATTCCCTCTTCTTCTACCGACATTAATATATTTCTTCCATCATGTTTTTTTTACCCCTACTTCTTTTTCTGTGATGTTTTATTGTTTTTTACACCCCTTTTTTTTACACACCACAAAGTATTATTATAATTTTTGACAACCTTTTTTTTTTCACCACCTCTTTCATTTATTATTTTTCAACTACACGACAACACTATATATAGTGGTGAATATATATAGTTATTATAGTGGTATAATTATTGAGAGAGAGAGAGAGGTATTAATGAATTGGTTGATATGGTTGGCAATTTTTAAAAATAATTTTTAAAGAAAAATGGGAAAATAAAAAAAAAAATAAAAACAAAATAAAAAATATTAACAGCAAAAATTTGTCTTTAAAAATCATTAATTTTCTACAAACTACAAAATGACTATACCTTATTTTCTTTCATTCATAGTCTTTTCTTTTTCAACACACAACTCATATTGTGAACTGGTGGAGTTGTGTATATCTAGTTATATGATGGTTTGTGTATTGAATAAAAGGCGGTAACAGAAAACCGAATAGAGTGGGGGAATTCTTTGTTTTTTTTTTTTTTGGAAAATTAAAGAATAATCACCAGAAAATATTGTGACTAATGAATTTTTTGGTTTTGGATATTTTTTATAGGGTAGTATGGTATATAATTATGTAAAGTGATGAAACTTATTATATGTAGGTATACCACTGTATACGTTCAAAATATCTAGGTGTAGGTACCTATAATATAATAAGATGGTATAAATATATACCTAAGTATTATTTGTGTGATTGTTTCAGGAAATGTACTAAAAAAAAAAATTAATGAGTAATGATTTTATAGAAATAAAAAAACAAAAACAACAAAATAACAACATAAAATAATATAAAAACAATAAATAATAAATTCGTATATAATTCTTTTATATTCTTTTATAAATTTTTGGCATAAAATAATTTACAATTCACCTACAATGAAAAAAAAACTGTATTTTTTATTTTGGTTAATAAGTTAAGTAAATTGGTACTTCGGCATTTCACCCCTTTCGTTGTTTTACCATTGAATAGAAAAAGGCGAAGAATTTATTTTATAGGTCTTGTATAGGTCTCTATAAATAATATAGATGTAGAAAGTAGAATAGTAGGTATAGTCTGTATTATTATACAATTATACGTAGGTATGTAGTCATTCAGTGTAATTTGATTTTTGGAATGAAAAGTTGAATATTTCGTATATACATAGGTAGCTATATAGTTGTTGGTTTGTTGATTGGTAAAATATGGGTATAGAAGTGGTGTATATGGTATAGAAGAGTTGTTATTAATAGAAAATAATTTTAAACCATTAATAAAAATATAAAAAAAATTAAATAAAATTAAAATACAAAAAAAAAATATTAAAGTTATTATTACATTCTTTGATACCTAAATATATTTTTTTAAAATTTGATTTATTTTATACAGATTTATTTTTGAAGAAATTTAATGAGTTTGAGATTCTTTTTACTTTTCATTTTATTTTTACAAAGTGGTAGTATTAATTGTAATCTGTGCATATATGTTATAAATGTGTACCTATATATTTAACCAATTTTCTATAAGAGCTAGAAATACTTCCTATGATTTATAATAAACGAATTTTAATTTTTTAAATAATAGAAGGTACCTATATTAATTTAGTTGGTTTTTTAAGATATTAATTTAGTTGGTTGGTTAAGATACTTTAAAGTCATATTATTTAACAACTTTCGTAGCAGCACACTCACCATGAGTTCTTTGTTGCTAGGGTTACAAGTTTTGTTACTTACTTACTTTGGTCATATTGGTCATTGACCTTCCTAGCTTTGATCAAAGTTTTTTGTATCGCTCTTGAGTCAAGGGTCCAGGAGTTCGAAATTTTAATTAAAGCGGTAAAAAAATTGTCGTTTGTGATTGTACTTTGTCCAACAATTTCAAATTTGTTGAATTTAAATATTTTATTTAGTTTATAAGCGATCTACAGATATGAAGACAGAGGCTATTATGTGTATAACTGCCTACTGAGTAAAGAACACGTTTTTCCATTAAACTTGAATTTAAATGTGCCATTCCAATGCTAAAAATGTCAAAAATAGTACTAATTCGCTTCTTCTGTTTTAATCGAGACATTGTCGTTGACGTTGCTGTCTTTACACCACGTATATTAAAATCAACTTTTAACCGGACAAAACTTTTATTATTTCAGCTAAAAATCGTATTACCATTGTAATCAATCTTTTAATAACAAGAACATAATTTAACCAAATATAGGTTACTACAAAAAGGGGGGCTTTTTTTATGTCATTTCAAAAAAAAAAGATATTTTCATTTGATTTATTTTTTTTTTTATTTAAATTTTTTTTTAAATTTAATTTGATTAATTATTTTTAAAGGCATATTGTTGTTTTATGTCAACTAATTAAAAAAAAAAAAATTAATTTTGTTACCATAGTAACGAAAATGTAATACAATAGTTTTAAAGAATAACTCTGAATACTGAATAGCTGTGATAATTTTACATTTAAAATAAAAGAATTTAATTGATAAATGGCTTAATAAAAGAATTAAATTCTAAAAAAAAAACGAATTTTCTTCTTAATTTCCTTATAAAAAAAAATTTAATTATAGAAATAATAAAAAATTTTATGAAAATATTTATTTAAAAATTTGTTTAATTGAATTTTTTTTTTGAATAAACGCAATTAATTTTTTATATTTTTTGAAATTATCTAAAATTAATTTTTTAAACAAAGCAATATTTAAAACTTAAGGGTTTTAATGGCTTATATTATTTTCCAAAATGAATTTAACATTTAGAGTTATGAATTTAATTAATTATTTCATATTCATTTAATTTTGTTCATCATTTTTCAATTTTTATAAAAAAATCAGAAATTTTAACAGACAATCTTTTCACCATTAATACATTTGAAATATTGTACTGTAAGATCTTTTATTTATTATGCAAATCCCTAATATCCCTAATTTGAAATTTTAGGTCCCAACCTAATTAAAAACGTACAACGTACAACATACAATGCGCCGTTTTACACGCTTTGTCAACTTTTAAATTAATTTTTAAAACACGACATATACTAGGTACGTCGCGTATTTCGGGAGCATTCTTATTTTGACAGAAAATATACGCCGTACGTTGTAATTTAGGGTGAGGCCTTAGTTTGAAATCTTGAAGTGTGGTAGAATATAGATATGCAAAATTTTAATTTTAATTTAATATCTGATTTTAATTAAATGAAATATTTCAAAGTATTAAAAAATTTGTATTTTAAACAGTGGGAATGATGGATTGTACTGTTATAGCTCTAGATGGCACTTGTTAAAAAGTTGTTCAACAAATAATATACATATTTCATGATATCTAACTATCTCTAAAAATCTACGGCCCGTATTAATAAAGTACGATTAGACACTAATTAATAATAATACTTAAGTATATATCAAATAGTATTTACTTAATTATTTACGAACTTTGTAGCTTTCATTAAGCATTGTTGTGTATTATCGATTTTTAAGTGTTATAACAGTCTAGTTTATACTTAATTTATTGCTGAAATTTGCACAGAATACTTAAAACTGAGTATTTAGTATATAAAACTTAAGCATTATTGAGTATACAAACTTAGTAAAGGTCAAGTACTAGCTTCAGTATTGGTATCTACTCGTTCTTTATAAATACAGGATTACATCATCATTTTAAAAGGTATAGAAGATGGTTTACAGAGATACAGACAGACGGATGAACAGTTGATACTCTTGTAACAAGCGATTTTCTAATTTATTTTTTTATTTTTTTAAAAATGTGGTAAAAATAATATGCCTAATTAAATTAACGAATTTTTTTTGTTTTTTTTTTTTGTAGAAACCATTTAATTATTGTTCAATTAAAAATTTCAATTAATCAAATTTAAAAGGAAATTTTCTATTGCGTGGTTTTTTGGTTTTAATTGTAATAATTATGAAAATTATTTTTTTAACAAAATTCCATAATTAATAATATTTTATTAATGCAAATTGTTATTATGTTAGATTATTTTTAATAAATTATGGAATTTATTAAATTACATAATAAATTTTTCTAAAAATGACATAAAACATGGTTGTTTTTTTATTAACTTAGAATTAAAAATAAATATATTCTGTATTATTAATAATGATGCTATTTATAAAATATTAAAAATTATTAAAATAAGAGTATTATAGGCCTGGTATACAGGCCACAAGGCCTACATGTTAGGATGGCACATGCTTATTTATTCCCCATAACAGAGAACAACAACATAAGGCTGGTACAAGATAACGCGTTTCCTAATACATGAAATATACTTTTAAGTTTTCTAAACGAAACCCCTTGTCTTCTATCTTCTAAATTCTAAATCTTAAGGAATTGTACATTAATTAAATCTTTTAATTTAAATCTTAATAATTTTCTATACCATATAGATCCATGTTGGAATAGGGGAAAGGAGGGGGTTATATTATATTTTTACTATTAGAACTGATGTAATTCACATGCAATTAATACATAATATTGCACTAGGTCTTATAACATCTAGAAACGTCAATTTTTAATAGACACAATTCTATTTATTGTAATATATTAATATTTGAATTATATAAGGTATTATGTATCTGCGAATTATATTATTCAAATTAAATTATTTGTTTATATTGTTATATTAATGTACTTTTTATTAAAGATATGTAATTATTAATAAATTATTATGCCTTTAATTTGAACCTAATAGCGAATAGAGTCAATAATGGTTTAAACAAGATAAAAGTCTTTTAATTTCACTGAAACTTGAATCTAGGCCTCTCAAATTAAATTTACACCAACATTTACACCTGTATGCCAGCCAGTCGTTAAAATTTTTCTTGAATTCTTATTCAGCGCTTCATACAAAAGTTTAAATATCCATCTATTAACTGAAATTTCTTAACTTAAAAATAGAAAAATATTAAAAATATTTTATGATTGTCATCCCTATTCTATAATGTAAAATAATATCAAATCAAGATCCAATATTCATTATAAATGTATCTACTATCCGAAATATCTAATTTTCTTAAATTCGTCTTAACTTTATTAAATTGCATTGAATTTAATCTAATTCCTATTAAGAGTTCTTATTAAATTAATTATCTTCTGGAAATCATAAAATTGTTTAATAAATTTCTTTGAATAATTTCTTAGAATATGTTTTGCAAATAAATAAATTAATATCCCAGCCATTTAAGATCTCGTAATATCCAAAACACAAAATAAAGCTTATTTGAATTTTTATCTTAATTAATTTCTTAATCTCTTGTTAATTGAAATTAAAAACATGTAAAAAAATATTATGTCCATTCTAATTAAATAGCATCCTCTTATAAGCAACACGAGCTCAGACAAATTATTACATCTACATTATAATATTTGTTTTTTTTTAATTTCCAAATCCCTTGAATTCAAAGAAATTAATCCTTAATATTAAAAAAAAAATTTAAGACTAAATACAACAACGACGTATAGTTGACATCCAGACAAATTAAAATTTTATTATTCATAAATGTATATATATAAACTTTTCTAATAAATTTATATATATACATAATATATGAACATATGATATAAGTGTAAAAAGTTTTATACTCTCAGACACCTATCTATATAAAATACACCATCGTATATAACCGGTATATATATATATATATATTATATGCATAGGTAAATAAATATAATTACATGTAAACATAGTATACAACTTATATACGTATTTAATATATGGTGTTAATAAGATTTATTTTTAATGAAAATTGTTTAATTGTTTTGGTTCATTAACTTTTCGCGTCTCATAGGAGTTGGCAGAGGCGATACATTCTACATACAAATAAACATTATACTAGAAATTATAAAGTACAAAAAACATCTGAATAAAACTGAAAAAAAAAAAAAATATGAAAAATGAAACTAAAAACAATGTAATAAATTTAATTACTTATTCTTGTAATTTTAAGAAAGATATACAGAGAAAAAAAACAATGAAGGAAAACAGACACGCGATTATTTTTTTTTTTTTTTTTTCAGACAACAAGACATAAGAAAAAAAAAATGAATGAAATGTACACCATTTTCATAATTAAATGAAAACATACTTTTTTTTTTTATACATAATATATATATATAAATAATCCTGAGAATATTCATCCCTAAAATGATAACAAAAATTTCGTATCACCTCTTTGCAAATAGTGTGACGGGGACTTTATGAACTTAGTTCCCAAGGAACAATTTTTTTAGAAATCTAATTATTTTAAGGTATGATAAAGATCTCGAATTAAATTTATTTTCTAGAGATAAATGATAGATATCCGATCGATGACTTTCTGAGTAGGACGCCGACCTTTTTACTTCCAATCGAAGGGTATCGGTTCTCCTCAACAAATTAAATAGAAAGGCTAACTTATTCGCTTATTATATTGAATGTGTGGGAGGGGGTTACTTTTGCTCGAAATAAAATGTTTTGAAAGAAAAGCATTGATATTCAAATAATAAGCTCGATTTGCATCGTAAAGCTTTTTCTTTAATAGCAGAACCTTATACACATTTAAAAATATTTACGAATATCGAAAAAATCTGATTTTGAGTCTAAATCGAAAACTTATGAGGGGAGGGGGTACTCAACTTAGAAAAAGCATTCATTTCCCCATAATAAACTTGATTTGCATCGTAAAGCTTTTTCTCTAACGCAGAACTTTGTACACATTCAAAAATTTTTACGAATATCGGAAAATCCTGATTTTGGGTACTCAAGCATTGAAGATTTCGATAATATATAATTGCAAAAACTTCCTTCCCTGTATATCATAACATATGACAAATGAAAATTCCCTAAACTGTCAATGCATTTTTATTTCCAATAATTTAAAAATTGTATAAAATTTTACCCAAAATAAAAACCTTTTCAAAATTTTCAAAATTTGTAATATTCACTTTTGGGAAATCCTTAAAATTCGAAACATATTTCATTTAATTTAATGACTTTTATAAAATTTATATTTTGAGAACTTTTTCCTGTTTTTCGACATCGCATTTTGGGCATCCGTTTCTTAAGGGATTTTTTTCCTAGAACTTTTTGATTTTTTTTAATTCATCTCTAGTTAGTTATATATGTACATACATATATATCTACAATCATATGGCTTGGGGAAAATTCTTTCAAAATTAAAAATTTTGTTATTATTTTTTTTTTTAACAATAAAAATTTTTAAAAACAATTTTTTTAATTAAAAAATTTTACAAGCTACAAAATAAGATAACTATGATACATTTATTGTTGGTTTTTCATTTAAATTTTCCAATTATATTTTAAAAAAACAAAATAAAAAAAAAACATATCAGAATGTTGAAAACTCAGTATATCAGTTAAGTGACCCTTAACATTTTGGGGGGTTTTTTTTTTTGGAATGCAGATATAATATCTTAAATGGAACAATTATAAAATCTTTCTTAATATAAATAGATTGTTATTTACTAAAGCATCTTTTACATTTCTAATTTAATATTTGCCTACGCTTTAATTGGCTAAGTAGGTACTATCTAAGTACTGTATACAAGTTCTCCAATTTCCCTTTCTAATTATATTTTTGTAATATCATCGTCATCATTAACCCCACTAATGTTTTCCAGTAACAAGATAATTAAATAAAATTCCGCGAAAAAATTATTCTTTATTTTGTAATTCTCACTCAGTTCAGGTTAAAAAATGAAATAAAAAAAAAATTTAATTAAAAAGACAAAATTTAATATTTAATTAAAAAACAAGAAGAATAGATAGAAAAAAAAAAAACAATTATCAAAAAAATAATGTTCACCTTAAGGTTATCCGTGTCATGAAATTAACAAAAAAAAATAATTCTTAAGTAAAATAATACCCTGCGGAAGCCGGACGATGATATTGACAAGCAGGCATTTTAATAGAATCCTCAGGGAAAACGAAGACACGGAAGACCACGCAACACCTGGGTCAGAACGGTCTTAGTAGAGGCTCGGCAGCAGAGTTGGGCAAAAGTCAGGCGAATAGCGCAAGATCGAAATAGATGGAAGTAGTTTGTTTCCGCCCTATGCTCCGATTCATTGAAAATACGTGTATTGTAGAGTTTATAGTTGTATCTGTAATTTTACTTTTACTTTTACTTGTAATTGTAATCTCTAATTATTATTCGTGTTTTAAAATAAATGTAAAGGAAGAAAAAAAAAAAAAATAATACTTTTGATTAAAAAACAAAAACCTTTTTAAGCAGAAAAACACAAAATTAAAAATTGTAAAATTTTGCACAGATCAAAGAGAAACCGTTAAGTAAATATTAATTATATAAATTTATTATAAATTAGAACTAAGAAACAAGAAATAATCTTGAATTTCAAGATAAATTCATTATTAAGTATAATGTAAATGAATATTATCTTATATTAAATTTATATATTTGTTAATAATATGTATAAATTTCTATTCCTGAATTATTTTTAAAATTTATTTTCATTGTTTTAATACGGGGTATTCTATGTTTCATTCTAAAACGTAGACCTTACGGTTCGTTGTGCACTCACTTTCATTTATAATAATAATAAAACATAATACGTTTTATCAATTGACAAGTAATATTATTTATTTTGTTTTTATTATATATGTATTTGTATATTTTAAATTATATTTGGTCACCATAGTGATTTGTAAAGAAAAATTATTTTTCAATCATTTTTTTGAATTAAAAAATTGATAACATGTACGAGAATGCGGCTTCGAACAACCTTGGTTAGTAAGCCAAGTGCTTACCCACTAACCCACCGAGGCCCCATATTTATAATAAGTAATATTTTATAATATTTAAAATATTAAAAGTATATAATTAAAGGTATAATTTGTATTTAAATGTTGAATACTAAAATATGTAAAGGTATTAACAGGGCTCTATGCACCAAACGTATGTCGTACTAATCAAATAATATTTTTTGAATAAGTGAGGGTTTTTTCCTAATCAAATTTCATTAGTTACAATGTGGAGTTGGTGCAATCAAATTTTATTAAAAAAAAATTATTATATTATTATTTGATTAGCGATAAGTGTTGTTTGTATAATAGAGCCCAGAATTAAGAAATTTCTTAAAAATTGATTAGTTAGTAAAATTGTTAAGGCTTTTTGTAAAGAATGTGATGCCTTACGTTGAATCTACAAAATAGGTGATTTGAAAATTAATGAAATTGAGGTTAATAAATAACGGGTTTTTATATACGTCCCTCCTTCCCTTTAGAACATTATTTTGTTCATTATGGTCATTTTTATTATCATTGTTACAATTGAGTTTCGAACACTCTGTATAAGTATCTTATTATATCGCATATTATCATAAAGTGATTTTAAAAATTTAAATTATAAAGCATGAGCTGCAAAGATTTGTTGACCAATTTCTAGAACTATTTTAGAATTTTTAATTAATTTATGGAATTTTCAATAAGGTAGTCTCGATAATATTACAACATCTGATCATATATATCTGGTCACTTTAAGCGAATTTCTAGAATGGTTATTTCAAAAATGTTTATACCACTTGCTATATTTACTAACAAAGTATATTTTATAAAGTAATTTCTTAAACTCCATGTGGAGGAGGTCTTAGTGAAAATTTTCAATTCTATAATAGTGTAGTACTATAATTTAAATTGTCTTTCACCTGTATAACAATTTAGTGTTATTGTTTTCAGTTCAGTTAAAGAATGTTCAATATGAAATTCGAACGAATTTTCTAATAAATTGTAATTTTTCCTGGAAATCCCGAATAACTCTTTAATTTTAATTTAAAGCTGGTTTTTTGGTATTATTTCTTTTTATCTCACATATCTAGTCAATTGAATGTTAAAAATATATTTCACTTAGATTTAAATTTTTTTATTCTAAAGTATCTTAAATAAAAATCTAAACTCTTTTAAATTAGAATCTAACTTGTACCCCCCATAAGAAAATGAAATAAAATTGAATAATAAATTAGACAAAAATAAAAATCGATGGAAATTCAACAAGACCTGCACTAACATAACTTTTCCTAAACATCATTTTGAAATATTTTAACATATAATTTATATAATATGAAAAAATTATCATGTATATATAAATTCATTCTAATAAATATATATTACAAAATATATATATAATATATATATACTCATATATATTATATTTACCTAAATATATACTTGACATACACCCACATCACTTGCACCAAATTATATAAAACAAAAATTCTTTTTTTCCTTTTTTATATTTTACATTTCAAATGGTATACAAATTTCAGAAAGAAAGAAAGAGATAGATAGATATAAAATCTGTTTTCCTTCACAAAGTCAACAATAAACCATAAGAACTTTAAGAACTCTTAAGAACTTAATATAACAAATTTAGAAAAGAGGAAGCTAAAAAAAAAAAGAAAAATATTTAAAATTCAAAAGGAAAAAAAAAAAATAATTTTTTGAAGAAAATCCTATATGAAATATAAATTTAAATCTAAAAATCCGGTTACAGACTACAGCTAAATGAATTATGGAAAGGAAAAGCTTAAATAAAGATGAGAAGACCAAAAAACAAATAAGAAAAGATTGAAAACTATTTTTTTTGAGAAAAAATAAAAAAAAAATATTTTTAAAAACAAATAAAAAAAACTAAAAACAAAAACGTAATAAAATCAGTTTGTATATAAAATCAAAGGTTTGTATGGAAGAACATTTCCAAGGAGATCTCGACCTCCCTTCGGCATTCTTATATTGCATATACTACTTCGGCATACTTTTTATGAAACATTTACTACAAACAAAAAAGATGTCCTTTGAAGGAGCTTTGTCTTAATTTTGTATCGACTTTGTCTTGCTTCATTTTGGCTTTCAATAAAATAAAAATATCAATTTTAACCCTAAATTCCTACACCTACCAAACGGGGTTCAAAATACAAAACCCTCTTTCAAACTTTTTCTCTTCTCACTAATTTTCCATTTCCTAAATTTTTTTTCTTAAACCACTTATATAGGACCTTTAAACTGACTTTACAAAATTTTTTTTATTAAGATACAGAGTACACTTGCAAGATACAGGGTGTTCAAAAATTTTTCAAAATTATAAATTGACAAATTTTAAAGTTTAACATTCTTGCAGCTCTAAAACGAGAAGGAATACTGAACCAACTCTTTTCGGGCCTTGGGAATCTATCTTTTCTTACACATTTTCATTTTTTAAATCACTTAGAAGGAGCAGGGTGTGAAAATAGTTAAAAAAATATTTATACTACATAACGGTACATTAAAAATAAAATTACGAGATAAATTAAAATGTAATGTCCTGTAAATGTAAAACTTTTGTTATAACTTCTAACCATTTTGATTAAGGGTTTTTCTAACTTTGGCAGGGTCCTATTAGCTGTGGAATACGGGTGATTAATGATCCAAATTCATTCATTTTTAGATGAACTGAGGTCAGACGAAAGGACAATCAAATTTTGTATGCAAATTCTTAAAAAAATGTGCTAAAAAGAATCAAATTATGTAATGAAAAAATAAAACCAAAGAAAATGGATTTGATTTTTTTTTTTGTTGCATCTCATTCTTATCTTGTCTCTGCTCTTTACTTCAAATCTATTGAAAAGTTTTTCAAACTTATTTGTATGCAAATTGGTTTAAATTTCAGGCAAAAAAAAAAAACAAAAAACAAAAACAAATAATAAATTATCAAAAAAAAAAAAAAAAAATCAACCATCATGGATTACAAAATCCTTCAGTAAAATCTGAATAGAATATTTTTATTCTTTAATATTATTTTCGGTTTCCTGTTTGTTGTTGTTATTATTTTTATTTTTTTTTTAAATTGTTGATAAAAGATATGATTCTAATAAATCAAGTAAAAAACAGATTGTTGAATTTATATTATTATATAATTTATAACTATTTATTAGGTACCTATATTATATAAACGTGCTGTAATTTTTCTTTTCTTTAGTACCCTAGTAGACCTACAGTTTCAGGTAACCAAGTTAGACGAACTTAACTAATACCTATAATTTGATTACCTAAGACGTATCTTATATAAGAAAAAACAAACCTCGACTGAGACACATCCAGTTTAGTGGTTTAAAATATGTTCACGGGCACTTGAGGGTTAAACATTTGAGAATTTAAGTTTTGACATATTTATGGATAATACATGGAACGAAACGCAAAATTAGTAAACGTCTTCCAAAGTTATATAAACATATACAAATACAAACAAAAAATATTTATGAGGCGCTTGAAAAATTCGGCTTCAAAAATAAACGCTTCAAAAATATTAAAGTTAAGCTCTTCTGAACTTTAATTAAGATCTAATGCGTATATTATAGACTTAGATTATAGCACTCAATAACAAGTAAAATAATTCTGTTATGTAAAGTACAAAACAGGTATTATATAAGGCATTGCCTTGGAGAGGCAGTTGACGATGGAATGGAATAAACTGGATGAGAGCTATATTGTTGCTATATTTCATTGTAGCTGTCATATGTCATATTCATGGGTTTCACTTCAGTATATGTCAGTAATACTTTGGGAATAAAAAATGTAAAAACCTATAGTTAGACCATTTAATCAAACCTTGTTAAAAACTTGTCTTCTTAATAAATCAGACAGGCCTTCCATCAAACTGTTCTTTTCAATAAACCAACATTGGTGCTGAAGTTAGTTTCATTATTACGTCAAGAAATGCAAAAATATAAGTCAATATGGCAATCCTAATTCAATTTTTTAAAATTGGTTATTATTATCCTATTTTTTTTTTATTACCTATATATAAAATCTCGAATATTAACAAAACTTTAATGTTATATCTTTCTCTTTCTTTTTTTTTTCTCATAAATGATTTACTATGGGTAACATCCAAAATCAATATAAGATGGAGGAATTTTTGCATTAGATTTCATTGATTCCAATATGAATCTATAATTATTATGCACTAAATAGATCTATATAGTATATACCATATGTATATACTATATACTGATTCTAGGATAAGTCAATTTTGTTTCATTTTCTGAAGTATGAAAGCTATGAAAAGAACAAAAACACAGCAAATATTTTTTTAATCAAAATATTATTTGTTTTTTTCTCTCTCTGTCTATTTTTAGAAAAATGCAAAACTTATGGTAATGCAAAAAAAACTTAGTGACGGCAACAGCAAGAATATGCTCTGTTTGCAAATTCATGAAAAAATAGCAGTATGGAATATAATATACATACCTACTCGTATCTTTTATATTTTATTCAGAGTTTTTTTTCATAGGATTATCAAGGTTTTTATTTTTTAAGCAACAACAGTTACACAAAAAAAACTGTGAGAAAAGAGGATATCACTAGAGATTGTCTTTGAATAGATATATGTATCTATAAATTTTAAAACTGCAGGAATCCTGCATCTCATTGTTTGTAGCCCAAATGTAAGAAGTAAAAATGTGCATTCATTGTAAATGAAATTATATTTACTTTTGTTTTCTCAGCAATCTCATACTGATAAATAGAATAGAGTACCTAATACCTATGTATTTAGATATAAGTGATACATAAAATATTTTTTTTTTTTTTACCTGAGGTCAAGTTTTGTTAAAACAAATTTTTACAGTTATAACACTTAACTACTCATATGAGAGTTATTATAATAACGTGTTAACTTATATAAAATTTAAATAAAATTTTTTTTTTGTTTTTTATAAGTACCTAAAGTTATTATACTTGAATAATTTGTTTGTATAGAGCACCTTTGAGGGAAATTATCTACAAGTATATACATATGTAGATATACAAATGTACATGAAAATTTACATGAAAATTAAGAACGCACTCGTAGCTACTGAATAATAAAGTAATAACTTAATTTTGCTTCTTTATATAAATTGTTTAGTTAAAATCAATGGGATATGTACTTTTTAGTAAGTTGTTCTCATTTTATATATGTAGAAATTTAAAATAAGATTTTTAGAGTAATATCTCGAAGGTATATGATATAAGTCTCTATATAAATATTCTAAGAGTGAAATAGACGTCTAAGAAATTGCAAGAGGAATTCTGAGGTTGATTTTTAGAGTAAAATCGAGAAAGAATGCTTCAAATCTCTATTCATATATTATAAGAATTAAATATACACCTAAGAGACTACAACATAATCAGAGCTTTCAGATTAATATATGAAGTCATTTTACATTAGACATTGCGTCTTAGTATTAAGGTTAGAAGCTTTTGCAAGCTTATTAGTTTTTATTAAAGCTAAAAAGTTATCAAGAAATCAAAGAATAAAAGTGAAACTTTAGCTTGAGAGGTCAAAAAGGAATGTCTAAGCTTCGTTTTTTATTCCATTAATATTTCGCCCAATTGAAACAAAACATTTTAATTTTAGTACAAAGCTCAGAGATGCCTCACTTTTAAAATAAAACTATTTCTAACTGGTAAGGAATGTAATTTTATTTTATTACACTAACACTGGGATCCAGCTGATGGCGCAGTGATTGTGGCGCTGGCCTTTTATGCGAAAGATCACGGGTTCGATCCCTAGCTGGGTAAACTCAAGAAATTATATAAAAATAACTTATAATTAAATATCTAATCGTCTAAAAAAAAAACACTAATTAATAATTAATAAACAAATGAAGATATAAAATATTACCTATAATCGTGTTCCCGAAATAACCTATAGCTTAATAGTAAATAAAAAATTAAATTAACTTTATCTTGACATATGCATAGGCGGCATAACATAACTCAGCAGACATCTATTCTGTACGTCAAGAGATAGGGGTATGCAAAATCGCAGTAACACCTTGCCAGAAATCGCAATGACACTTTGCCAGCATTACATTGTCTATAGACAAACTTGTGATTTAAACTTTGATTGATTTTTATAACTTATAGGAAATTTTATGAATATCTTATGTTAGTTGCTTTGTTTCAAATGATTAGAAGAGAAAATTTTTTAAATTATCCAAATTTCTTATCCAATTGTTCGGTTCCAATAAATCTGAAACAATCAAATTATATAATAAATGAAATTGCACTTAAATTACAAATATTTTCAATTTAGTTAAAAAATAAGTATTAAACTTAACTGAAATATATACTTACCTTATTTTAAAACTGTAATGGACTAACTTCGGTAAGTGTTATTAAAATTTTTTTATTAATTTCCCTGTGTTTCTTCCTAGCTCTCTGAATACTTTGCTAACTCCTTCTACTTTCGGATTTCTCTGTGATTTCTCTGATCTGAATACTTCAATACCATTAAATTGTCTCTGATCTGAACTCCTGAATATCTTAAAGAAACTTATTATTATAATTTATAACAAAAACATACATTTTAAAATTCAAAGCTACAATTATAATTTTTATTAAATTTAAAACATCTATTAACTTCTTTAACATTTTATACAATATGAATATTATTATAAACAAAGAATGTTATTTAATAAATTATTATATTTACATTATATTAAATTTTAATCAAAGAAATTTATTGTATGATAAAAAGGAATTCCATTTATTATATTATAAAATTCTATTTTATTATCCTGATTAAAAAACTACAAAGCAATTCTGGAAAATATATAACTAAAAAGATTTTCTTTTAGTTTTCTGTTTTCTTTTTTTTTTATATCTGATAGTTTATTATTTTCTTAAATATTCTATAGAAAGTATAGAAAATGCAATGTAAATGTTCCAGAAAAATTAAATTGCATAATAAAGTTTTAAAGATTTAAGAAAAATTTCAAAGATTTAATATTTGGAAAAAAAACTTTTCTAAATCTGTTTAAAATCCAATAAAACTATTTTTTTTTTTTGAGAATTCAACTTTAACCCAAAGTAAAATAACAATTATTTTATTTCATTTCTTTTAAAATTTTAGTGTTTTAATTTCTAAAGCAATTTTTTTTTAAAGTTTTATTTCTATTTTAACACACAAAAAGTTTTTAGAAAATTATTTTTTAAAACTTTAGTTTTACAAAACAATAGCTGTTGAATTAAATTCTCAATAAAATTTTTGAATTTAATTTGAGTACAATAAAAAAAAAAAATAAAAAAAACAAATTGCACAAAATAATTAAGTTTTGTTGAAATTTTCTAAAAAGTCAAGGAATTTAAGGAAAAATATAATGACTACTATTACATTATGTACTACTGTTCACATAATTCGGTACTCTAAATTATAATCCCAGAATTAGTATTATACTCTTTTGAGGGCGGGGTTAATTAAACCTGTTTTTTTTTAATTCAATAAAATGATTAACACTTAGATGTAAAAATTATGCATTGAACATTACTTTGACTTGTTGTTATTGTTGTATTCTCTCTGGATGGGGTCGAGTCTCCCTCAGACCTAGGGCGTACTCTCATAGCCACTCATATTCTACAACGTCTCATTGAGCCACTTTATACCCCGTACTTTGATTTACTTGAAATTTTATTATAGTCGAGATTCTAAATCAATAGGAATCTTATTGTCGGTTGGGTCTGAACCTCGGTTTAATATATCCTGTTGTCAGAAAATCTCATTTCAGGTTTTCAAAAAATTTTCCCTATTTTATATTCTGTAAAGTTCTCATAATTCTGATTTTGTATTCAACTCTAAAATCCTTAAAAATTAGATTTAAAAAAAAAAAAGGAGTTTTGGAGGAGTTTGAATAAAAAACTAGATTTTCTGAACGAGATTTTGTAAATGAGATTTTGTAAAAGATACGAGAGGATGTTTTAAAAAAGCAAGATTCTCTAAAAACGAGATCTAAAAAAAAAAGATTTTTTATAAACCAAGGTTATGGAGAACTCCACTCCATCTTGGTGTAGATTTCAGAATCAGAATCTAATAGGATGAAACAAAAACTAGATTTTCTAAACAAGATTTTTTAAAAAAGCGAGAATCTCTAAAAACGAAATCTCAAAAAAAAAAAAAAAGATTTTTTATAAACCAAGATTGCAGAACACTCCATCTTAATGCAGATTTCAGAATCAGCACCTAATAGGATCAAACAGATACTATTCACTATATAGCAGGGAAAGTATTATTGATTACATCATAGGGCTATAAAATCTTTTCCTAAATCCAAAAATTGAAAATCTTGTGTAAAAACATATTTCAAGATTCTTAAAACAGCATTTGGGCCTTATTTTGTCTGAAACTAAAATTTGTTATAATAATTTAAATTTCAAAACAATAATTAAATCGAATTTTAATAATTTACAATTATTCCTACGTTATTACTTCGGAACTTTATTTCAGACCACCAATAATTTCTTCTAAAAATTACTTTAACTTTGTCTTTTTTTGAGTACCTGTAATTTTCTTAAAATAAAATTTTCATCTAAGAATTTATGAAGAATTCACGTTTCAACCTGAATTATTTGTACGTGTATTTATTAAATCAAATATTTTTTCTTTTTTTTTTTTGGAATTTATTCACTTTAAATCTGTACCTATGTATTTGCTTGCGTACCTACCGAGTACAACTTCCGTACTAATTTAAAAAAAAATATGTATTCTTTATAATAACTTTTAATTTATCTTTTATATACTTGTATACCCGTATATATTTATATATATGTACATATAAATCTTTAAGACATTATTATTATTATTTTTATTATGACATTTTTAAATTTCAAAGTAATTCCAAGTTCTTATAAAAAAAAAGTTTATTTTTTTAACAATGAAGCATCGATAAATAAAATAAATTTTTAAATGTCATATTAGAACATGACAATGTCAAATTTATTTAATTTAGACAGTAAAATAAAATTAAATGAAAAAAATTTTATTAAAAAAAAAAATTATATGAGATGTAAAATAAATTTTTTTTTAAATACAATTAATTTCATAAAATAACAGTAAAGAATACAATTAATATACAATTAATTTAATGAGTTCGTAAGTTATGATACGACCAAATTGGTAAAGATTTATTTTAAGTGTCATTTCAGTGTGACAGATCCGAATATTTGATTGAATGTGTCAAATAGAGCTTTGAATGCAATTCTCACCATTTCAAACAAAAAGCAACAACAAGTTCGAGCATACAGTTACGATTTAAGTATATAGTCCAGTGATTTTTAAACTGTGCTATGCAACCTTGCCTCTGGTTGTTCGCGCCAAATAATTGTAATTGATTATATTTATAATACATTAATTTGAAGTTTGTAGACTTGTATTCAACTTATTCCTATGAAAAAGAGAAAAGAGGAAGCAATATCTCATATTACACCTAATATTGACGAAAAATTAAAATTTGTTATTACTGGAATCAATATTAATTAGTTCTGATGCTTGGGGGAAAGTTTTATTTACCCACTAATAGCTTTTTAAGTTGTTAAGTACAATCTATATTATTAAACGCAGTATATGACGCTTTAAAAAATGCTTAAATGATGAATTAAAAGCGAAATCAAAACCGAAGTTCTTCTATTGACTAGTGATAAACATAAAAAATATCTCTCAGTGGGTAAAATACTCCTTTTATTCTCCTAATTTGTCTTTTAAAGGGTTGTGTTCAATATGAGAAATCCTTTTATTATTTATATTTTACAAACTAAAATTTCTTATATTTGCCTGCGATGATTGCTCGACTAGACGTTTTGAAGAAAATTTTAAGGCTTTTAACCCTATTAAGCTTTTTAACCGCCATCTATTATCTGGTACAAAAATTATTTTTCTAACTTTTACAAGTTTGACTTTTGTTTACAGAGTAGATTTTAGATTTAGAAAGATTTTATTTATAACAGTAAATATAATTAAGAAATTTAATGGCCCTTTTCCTTTCGGATGTCGACCAGATTGATCACAGAGTATTAAAAACTTTTATTATAATCTACTAAACCTTTTCTTATTTAGTAAAATGACTAAAATCTATGTTTTAATATTTTGTAGCCATTTTTTTGGAAACTTCATTAAAACACTATACCTTTTATTTTGTACGTCACTGTACTGTATATCTATACTATAAGTAAAGCTTTAAATCATATTATTTTAAATAAACTTTGTTGTTTCCATTTTTCATTTTTTAACTGATATCTTTGAAAATACTTTTTTTTTATTTAATTTTATTTAAAAAAAAAAATTTATTTTAAAAGAAATAAAATTTAAAAAGATACAAAATAAAAGATTGTAAATTTATTATTATAGAATACAATAAAATTATAGATAAATTTTTTATTTCTTATTCTTATTTATTAAATCTTTCTTTTTTTATGCAAAGAATTATTGTTAAGAAAAGCGTGCCATGTGCTCAATGAGGCTTATAAATATTTTTTTTTTTATATATTTTTATTTCAGAATTTTAATCTCCTGTAACATTCAAAAAAAGAAATATTTTACAAAAAAACCATGTTTAAAAAAGATAAATATTATTAAATATATAAAATATTTGAAATATTTTTTTTATCTTGTTTCGATTTGGTTCTTTAACTTCAATTTTAATTCGACATATTACAGTATATTCAACGTAGTACAAAGTATTAAATGCAGGCGAGGTGATAAAAGTCCCAGGGTCAAAAGTCTTCGCCTGCGATTTATATACTCGACGAAAACCAAAAGCTGCAAAGAAACTCATTAAATGTTTTATAACTATTTTGACTCACGATGAGTAGGCTAAAAGTCCCCTGGAGAATTTTGACTTCATGGACTGAAATATTTAAAGCCATTAACAAAAAATAATAAATTTTAGAATATATTTACATTGAAAATTGGGAATATCCCCTTTTTCTAAAATACTAAGTAATCAACTTAACACTTGCTTCTAATATCAAGGTTATTCTAATTCAACTTCGATATGTTTCGTAATATTAGAGTATTTCCCATAGACGAATATATATAACAGTTATTATTTTACTTATATCATACTTTTAAAGGCTGCCATAATCATACTCTCAAAAATTTGTTCGAAATATAAATAAATTCGACTTCGTTTGCTTTTCAATTAATGTAGTTATGTCTCATTTATTTAGAGGACTATCGGCGCACTCTTCGTGAGTCAGAATATATAATATGTCCCCTAGGATACTTTGACTCCGGGATATTTATAACCTCGCCTTTTAAATGTTATGCTAAATTCTTGTAATTTGATATCTATATGCATACATCGGTTCCATTATAAAAGTTGCAAATATCACAATGCTTCGTTTATTTTGGTAACTTTAATACACATAACATTTTGAGACATACAAGGTTTTTTGCGCCACCAAAAAAGAATAATTATGCTACGCGATAAACTTCCCAATCAAAAGAATCTTAAGATATATGACAGTTGACTACAGTTGGCCATACGACAAATTTGCATTGTTATTATTATACAATTTTCCTCCTGACTTATCATAATTATCATTCCATAACTCCTCGCGTATTTATAGTATAAATATCAATAAATATCCTGTAAGAGAGGACCATCCTGATTTTGAAACGATCTCTCAAGATTTCGACTAATTCCTTGGAACATTTCCCGAAATTTGTATGAAATTTAGCACATCATTTTTCTTTTACGAAGCCTAATCAGTGTCATATGACAAGTACCCAATTTTTGGGATTGCCTTCGTTTTGGTTTTTCGGGACTTCTTTAACAGACCCTTAAAATAAATTTACATGTATAGTATATAAAATATTATAAAAGTAATAAAAAAAAAAAAACAAAAAACAGATTTTCATTTAAAAATCAATATCTTTGCAACTTCCTTCCCATGATTCCACTTGGCTATTTCCTATAAAACGAGGAAGAGTGTAGAAGAGTAGACTGTGTCAACTCTGGGATACCCGTATGACCGTAACATATACATTATATCATCCGGTTAATTACTTTTGGCAAAATTTCAAACATTCAGCTTTATTAGGTGTAGTGCGTAATGCTCATATAAAAGAAGGAGTTGTATGACAGCTACTCGAACCCTTTGCAGTAGACCAACCAAATTTTGCAGTAACTTTGGCGATTACACTAAACTATTTTTGGCAAAATTTCAGACACCCACCTTCATTTGGTGTAGTGTAATCCTCATATAAAAGAAGGAGGTGTATGGCAGCTACTCGAACCCTCAGCAGTAGACCAACTAAATTTTGTAGTAACTTTGGCCATTACACTAAACTATTTTTTGCAAAATTTCAGACACCCAGCTTCATCAGGTGTAGTGTAAAGCTCATATAAAAGAAGGAGTTGTATGGCAGCTACTCGAACCCTCTGCAGTAGACCAACCAAATTTTGCAGTAACTTTGGCCATTATACTAAACTACTTTTGGCAAAATTTTAGACACGCAGCTTTCATAGGTACAGAGTAATGCTCATATAAAATTAGAAGTTGTATGGCAGGTACTCGAACCCGTGGACCAAAATGGCTGAATTTAAAACTCGATTCCGTTTTTTGCATAAAAACGAATTTGTGAAAATTTCATAATCCTAGCTCCTTTACTTTTTGAGTTATCGTGATGACGGACGGACAGACGGACAGACGGACGGACACACATAGCTAAATCGATTTATTTTTCGATTCTGATCCGATCCATACACTTGAGTCTATATCTACCTCCCCTCCTTCTCTGCGTCACAAACGTAATGGCAAATTTATTATACCCTTGGACTATATAGTCATACGGGTATAAAAAAAATGTGATGAGCAAAAGTTCAAAATCATAAATATATAAAATAAAAAAAAAAATAGAAATATTTTAAGTTCCTGACATTTTTTATATTATATTTCTTCTGTTTTTGAAATATAGATTCTCTTAGGTCAGTTAGTTCCGTGAGCAGCTCTAAGAATAACATAAAAATCAAATTCAAATTCTTTACAAAATAAAAATGAAAACATAACAGAAAGTACAAGAAATGTACAGGAATTTTTATTTATTATACGAAAGAAATAATTCATTTTTCAATTTTCATATAAAATATAAAATAAAATTTCAATATATAAAATAAATCAGAAAAGAAAACCAAACGGAATTCTTATATAAAATTCAAAAAGTATAGATACCTTAAAAATTTTCTTTTATTAAATTTTATTTCCGCCATTTTTAATATTTTTATAATAGAAAACTTTGATATTTAATGGTCAGTCAATGGAAAAAAAATATTAAAATTTAATAGAAATTGGTATTTGAACTTTACTTGCGAAATGGTTCAAGACACGAATTCTAAATTTAATACATTAAATAGCTCTAAATATTTGTTTAATAAATATTAGTTCTCATGGTACATTAATAGACCAGGTAGCTGTAACCTCTGTTTCCAATTTCAAATGTGGGATGCTACGATAATTTAAATCAGTTAGACATAATCTGGCCAGGGTTCGAAAATTTGAACCCGAGACCTTCTTTTTGAAAAGCCGACGTCCTACTCACCATGCCATCGGTAGAATATATAGTTTTAAGTAAAATAATTTTGGCGGAGTGACTAAGTTTTAAGTCCGTTAACTCATTGAAGCAAAACAGCATTTTAAAAACATGTGACTTCAGAATCAATTTAAAGCGTTTTGATTATATGTTTCCCTCTAACTTAATGCGGTACAAGGACTTTCCCAAAACTTACATTTTTTGGAATTTAATCCTTTGAAAATTGCTTCGTCTAATGATCCTAAATTTATAATTTCTTTATAATGTTATAAAATATTTAGAGTATTCCTATATTACATTCCTAATGCTTCGCAATTTTAATTCCAGTGTTGCCGTTTTAAATTTTTGTGCGATTTGTTAAAAGGGGATTTTGGAGAAAAATTTATATTAAAACAAAACTAGAAAAAGTAATAAAATAAAAAGTGACAAAAAATATGTACCATTTTAGTGTTACCGTTTAAATTTTTCTGATTCGTTAAAGGGAAATTTTGTAAAAAATTTAAATTAAAACTAAAAAAAGAAGAAATACCAAATTTTTATTTTAAATAAATTAAATAAAAAATGATAAAATATACAGATATTTCAAAACAGATACATACCACTTAATTCCAAATTCAACAGTATTTAGGTGGCAGTTTTTGGAAACATTAAAATTCTAAAATTCCGAATATTTTAATAATTAATTAATACAATATTGCCTTGTACCTATACTTGTACTTATCTATATAAATTCAGCATATCAATTCAAACCAACCAATTAATATCATTTAATTTGAAAATATTATTTCCCCCCCCCCCCTCAGGAATTTTTATTTATTATACGAAAGAAATAATTCATTTTTCAATTTTCATATAAAATATAAAATAAAATTTCAATATATAAAATAAATCAGAAAAGAAAACCAAACGGAATTCTTATATAAAATTCAAAAAGTATAGAATTGAATATAAAAAAGAACCCCCCCTCTCCCCCCCCCCCCCCCCTCCATATTCTTTTTGAAAATTTTAATTGTCATATTTTTTCTAATAAATATTAAATCATTTTCCATTAATAATTTGCTCACACTTTCCTTAAAAACAACAAAATAGCATTAAATTTTGAAAAATCATAAAAAAAGTTTTTCCTTCGATATCTTAAAAACCATTTTAAATATTTTCCATGAAAATCGTTAAAAATTTTACAAATTACAAAATCTATTAAAATATTTATAGACTTTTTAAGTAAAAAAAGAAAAATTACAACATAAATGATCAGTTTTTTAACTTTCTCTTTTTCAAAAAATTTATTTTACAAAACTAACCAATAAAATTAATTTATTATTTATGTATATATATCCATATATATATATAAGTTGAGGAATTATTTATTTAATTCTTACAATTTTTCGCGTTCTTTTAAAATTTTCTTTCCTTATTTTGAGTTTTTTTTGTATTAGTATTTTTTTAAGAGCTATAATCTGTTTTTGCATAATACATATTTATTCATTATTTTGTATGTATATATATAGATATACTACTTTATTAGATATATATATTTACCCTAAATCAGGATTATTTATTATTCATTTAAATTACAAAAATTTCGCAAATTTAAATTTACAAAATTGTATTAAAAAACTTTTAATTTTGTATTCTTGTTTAAAAATTCCTAAAACTTTCTTATTTATAAAATGGAACCCATTATCTAAAATTCTAAGAACCTAAAATTTTCCCATGGAAAATGTTAAAGGAAGAGTTGGCAATCAAAATTAACAAAAAACCCGCTTTCTAGGAAGAAAATCTAGATTTTTCTAATTATGGTACTAGCTGCATTTCCCTTGAACTTGGATCAGGCCATGTTTTGTATAAGATTCTAATAAATCCCGGTTAAAACTTATGTTATCTATACATATCATTTTAAATGAGATCATGGTTTATTTCACCTACATTTTACCGAATTAGTTTATCAGGCGTTCCTTCTCTGAGCTCGGATTAGACTATTTTCAATATGTGAATTCGGTTTATCACCTGCATTTGTTTTTTGAGATTTGGTTCTAGACCATTTCTAATCAGTTTTCATATGTACTTTCCTTTTTTTTTGGGTTCAATAATCACTCTATACCTGCACAGCAAGGTTTTCGAGTTCTTTTTATAATTTGCTCTATAGACCACCAAACTATCTAGATCATCATCTGAGCGTATATTCAAAGATACAAGATACTTCTTGGAGATACGCAAAAAGGCTTCTGTTCTATAGGTTCACAATAATAATTATGTATATGAAAATGGGGTCTGTTTTAATTTACCTATAAGATTAGTTCAATCGGATTAGCAACTGTCTCGGTAATTCTATTTGAAAACTCGTGAATCCGAATGATAATCCTGCTTTCAATATATTTTTAATTAAAAAAAAACTCACTGTATTTTCTATTCGATCATTTACTCCAAACACTTCTATAAAAAAAATGTAAGGAACCTATTATTTTACAGCTTCCTCCAACATGTTCTATATTATGTAAATCTATGGAAACGTGTAGTTCATTATATTCCAAAAATAAAAATTATTACTTTTAATAGAAATTGCTGGGTTATTGGATTTATTTCTTTCACTTAAATGGGAAAACCCCAATACCAATTTTTGTACTTTTTAATAACGAAATATTAGTAATAACAACAACAATCAATGTTATTGCCAGGACAGCTATAGTACAACAAATCCTATTAACCTCAATTGGAAATTTATTGCTTTAAAAAAAAAATTTTTTTTCAATTTTTCTTTCAAAAAAGAAAATATTAAAAAAAATTTTCAATAAAAAGAAGCGCTGATGTAAAAAAAAACACAATAATTTTTGCCCTCAATATTACAATCAGCGTACGCGAAAAATAATATTAAAAAGAAATTGAAAGTTCTAGGAAGGCTACTATTTTCCATTATAGTTTTAAAAAGAAACCAAAGAAGAAAAAAAACAAAAAAGGTACCAAAAACTTTTACTATCCCTTTTTATAATAATTGTTTTTCTATTTTTTTTTTTTTTTTTATTTTTTTTAATAAGAGCGTGGCATAAAAATAAATTATTTATCATTCAGTAGAAAATTGAGTAATATAAAAGTTTTGTTTAATATAGGATCAGAAAAAAATAAAGGTGCACACACACTGCAAACCCTTGAAGACAACTTATAGTAACGGCAACATGTTTTATATTTATATAACGCATCTCTTATGACCGAAGCTGATTATACTTCCGACATCAGTGACAACGACAACGACATTCGACAATTACATCGACACTGCGATGTGCCGTTAATGTACCAGCCTTTTTAAAATATCTTGGTCAATAAAATTTATCAATTGACAAACACCTCACGACACATGAAATTAAATAATTTTCATTAAAAAAATTTCGAACTAATTAAAAGTATAGTGCCGCTCTTATTTAAAAACGCAACGCGCATAAAAATATATTACCGTTCCGAAATGTTTTCATCCTTTAACGTACCGTTGCATTGTGAATCAGTCTTTATATTCCTACGCTTTTCTTCTCCTTTTACTTGATAAAGTACTGTACTGTAAAGTACTAAAATTGTCCAGGCAGTGAGTAGGGTAGGGCAGGCATGAAATAAATGAAAATTTGTAATAACTAATAACACTTAAACTTTATATTCTCTTCCATCTCTTTTGTTTTACCCCGCCTAAAAGACCACAAAATTGAAATAAGGGCTTGAATAAGAATAATATAAAAAGAATTTTTAAAAAATTATTAGCAATAATGAAAAAAAAAACTCTGAACCTAATTCAATTAGATACAGTTTAGGAGTAGAATTTTCTAAATAATTTAATATTGAAAAAAATTTATTTTTAAATATATTATTTTTCATAACTTTAATTTTAAATACTTTGCATATTTTCTTTTTATTGGCTTTTCCCGGAAATCATTTTCAATTTTACAGTTAACGTTCAATCATTTTTTTTTTTTGTTTTTTTGCAATTTATTTCTGGAAAATTTTTACAATCAAATATAAAGAAAACGAGGGTGAGTGTAGTATAATAGACTGTGTCAACCTTAGGATACCCAATAAATACTTTTGCTGAATTTTCAAATACTTTAACAACTTTTAAGACTCTGAGTTATGTATACCAGAAAATATAAGTTGGTTGGCAGCTATTCGAAGATTCGCAACTATGTTTTGTGAAGACGTTGGTCATTAAACGGAATTGATTTCCACAAAATTTCAGACACTTATTAACTTTATTATGTATTAAGTTAAGTTCATATAAAAACAGAAGTTGTTTGGCAGATACTCGAACCCGTTAAGCAAACAGGCGGCATTCTAAAGTAATTTGTACTAAAGAGACATATTGATAAACTTTTTCGATCCTGTTCCGATCCATATACCTTTAAGTCTATACCTACCATCGCCGTCCTTTACGCAGCAACCAAAACTTAATGGCAAGTTTAGTATACCAGCTTTGACTTACGTTCATACGGTTATAAAAATTGATTTGCGAAAGCAAAATTTTCAACGTTAAAAAACGTAGAAAAAAAATTATAACTAAAAAATTTCAAAAATTTTATAATTGATTTTTCCAAACCTTTTTGAAAAAGAAAATTAAATAACAAAAAAAAAAACAATTTTAAAGGAAAACTCAATATTAAACGAATAAAGTGGTAAAATTTATAAATATTCTTTGTTTTTTAATAAAGTTTTTTCTCATTATTTTGTTCTTCAATAAAAAAAAAACAGAAAATTCAAATTCCAAATAATAATAAATATCAAAGAAATCTATTAGTAGGGGCAAAAGATATTAAGAACGTGAAAAATCAAAAATTTGATTTAATTTTTCTGATTTTTCTGATTTGGAGAACAGCTCTATAGTAAATTATATCAAATAGTAGGTATTCCAATTTAAAATAAAACAATTGAAAGTAAACTATGATTGTACAAAGTTACAAAAAATCATTAATAATAGTAGGTAGACAAAGTTTTTCAAATGAGAGTTTTGAAATATAAATTGAAAATCGAAATTAACAAAATATGCCAAAAACATGAAATTTAATTAAAAAAAATTTGAAAATAATCAAAAGAAATAAACAATTATTATTTCAATTAATTGAAATTCAAAAAAAAATTTTACAAGCTTCTTCTTTTTCTATGGCGCTACAGTCCGTTTTCGAAACTTGGCCTCCTTAATCGTTCCCTTCCAGTTCACTTGATTTTGGGCAGCATCAGTTATCCAATTTTACTCTTGGATTGATACAGAGCATTGATATAGGATCTAACTGGACGGTATTATAACCTTGTATCAATCCATCGGTTTCTTGGCTTCTCTACTGGTATTTTTCTATTTTCCCGGCCCACCAGAGTCAATTTAGAATATGACACAACGCAGAGCAGACAGCAATTTAGGTAGCCTTAGGTAGATCGGTCACATACAAAGTATGCCAAATTCCCACATTAAACGGGAAAATAGATGAAAGAAAGTATTGAATTGAAAAATAGATTTTACGACCTTATTTCTTAATTACATGCTATTGGTTTAATCTAAGATCTGATGTCCTAATGATTTTGTGACAAGTCTCAAATCAAACCATTTGTTATAAAATTTTTTTTTAAATCCTGAAATTAAAATCCATTAAAAATTTTTTTATGTATGCGATTATTAAACCAAAACTTCTACATTTTCACAGTTCTGAAAAAATTAAACCACAATACAATTTACATCATATAAGTTTAAAACATTTCATTAAAATATATTTCAAAAAAAAAATTAAGCTTATTAAAATGTTAATTATTTCCGGTTAACTGTTAACTGTTAACTTAAAAAAATTCAAAAAAAAAAAAAAACAAAAACAACAAAACTTAACCTTTTCCGTTTCAACCATTAAAACCACCACTACCACCACCATTAAAAATAATAAAATACATTTTTATTTTAATAACAAAACTATGATCTTATATCATAATATTCTTATATAAATTCTACATATTGTTAAAAAAAAGTTTTTAATTTAAAAAAATTATAATAGGAAAACTTTTTTTTTTTTACCCAACTACGTTGTAATTCTTCAAATACAACATTATTATAAAAAAAAACAACAACAACGCACATTGAATTTCACATACAAACGTCAAAACTAGTCATAACACATTTTTTTTTTTTAAAAAAAAATTTTCCAAAATTACACATCACTTTTTTGTTGCGGATGTATGAGGTTTTTGGATACATGATTCTTCTTCCATGATAAATAAAAGGAAATGTCATGTAAATGACATTATATGTACACATGTATATGTTTACTTTTGGTGTCATTTAGTTATTTCAAAATATTGTTAACATACATTTATGATGTTGCTAGAGGGAATAAAAAACCCCAGAAAAAAAAAGGAAATCTTTAAAAAAAACAACAACAACAAAAAAAAAATTGTGAATAGATTTTCTATCTAAAGTAAAAATGTATACTACGTGTAAATTAAGTCACGCACTATACTTTCTGTTTTAAACTTAAAATTGACACAATCAACATATACATTCATATTTTCACAACTTCTATCTACTGTTCTATACACCATACGTAATAGTTCTAAAAATGTGTTTGTATGGTGAATATAGAGTATAGTGTGGTGAGTGATGAGCGGTGACAGCTTCTTAGAAATATTACTATTAAATTAAAAATTATGAATGTATCACTTATGGGGTTGAAAAAAAAAATTATATTATAAAATTATATAGAAAAAAACTAAAAGCAACAAAGGGGTTAAATAAAATACATGTTTAAATAAAAAACATGTTTTTTTTTTAATATTTTGTCATAACAGAATAATAAACCCTAATTGTTTATTATACCCTTGAAAATGTTGTTAAAAATTATGCAAATAGATTTAAAAATTTTTTTTTTTAAATGTCATACAATTTTTTTTTTTTTTTTTTGAAACCAGTTATATTATATTGTAATGTAAGCATTCTATGTTTATTTTTTTTCAAGGTCTACTAAATACACATATGGGGGGCTTTTTTTTATGTGATATAAACATGTTAATAAAAAAAAAAATGTAATAAAAAAAATATTAACCACCCTTTAAATATAAATTGATACTTTAATTTTTTTTTAAAGTGTATTTAAATTTTAGTTAAAATGTATTTAAATAAGAGTTTTCATCTATTAAATTTAATTGAGTATGTGTCTTTCGGATTGTAATTACGTACAGTTTGTTAACATGTTGATTTAAGAAGACATTTAATTCTATTTTTAAAAATATAAATTGTTAATAATTTAAAAAGAAAATTATTTAATTAATCTATAATATAAAACCTATGATAGGTAATGTTTAATTTAAATGTAGCATTTTTCAATTAAATGAAATAATTTTTCAATAGATTGAAACTTTAATTGTATGAAACTATTTTTCAATTGAATGAAACTATTTTTCAAAATAAATTTAAAACTTTTTAAAGTAAATGAAACCTTTTTCAAGGAAATGAAACCATTTTCAAAGTACATAAACCTTTGACATAAATCTAAAAAATTTTAAAATAAAATTTAATTTAAATATTATGCGTGCTTAGTGTAATGGTTGACCTTCCGTAGCTTGGGGAATCTTAAACACCATATACAATGCATAATTAGAGCAATCTATTGATATTAATATATTTATAGTTTTATTAATTACGTGCGAATGTTAATTTATGTTAATATTCAGCAACATTTGCATATGCTCTTATTTTAGAAAAGTGTTATATATCGGGTTTAGCATTGGAAAATATGGAGGAAATAATTAAAATTTTTTTAGTTTAATTTCTGTAAATAATAATGTACCTAAAATATTTGAGTTAAATTTTAATTTTGATTCAGCTTTTTTTTTTTTTTTTTTTTAAATAAACTTTTATTTTGTAATAATTTTTACATATAAATATCTTAACCTACAAAACAAAGTTAACAAACAAGGTATAACTCTTTTATTTTTAACATTTAAAAATATTTGAATTTTTTTATGTTAAATTTAATATATTATAATAAGTAAAATTATTTCTGTTTTACAGTACAAAACTATTGTAGTATAATCTTATTCATACATCATTGAAAAATTTTAAAAAACCAATGTTTAATAATTTTTTTTTTTTTTATAAAACTTAACTAACCTAACCTAACTTAACCTAAACTTAAATTTAAATAAACTAACTTATTGACTAAAAATAGCACAAATGCTTTTAAAAATTATATTAAGATGAATTTAACCACCAATAATCTTTATTTATAACATTATCTTTTTCTGGTATGGACATTTCGTATCTTAAATTATCTCCGTTAATATTGCCTGGGATATACTCGATTTTTTTGCATGTAGCCCGTCTACTATAATGAAATAGTATAGGGACATGATCTTGGTTTTGAGTGTATCTATATTTGTCTAAGAAGATGAAGTGCTCAGGAGCTATAAAACCCGTGAGCAAGGTCTTCTTAATGTACTCCTCATTGTGGTAAAATATATGTGATATTAAACCATTTTCTGGAGTTTTTAATGCTCTATCAAAATGACTTCTGATTAATTTTATCATAAAATTATCTATTCTCATGATTTTGGCTTCCTTGTACAAATATTTATTAGAATAAAAATGCTTGTATTCGGACTCAGGCTTTCTATGTTTATTAATACAAACTCTTATGCACTTTCTTTCGAATTTACGTATTTTTTCCATTAAGCTTGCACTAATGTTGTACCATATTGGTACCCCATAGACAAGATTTGGCCTAATTAATGTCTGGTAGCATATTATTTTAACTCTATTGCTAATATTTTTGTTGTAAAAGAGTTTTTTAGCTGCCATAAAGGATTTATTGCCTTTATCTATTGAGTATTTTACATGATCTATGAAGTTTAAGTTTCGATGTAACTGAACTCCAAGATATTTAACGAATTTTTTGTTTGCGAGAGTTGACATAGGCGATTTAATTTTAAATTGTTTCCAATTTTTTCTAATGTCTGAACTAGTTTTGTCAACCGTATTACGGAATAATATGGTTTCACATTTGTTGTAGTTCATTTTTAATATCCATATCTTGCAATAATCCTGCACAATATTAAACATTTTTTGTACATTATATTGAATGCTATTTACAGTGTCATTCGCAGAGTATATTATAATATCATCTGCGAATGCCAGGGCGTAGTTATTTCCTTTTACTCGTTCTAGCAAGAATAAAAGATCTGCTGTATATATAGTAAAAAGGATAGGTGCATTAACAATACCTTGCTGAAGACCGTTTTCAATTAGGAATGATTTGTCAGACTCGTTATTTTTGCTATATACTAAAAATTTGTTGTTATATAACATATTTTTAATCAGTATAATTAAGCGTGGAGGGAACTTATATTTTATTAGTTTATAGATTAATCCATCCAACCAAACTGAATTAAAAGCCTTTTCAAAGTCAATCAGACAGGCACCAATGCCGTATTTCTTGTTTATGAACCAGCAGATATCTGAGGTTAATTTGGTTATAGTATTAACAGTACCATGTTTGTGCCTAAACCCAAACTGATTTTCTGGAATAAGATTGATTGACTTTGCATAATTTGAAATTTTATCGTTTATTAAGGTTTCAAATACTTTACTAATGTTTGGCAGTAAACTTATCGGTCGATAATTGCTGGGATTGGTTGGATCTTTGCCAGGTTTTTTTAGCAATATCGTTTTCGATGTTTTCCAAATATGCGGAAAATACGAATTATTTATTGCATTATTGAATAGGATAACATATTTCGAAATAATTACACCACTTAAATTTTTTAAAACTATGTTTGGGATTTTATCGATACCAGAAGAAACTTTATTTTTTAAAGCTTTAAACTTTAAAGAAAGCTCTGACTGGTTCGTGAATTCGCTATTTTCACCACTTTGCTCAGATGATTTGTTTGTGTTGGAGAAATTACTCAGAGTTGAGTTGAAATTTAATGTTTGAGAGTTATTGAATTGTGTTATTTTATTTATGATTTGGTTATGTATTCTGTTATTTGTAGGTATATTGATTTTGTGAGTGTTTTCAATGTATGTGCCAAGTACATTGTAAATTTGTGATTGATCTTCTACTATAAATTTATTTGTGGTGGTTTTATTTAATTTGTTGAAGTCTATGTTATTTTGAGAGAGTAAAGTTATATCATTTTGGTCTATGTGTAATTTTGAAATCTGATTGTATTTGTTTTTGCGGAATATTTTATTTATTTCGGGGAACATGTTTGAACTATTTTTTGGAGTTATTTTTTGGAGACGAAGTTGCCAGTATTTATTAATTTCTATTTTAATTTGTTGTTTAATTAATGTATTGATGTTATTTAGGAGGCTTTTGAGCAGTTGAATTTGTTGATTAGAAAAGTTTAATCTTTGTTTTTTGATCTTATGTATATCGTTCATGAGGCTGTGTTTTTTGTTTAAAAGAATTTTTAGCTTAACTGAGTAGAATTTTTTTAAATTATTTTGATTTTTAATTTTTGGTATAACTTCATCCATAGTTTTAAGAATTATTTCGTTCAGCTGTAAAAGATGATAATCTACATTTTGGTTAGACAAATTGCAGTTATCGAAAATTTTATTGCAATTGTTGGAGTTGTATTTGGAAAAATAGTTTGAATTTAATTTAGTTTGAAATTTGCCCCAGTTTACTTTTGAAAATATGAATTTATTACTATGACTTGGTAGCTCTTGCAATAAAAGCTCTTCATTTTTTAGTGACATTGGAATTTGAATGGCATTATGGTCACTATCGTATGGGAGAGTGGTGAGTTTGTTTTGATTTGTTTCAAAACAAATTTTTATTCTAATATCTGTTATCACTAAATCAATATAAGAATTTGCACGTGGTAGTGTTGGTGCATCGGTTAAGAGTAAGTTACTCTTGTATAAAATTTTGTTGTCTTGTAACCATTTGTATAATTGATTGCCTCGAGTATTGTTAACACAGTTTAACCAAGAAGTATGTTTGGCATTAAAGTCGCCAGTTAATATATAGAAATTATTGAGATTCGAAAGTTGATTCAGCTTTTCTAATGTGAAATTAATTTTAAAATTTATACTAATATGTTGCATACTTCTAGGACGCTGATAAAATATTTGAAATTAATTCTAGAAATATTCGGTCTAGTGACGAAAATTCTCGGAAAATATTATAATAAAAGACAACACAAAATAATTTTGAAATACTTTGAGGGGAATGAATTAATTTAAAAAAAAACCAGAAAGCCTAAGATATACTAACTTTAGATTAAAATGATATTGAAAAATAAAATTCTATTTTTAGAGTTGATGTCCTTTAACCATTTTGAAAAAAAAAACGTATAATTTTTATTGTACAACATTATTCAATGAAAACATATATATATATATAATAACGTATATTTACCACAATACATATTAATATACATACTAAATAGTTTTATATTTTTGTTAATTTTTTAAATGACGTAACATTACAATAACATTTGTAAATTTTTTTATAAATATTAAATATATTATATTCCTTTAGATAATTTACTTTTTTATTATATCCTTGTATATTTTTATGCTTTTATCCTTCTAAATTTTCTTAATTTTTTTTTTTAAATTTGTATTAGAACTTAGAATTCAAACAATAACCACAAAAAAAATGTTTTTATAGTTTTACATTTAAAAAAAAAGGGATATTATATAATACAAGTGAGCCTCTATTAAATAAATTCATAGTCCTGCTTTTGTCTTTTGAAAGTATTTTACAAACGCACATAAACACAAACATAACTAACAAGGACATTCTTTAGTTTTTTTTTTAATTTGTCATTTCTTTTTTCTTTAAGGATTTGTAAAATTGTTCAACAACATTAGCAGGGAAACGTGACTTTGAATTTTTTTTATTTTTTTGACTTTGTACATGAAAGGAAAAAAAAATTACAAAAGACAGAAGAAGACTCGCTTCTTTATTGTACATCATCGTTAACACACAGATCATAATGAATCATCATTTTTGTGACGACTATATAATATTTTCAATTTAAGTCACAAAGTCTTTAAAATAATTTTCTTTTAAATATTCCCAATCGTATAATAAAAGAAAAGTTTTTTGTTTTTTATTTTTTATTATTCTAAGGAAGAAGGACATCAAGGATTTATATACAATATAGATATGATATAATTGTATACATAAAGCATATATTATAAAAAGATAATTGTTTAATATCTTAGATTATGGAATGTTTAAAAAAAAAAATTAGGAAGAAAACTGTTCAAAGCAATTTAATTAAAATTAGAATATACAGGGTGTTTCGAGCGGGAAATACGTAGATTCAAAGGATGATTCAGAGGAGTAAACACAGAAACAAAAGTATTTTAGTAATAGAGGATGTACATGCTTCTTGCCGTTTCAGAGATATAGGAAATTAAATCATATTCAACATGATTTTATTAAAGTTTCAAAAAAAAATTAAATTGGTACGAAATAAGCTCTAAGCAAAATTAAAATTGAAAACAGGGAACTTTTATAACCCCGCAGGATGATTAAAAAGGTAAAGAAAAACAAAAACTACTTAGTCCCGGGAATGGAATATTGGAACCTAAAACTTTTTTTATATTCAGAATTGATTAAGTTTCTGTATCTTCTTCTTCTTCTACGGCGCTACAGGCCGTTGTCGAATCTTGGCCTCCTTAATTATTCTCTTCCATTTTACTCGTTTTCGGCAGCAGTTATCCAATTTTGCTCCTGAAGCATTGACATTGCGTCAAAAGTTTATGCTTAAAGGCAAAAATTTATCAAAATTAATGTTTTAATGAGTGTTCCATGATAATGAAATTGAATGACCTCTAAAATTCGATATAAAAATTCTTAATCCCATCTGATTGATTTCAATTTTATTAACAAAGACCTAACCCATAGTGTTTACTTTAAATAAGATCGTAAGATCTTAGCATCAATTTCAAAAACCTGATTTAGAAGTACTCTCCTTTATTGAGACTTCCTTTTATTTTTTTAACCTCTTTCATCATCCACTAAATTCCTTAAATACGAACCTCATCTTTTGCACACCCTGTATAATAACAAAAAAAACAGAAAACAATATATTATCATTTATTCTGATATAATCCAAGTACTTTATTTAAAATTAATTTAATTATGTAATTACATAGAACCGAATTAAATAGCAAAAAAAAAACTTTAATTAAAAATTGACTTATGTTATAATTAATTATGACACTTTTCATATTTAATTGTTAGGTACTTTTAATATAAATTAATGCATAATGGTAGTAGAGGCAAAGACTTTTTTCTATTATTAAAATATTACGCGAATAAAATGCGACACAATTCTATGTCCTTGAATTTTTTATCTTCTATTAAATATATAGAATTAAAGATTTCATAAGATTATATAAAATTAGATTCTAATTTAAAGTTAAAATATAAAAGAAATTTGTAAGAATTGTTATTCAAAGCAGTATTTAATTTTCAACACTGTCCCATACTGCTCCTTATTATATAATCTAATTAACCTTGTTCAATTTATTTTAACATATAATATATTTTAAATTATACAAGGCTATTCGTTTTTTCAGGAAAATTTTGTAATCCTAGAAATACGAATAAGAAAATTAATTTTTTTATAATTTCATGACCTTTTCTCCCCAGCTCGACTTGAATTACTTAAGAAATATTTAACATTTGGTGTTTCCTATTTTTTGAGAAAATATGAAAAAATTAATTAACACTACGTAAATAGCGAATTAAAAAACCCACCATAGTAATATTTTAATTATATTTTAATTATGTTTTTAAACTTAGATACTATATGGTGGCGCAAAACGACCAAAATGGTTTGAATGTTAAAAACTTTTTTATTTAATAGTTAATAATAATTATTATTATTTTTTTGTTATACAGTATATTAATGGGGAATATTTTTAGCTTAAGTATGAAAAATTATATCCTGTAAGTGGTGACCATTTTCGGCTTCGCACATTCATTCTCTTTCCAGTAAATTTTCCATAACTTTTCGTAAAAATTCCGGTGTTATGGCTTGAATTTCATTGCGAATGTTTTGTTATAGCTCTGGTATGGTCACTGGCTTATTTACGTATACCATTTTTTTTAAATAACCCTAAAGAAAACAGTCTGGCGCTGTTAAATCTGGTGTACGTGGGGCCCAATTGAAATCGCTTCTGCGCGAAATAATGCATTCGCTAAAGAGGTCCCTTAACAGAGCCATTTTGTCCCTTGCATTGTGGGCTGTGGCTCCATCTTGTTGGAACGACAACTGTGGGTGGTTTTCTATAGATGGCCTCAAAAAATTGTCCAGCATCGTTCGATATTCAGCACCAGTAATCGTAACTGAGGCTCCATGTGCATTTTCAAAGAAATATGGACCAATGATATTTTCAGACAATACAGCGCACCAAACAGTACACTTAAGTGGGTGTAATTTTCGCTGATGAACTGTTCTTGGATTCTCCGTAGCCAATAGCCTGCAATTTTGCTTGTTTACGAAACCATTTAATTGAAAATGGGCTTCATCGCTCATTATCAAATTAAAATTTCAAAATTAAATTCAACATTAGTTTTTCAAAATCAAATTCAACAATTGTTGATCGCTGTTCTGTTGTGTACTGTTCCATTTCCAATTCCCCAAGTTTTCTTCACAAAATTCTGAAATAAAAATAAAAATTAATAAATAAATTTAAAAAGTTATTAAACTTTCAAACCATATCGGTCGTTTTGCGCCACCCTGTATTTAAAAAACTTTAAGATTTTCATTTAAAATCAAGGAATTTCTTAAATTGTATCTTAAAGATAAAAAGATATAAACTATATAGAATTTAATATTTATTAAATTTAAACTTTTATTTAAAAAATTAAAAACCCACCCACTTTTATACAATTCGTTATAAATTACTTTGATTTAGATTATCTTCTGACTTGAATTTTCTTAAAAATACAGACTAAAGTATAAGTCTGTGTATTATAAAAGTTAATTATTTTGCAATAATAAAAGTATTAACTTAAAGTATCTTACGTAAATTTTTTATAATAAAATAATAAACTATATATATATACTGTAATACTTTATTAAGTTTCTTTAACCAGATTAAAATTGATACTAACTAAATAATTAAAAAGAAATATACAAAGTTTTTCATCAAAGAAAATCACCTACTCTTACATCTTATCAGAAAATACTTAAAGTTTCTTAAGTACATTTATATATTATATATATATATCAATTGAAAAACTTAAATTAGTAAAGAAAATGTATATTTTTTTCTTTTATATAAAAGGAAAACAAAAAATCAATTGAATATATTTTCTTAAATATAAAAATAATTAGAAAAAACAAAAATGGTGATAGTATCTAGTCTATGTCTTGTTACTTATTTTTCAAAGTAACCCAATTATAAAAGTTATCCTTCAAAGGATAAATAATGGTATATAAAACAAAAACAAATAACCTCTAGCTCATCTTCCATAATTATACATATGTATTACAAAACATTTATACACTGAAATTAGGTTCTAATCAGTCAATTGTAACATTCGTAAAGTATATCTAGTATAAACTTTCTTTTATATTAGAGTTTTTAAGTTTATCAATTTTGATTAAAATATAATTAAGTTTAATAAAAATAGTATTATCCTACTATACTTTACCCTGGTCACCCTCAATACTAAAATGTACTTCGAATAATTTACCCTAATCACCCTCTACTAAAATACTTTTTAGTACATTTTCAAAAAATTTTTAGAAAATTTGCTTACACAGTTTTGTCTATATCCTACTATCAGCGCGTTTGATCGCCAGGGATTTTGCAAAACGTTGCAGCCGTTTGAAGTAAGACAATGAAATTTTAACTTCGGACAACAGGATTTGTAGAAATATCAATTTTATGGAATGCCATTTTCTGAAGCTACAGCCCTGACAAAGATAGCGGCTACAAAAAATTCCATGGGTCCGAAAATACCCCATGTATTTAAATTGTTCGAACATAAGTTCTATGTATTTTACCTGGAAATGCCAAAAGAGAACTGCTTATATATATTTAACAAAATCAATTTATAGTGTTGCCACACTTTCAAAAGTGAGAAATTCTTTTGCTTATATAGTTTTGTCTGTATCCTACTATCCGCGCGTTTGATCATCACTGATTTTGCAAAACGTTTAAGCCGTTTGAAATAAAGCAAAGAAATTTAAACACCAGTATTCGTAAAAGTATCAATTTTATAGAATACAATTTTCTGAAGCTACATCCATAACAAAGGTAGAGGCCCAAAACGTCCCATATATTCGGTAATACCAAATGTATTTAAATTGTTCGAACACAAGTTCTCTAGGATATGTCTTTAACCTGGAAGGCCAAAATATTACTGCTTACCTATACATATACTTTATAAAATATGTATACGGTGTTGCCATACTCTCAAAATTGAGAAATTCATTTCTTACAAGACTGTTGATCTCTTTTATCTATACCAAGCGGTTTAAGTTACCTCGGCTTATTGAAAAGAGTTTTGTACAAAACCTTTTATTGAGCATTGTTAGAATTATGGAAATGTTCTTTTTTTGAAAACCCTTGATCTTTTACTTCACTTGTTCTTTTATATTATCCATAATACACATATGTATATATATATATATATATTAACTTACTTTGAAGGTCTTAAAAGATAATTATTTCATTGATCCGATTACAATTTTACTAATAACATAAACTAAAAAGTTTTTCCATTTTTTTTACTTGTAACAAAATAACAACAATAAAACAAGACAATTATATTCTAAATAGAATCAATAAATACAAAGTATTATACAAAAGATATGATGAACTTACTTATCTGAAAATCTTAAGATTTATCTTGATAAAATATGAAAAACTTTAATAAGAAAATTAATAATATCAACTATGAAGTTTCTATATATACTATAAAAAAAAAAAGTAAAAACTAAACAAAATTCCAATTAAGAAAGTTTTTCATATTCTTGAAATTCTATTTGAAATTTACTTGAACTTTTCATATATTATATTCATTGATTCCTTTCACTTTCAATAGTTTTCTTTCTTTCATAATCAATAGGTGTCCCTTAAAAACGACAAAATCCCAATTAATGGGATTCGTATATACTCCTTTTACATGAGCTTGGTCTTTATTCACAACTAATTTGGTCTCTTTTTAAGTTAAATTGGTCTATTTTCGAAATAAATTGATCACAAATTTTCAGTGCCAATTCAGCGCAAGAAACGCCTCTGAATCTTGGAACTCCAGAATTCGAACTGACGAAATTTGAGATACTAAGCTCCCAATTTTACAATAGAAGTTTAAAAAATACTAGGAAAAGGCCCAAAAAACAGGCACCTAAATATTAAGTTTCTTCTTAAAAAACGGGTGAGTACCTTTTGTCAAATATGTAGATCCAACTACTCGACCCTAAGAAACAGGGAAGTTAAAACAAGACTCTAATTCAACCCTATTTGTACTTAAAAATTGAAAAATTGCATATGAAAAAAGACCGAGTTCATGTGGAAGGAATATATTATATATATATAGTTTAAGGTCTGATCAACCATATATGAATATATATCTTCAGGTTAATTTTAACTGGATTAATGAAAAACTTTAGGAAATTATTTTATATTATAAAAAAAAATTAATTAATAATCAGGGACGTGACAAAAACAATTCCAAGAAACATGTTCAACAATTCAAAAAAAACATGTCTTACGAAAAGAATACTTAAATTTTTAAAAAATTAAATTAAATATTCCCATTAAAATTAATTTGAAATTTAATTTTCTGTGTTCAAAAAAAAACAAACAATCTCCAAAATAAATTTTCATTTAAAATAAGAATTTTCAAATAGAAAATTTATTTTAATTTTTTTTCCTATTAATTTGTAGGTTATGTTTTTAAAAAAAAAATTTCAATAATTTTCTTAAAATACATGGTCTTGAAAGGGTATACAAATAATAATATATAATAGAATAATAATACAACTATATATACAGGGTGTTTCACGAGTAAACGATATTCTTTTAAGAGGTGATAGGGGAGATAAAAACAAGGAAAAAACTTAGTGTTAAGTGAAGTGTATACCTAACAGTTTTCTAGATACCCGTTGACTTTTAAATTCAAAGTTATACAGCTTTCAATTTAAATATTTTTGTATTTTCTATTCAAAATTTAAATGACATTTAAATGTCAACCAGCCTTTATTCATTTTGTGTTAAATAGCTGATTAACTGAAATTCTGAAAATGGTATTAAAAGTGATCTTATGTATGTTAGTTCGTTAATTATAAAAAAAAACTAGAGAGAAATTATAAATCCCTTTATCTCGAAAACTGTCAGGAATAGACCTAACTTAATACTAAGTTTTTTGCTTGTTTTTATCTTATCTATCACCTCCTACAAGGATACCGTTTTCTTGTGAAACACCCTCTATAATGATTAAGATGCGATATACAAGTTTATTTGATTTAAAAATGTTCCCCATTTTCTGCCAGAAATTTTTAATTTTTGGGTTATACATTCTATAATTAGAATATTTTTCACTTTAAAAATGGTTTACAATTTCTAAAAATGTTGTTTTTTATTTAAAAAATAAACAAATTTTTTTTTTAAATAAATTTAGAATAAAAAAAAATGTACTAATATGTGTTTTTATATGAGTATTGTATGTATTGAAGCAAGGATTTGTTTTTTGTCCCACAAATTGCTGTTTAGGTTTTTTGGCCTTCATTTCGAATGGTACCACATATTTTTTTATCCACGATTGTGTTTTCTTTTTATCTTTTATTTAAAATTTTCCATTCAACTTGTTTACTTGTTTTCTTATTAGAATGTTTTTTATATTTCGAAAAAATAGAGAGAGATAACAGGTAAAAAAATAAGAAAGAAAGGGAGAAAAAATAAAATTAGAAAGGAAAAATTTCGTAGAAACTTTCTCTGTTGTTGTTCCAGACTTAATTTTCATTGATATAAAAACATATTCTAAAACCTATCACTAAACAATGTTAGGTGAGAATTAAACTGTATAAGAGTTTATTCTTAAGATACTTTAAGTTTATTTTTTTTGCTGCCTATTTTTTTTAGAATTCATTGCTTTTTTCTAGTTTTAAATATCTGGTGTAATCAAATGTAGATATGTTTCCAAGAATCTCCTATTCTAGAAACTAAAGAATCTATGTGTTTTTTTATTCATCTTGATCCTGTTATTTTTTTTACTGTATCCGATAAATATTATCAGATTAAATATATTTTAAATTTTATCTTATCTAAAGAATTTCAAGTAAGTTCGAAAAGAATTATATTTTATGCGTGTGAACGTTATAGTAATGGGTATGATAAAATTGCTTCTCGGTTTATAATACTCGATTTGACCATGGGAGATTTGGTCTTAATTGTATCGGATCCAATCAATATTTTGAAGTAACTGGGAACTTTCTAAATCGACTTAGTTTTTGGGAAATTCTTCTCGAATCAAGGTTTCTGACAGCTGTCGTTCAAGTTTTAAGCTACTTTGTATTATGTACCAAATATATCGAAAACTAATTTTATATTAAGCTCTATAAATCGACTTAGTTTCCGCAAAATCCTACTCGAAAAAAGGTTTTTGACAGCTGTCATTCAAGTTTTGACCAACGTTGTATATTTATTAAATAATTATTAAATTTTTTTATCTATACTTCAGATAATTTTGCAAGCTGCAGAATTTACTAGATTATGTATAAGAAGTTTAATATTTCAATTTATTTTAGCCTAGGAAATTATCTTCCACAAGGGTAACTGTAAATTCTCCTTTTTAGTATTTTTTATAAAATATATCATAGGTTTGGGAAATATTTCCCCAAAAAAACTGATGTAAATAATATTATAATAATACTAGAGGAAAATTCCAAAACAAAAAATAAAATAGATTCTAGATAAAAATTTTTGAACGCAAATTGGAAAGTCCTTGAAAATTTTAATAGAAAAAAATAAAAAAAAACTTTCTTTGTTATACAAAGAAAATATGCGTGTGAAAAATGTCAATACACACCTGACTAAATTTTCAAAAAAAACGAAAAAGGTAAAATAATAAACTTTTCAGAATTAAGTTTTTTTTTTCAATATTTAATAAGTTAGAAAAATTTTTGAGCAAAAAAAAAAATTTTACACCTGTATAATTCTAAAACCAAAATTTCGGTTTTGAAATTTTAAAGGGATCTATTTAACTACTAAATTTGGCGCGTATTTTTCAAATATTGAAGGACGTTCTAAGTTATTATCAAATACTTATTATTCTTAATACCTACGTTATTACATAATTTTTTTTTTTTTAAAACAAAGCGTACCTAATAAATTTTTTTTTTTTAAATAATAATAAAAGTTAAAAATTTTATTATAGAAAATAATTAATAATTCCAAAAACTTTTATAAACTTTCCTATTCTTATCAAAATTATGAAAGCTAAGTTATTGTATGTCATTTTAAATTTCAAAATTTTATACTTTGCCGATTTCTTTGATTTTAAAATATTTTACAAAAATAGTGGGTAATATTTTAGAATTTTAATTTTGTAATAAAAACTTTAAATTTAACGTAATAGTTTTTTTAAATACGAAACCGAAAGCAAAACCGAATAAATATCTAAAGCCCATTGTAATATATAGTTTAGCAGGCGATTATTTTTATCTTTCATACAATTAACTATATCGGCCCATAGAAGGAGTGAACAAAATCTAAAACCAGCAAAAATTCCGCTCTAGACAATGTTAGTACGTATTTTTTTTTGACAAGAACATGTAAAGCAATGAAAGCCACCCAGTGAACTGCACGCAGTTCCTTTGTGTTATGTGTGACTTCAACACACTAAAATCACATCCAATTTTTTTTTTTTTTTTTTTTTTAAGTATTTACTGTTTAAATGTTAAGCTAATGAGGCTGTCTATATCATAGATACATGTTGGAACAGAGGGTCATACTAGAAAAGGGGGTGCTATTAGAATTGGATTTAATGAATTACACATACAATTTTACCATGAGATAGTACTAGGTCTTATAACATGTATAAACGTCTTAGATTTTCAATATTTAAAATTCCATTTTTTGTTTATATTGTAATATTTTGTATTTAAGTTATATGGTATTCTATATCTGCGAGTTATATAATTCAATTAAATTATTTGTTTATATTTTGCATTTGTTTATATTGTTATATTAATGTATTTTTTTTATTAAAGATATATAATTATGAATTATTGAATAAGCCATTAATTTGAACCCAATGGCGAATGCTAGGTGAGTCGAGCCGTAAACTAGAGAATTTTTTTTTCAGTTTCATTTTGATTCGAACCCGGGCCTTTCGCATGCTCTCTAAGCACTGTACCACAAAGCATATTAAAATTAAACTTTAGGCTGGCGTCTATGGTACAAATGTACAGTTTGGTTTTGAGGAAAAGAATTGGGAAAAGAAACTTTAGAATCTAAAATTGGGATAATGGATCATGTGGGATAAATGGAAAAATTTGGGGGAGGGGGTATATTTAAAAGAAAAACGTTAATATTCTTCTTAAATTTAATTAAGTCATACACATACGAATTACCAACTTTAGAGAACACATTAGACGGAATATGGTTCCAAAATCATTTCGTTTATTCTTTCAGTTTCTATCTTAAATTATCAATGGTTTTTGATTTTAATAATTAATAATACCTATTAATGTAGAAATCTAATCTACCAAATTACTATAGGTACTTAAATTCTATACTTTATTAATTTTATACATTCAACTCTTTAAAATTCATTTAATAAACTTAATATATACGAAACCCATATAGGTCAAATTTAAGTAGGTCAATAAAATACCAAACAATAATAAATATTTTTTTTTTTCCATTTAAAGTTAAAACGTGTACATTCAATCTAATTTACTACAAAATACTAAAAGAAAAACAATAATTACTATATAGCTACCTACAACAATTCTATTTTTTTTTTTAAATGTTTTTCATTAAATTTTCTCTTGATAAAAGTTTTTAACAAGTGAAAAATAGAAAAACTACTTATAAATTTATTTGTTTTGTTCAATTCTAAAATTCTAAAACTTATAGGTAAGTACCTAGTTAAAAACATTTAATATATGTATATATGTAGGTATATGTTTTTCAAACTAGTTAAAAAAAACAAGTAAACAAAATCGAAATTACTTAAAAAGTATTAATTTCTCTAACTTATATACTATTTTCATTTGAGAAAATTTATTTTAATTTTTTTTAAAAACTTAACAATATTTATCTTTTCTTATCAATAAATTGCTTGTGTATGTGTGTGTGTGTATTAGTTTACGTTTAATTTTTCTCTACTTCTAAAATATTAACATTTCATCTCTGCTAAGACCACCATTTTCCTTCGACTTCATTATTACCAACAATAAACATATATTAAAATATACACATATATAAATACATATACCAACATATACGTACATTAAATATACATATTAACATAAATATACCTTTTAAGCATATAAAACTGAATTAGCAAAATTTTTAAAATATTTCATTGCTATTAAGTACATTAGAAATCTATACAACTAGATTAGAATCTATATTATATGTACTACAATATGTACTACAAACAAAACTTCACAATTAGATCTTAAAAACCATAACTACATATTAAATACACCACAAAAATAAAGTTCTAGGTAATTTTCCAAAAAAAAAAAATATGTATGTAATTAATATACAAAATATATACATATATCTTTAGAAATAAAAGAAAATTATTATTAAAAATTCGTTAAAAGAAAAACTACATTACCATTTTACCAAACTACAACTATAGTACAACAACTACAATAGTATAACAACAGCAAAATAAGAAAATTTTCTATAAACTTTTACGATTTATATATGTTGATATTGTCCTTGTTTTTCTTATTAAAAATTTTTAATGGCAATATGAACAACATCAACAACAACAACAGCAACAACATCAACAACAAGAGAAACCATAATATAAACAATAAAATAAAAATACTTAAGTTTTAAAGTTCGAATAAAATTGTAAATACAGTTTATACAGTTATTTTTTTTAATATCTATGAACACAGTTAGAATATAACTGTATATTCAAACAAAATATCAAAATAGTGTTATAATATATATATAAATAAAAACAATTACTATCTTGATAGTTGAAAAAAAACTAAAACTTAATATTTTGTAATTATAACACTCCCAAAATTCTTTTCAATACATTTGCCATGGCTTCTTTTCTTCTACTTATTCTATATATATATATATATATATATACATATATATTTTTATATGTATACACTTTATTTCCGAATATATATATATAGTATATATAAACTTCATCAAAATATCAACCACAGTAAAACTTAAGTTTAAAATCATTTTCAAAAAAAAAAAACAAAATCCATTATCACAAAAATAACTGTAAGTGGCATCAGCATCAGAAACAGTAGTAGCATTCAGTATTCACCACACTTCCTTTAACCTAACAAAACCAAAAAAAAAAAAAAAAAACACAAAAGTAAAATTGTCCAAATTGAATAAATATAATGGTGGTGTGTACAAGAACAACAACAACAAAAACTCTTTCTTATGAACAAAATTTTTTGGTTTTGAATCCCTTTTTGGTTATAAATATTTTGTACCAAACCTCTGGCCACCCTCGAATGTACCCACCCTATTCCGAAATATTAGTTGCTTTATTTTCTACTTTAACTGTATTGCTTTTAATGTAATTTTAAGTTCGTTGATTTTTTTTTTTTAATTTTGTTGCTCTTGTTGTTGTTGTTGTTGTTGCGTTTTGGTTTTTTTGATTATTTTTTGTGTATCCGGCCAGCCCTCTCTTAAAAAATGAAGTCATAAACCACAAGTAAACAACAACGAACTGTAAAAAAAAAAAAAAAAACAAATAACTGTTTAAAAGTATAATAATAACAATAATAACAACAAAAACAATAACCCAACTACTACAACTTACTATATATAGAGAAAAATAACCAAAAAATCCTTGTCATGTTCTTTTTTTTTAATAGTTAGTAAAAAGTTATTGATGTTGTTGTTGTTATTTTTATTGTTTATTTTTGATTTTGATGCTTATTGTTGTTATTTTATAATAATGTTTCCGGATCAGAGTTTGTTTAATGTTCTTTAAGTCTATAGTTCAACATTTTATATATATATTTTCAATTTTGTTGTTGTTGTTGTTGTTGTTGTAATTTTCATCTTCAAAGAAGCTTTAAGTTTCTTTTTGTTCTTATCCTTTTTTTTTTCTTTTCTTTCATATCTTTTAACTTTCTTTCTCTTTCATTTTTTTATTTATTCATGATGTCTTTATCTTTAGTTTTTGGTAGGTTTTTTTTAACAGTTATATTATATTTATATATATATATATATATATACAATATCTTTTAATGTTTTTCTGTTCAATTTATTTTAATGTTCGAACTATTAAAACTTAAGACTATACTTTTTTTTAAATTTTTTTTTTTTATTTTTTAAATAATATTTAATATATATATACATATATATATATACCTATTCAATATTTAAAAATGGAAATTTTAATCTTAAAAATACTTTCATCAAATACTAATAAAAACACAGCAATTACAAAATAAATATTTGACATTTTAAATGTCATTAAGGGTCAATAAGAAAAAAAAAATACTCAAAGTGTCAAATGTCAATGTTATTCAAAAAAGAAAATGAATATTTTAACTTTTCTTTTAATCTTTTTAAGAAATTTAAATTTAAATATATTAAATTGTGGTTTGATAGAATTTTTATTAAAATTTAATTTACAATCAATTTATTTATTTTTTTAAATATTTTAATAAAAATATTAACCACTATATTATTAAGAAAATATCAAATGTCATTCAAATGAAATAAAAAAAAAAATTTATTATATATTTACAGAGCGTCTACATATGCAATAAAACCTGCAATAAAAATAGAAATAGAAATTGAAATAGAAATAATATTTCTTGTGTGGGGAACTTTATATTTCTATTGCATGCCATAATTCTGTCAAAAATTGTAGAGTTAAATTCAAAATCACAAACGGATTAAAAATTAATAAAATTTAATTTAATTTAATTTAATTTTTTTTTAAATTTTATTTAATTTTTAATTAAATTTTTTAATTTTATAAATTTAATTTTTTTTCATTTGAACAAATATGTGTACTGTTTTTTATTATTAGTCAAAATTATAAAACAATACGTAACTACCGTCTACCATCAACATAAATATTTCAGATTCCGCCATTTTGATTCTGTCAAAATTCAAAAATATTGCTACAATATATTGCAGCAATTATTGCAGCAATATATTGTTCAACTATTGCAAGCAATAACCATAATGCGTCTACACTTGCAATAAATATTTCTATTTCTATTTCTATTGCTATTTCTATTGCATATGTAGACGCAGAGTTAGATCTAAGATTGAAAAAATGTTTTTTTTTTGTAGAAAATTGAATGAAAAAAATTTATTAATATGTATTATTTATTTTAAAAGAAATGAATATTTGAAAATATTAAAAATTAAGAGTTCAATTATAATTTATATTCAGAAATTAGGAATATAAAAGGCAATTTAATTTACAAAAAAAAAAAATTTAGTAGAACTCTGACCTACTCTTGTATCAATATTGTGGCAATTTAAAAGCCATTTTTAATATTAATTAAATCAGGTACAATTCCGGACTATAAATAATTTACTAAAATTATTCAGGTGCCAGCTACATACATTAGATTTAAACTTTAAAATTCTTGAGCTGTAGTATTTTCCTGTAAAAAGGAAAAATTTGCAAAAGCTGCTTTGAAGTAACATTTTTTCAAATTTTGAAAGTTCTAACTTAAAGTGTTTAAAAAATACATATTCTAAAAACTGTTTTTTTTTTAAGTAGTTTATAAACAGAGGAACTGACCAATTAACGTACAAAGATTAAAATTGTTAAATACTTGCCTTTAAAGTAAATTTATTTTCAAAATCTGTAAAAAAAAACTAAATGGAAAATTGCAAAGGACAATTTTTTATATTTCTATTAGTTTTTAAATGAAATTTAATCAAACATCCGTCAATCAATACAAATAAAAAAACATATAAAAACAACATATTGAATATTTTAATAATAAAAAATTCATTTCCGTTTTTTGCATCAAACATTTTCATTCAAATTCTTTTTATTCTAACGGACTTTCCGCATTATTGAAAAGCATTTTTCTTACATAACATAAATTTTACAAAAAAATATAAAATAGCTTTATTTTACTCAAAAAACTAAGAGAAAAGGGTATACATATACTACGTGGTACCATTAATTAAACTAACTTCATTATTTTTTTTTTCTAAAACCATCATTTTTAATTCTAATTTTGTACACGAGATTATTAAAGCACAAAAATACTAGAAGTTTTTTTGTAAAACAAAAAGAAGGAATGAGAAAAAATAATGGTTTTGAAAAAATAACATTTTCAAAATTAAACAATGTTCTATAAGAAATTTTGCATAAAGAGTGAATTTAAAAATAGTTTGTCATAAGTTTTTAGAACTTTTGTTAAAAATTTATAGTATTAGAAAAATTGTTAAAAATTACGAGGCATTTTTATGGAAATCGTTTATTGTTAAGGGAACCGTTAACACATGTTAAATTATGATGTTGGATCTCCATTTCTTGCAAATTGTTTGAAAACAGTTTAGTATTCAAATTACAGGTGTTTAAAAATTGGGAATTTTTAATTTTTGACTTCGTATATCTCCAAAACACAGGGCTCCTCTCAAAATTTCAAGCTCTTTCCTTTAACTAATTGGTATAAATAACGGGTCATTGATTTTCTAAAATTGAGTTTTTCATAACGGTAAATTAATGAAACGTATGGCAATCCTATATATTTGTGTCAAATATGTTTATAAAGTTTATAAAAGCAGATATCGTTTGACATTCGAAAAAATTCGTTATAGAACTCTTGCTATGACAATTTAAGTATAGGACATTTCGCATATCCAGAGGCTGTAACGGGTAGAGTTCAGTTATGAGTTAAGTTCTAGTATGTACTTAAAAAAAAAATTAATTTCATTTAGTAACTTTTTTTTCAAGTACATACTAGAACTTAAAATTCCTTTCCTTTATTTCAAATAGTGTAAAAGTTTTATAATCATACAAAAGGATAGACCGAGTGAAACTATATAGGCATATTGGTTTCAAAATTTTTTGAAAGATTTGAAAAAGATTTTAAAGTTAAATTCAACTTCAAAAAATATGTCAAAAAAATTAAAAGCATGTGGTTTTTTTTTCAAAAATCCTCATTTTAGGGAACTTATATATTTTGTTCTCTGTAATCTTAGCATTCTTGTTTTTGTTATGTGTATTTCTATTGCTATCTCAGTTTTTTCATGTTTTCTGTAATTTTGTTTTTTTTGGTTAAATTTTTATTTTTTATATTTTTTTTTTTTGTACTTAAAAAAACAGTACATATATTTTTAATTGCTTAAAAACAAAATGTTCTTGTCGGAAGAAATTACATTTTTAACTACCACATGAAAAAAAGATCATACTATTATTATTAAAGTTTTCGAATTGCATGAATAATTAAAAAAGGTTTATAAAGGATTTCGGGTCCAAAGTTTTTTCAATTACTGTTAATATCCAAAATAGTTTTCAAATAATAATATGTTCAACAAAGAAAAATAATGTGTAAAATAACCCATTATTCAACCCTTACACGCTCTGTCAATTTGCTGATATTTTAAAAAAGGACTTTTTAACCCAAATAAATATTTCCAGCACCTAACAATTTCACTTACTCGGACTGCAAATTATAAACTAAACACACCCATTTCTTTACATACTACTACTACACAGCATTTAAAATTATTTTAAAAATCTACATATTTTTTTTTCATTGACACGACAACTCATTCATTTTGATCCCTTTAAAAAAAAAATACATTCATTCAAATATACAAGTTTAAACAAAAACCAACTATATTTCATTTTCCATTTTTCTCATTCATTCCTTTTGATTTGTGCTATTTTTTGTCCTTTTCTCTATACAATTTTTGTTAACATGACAAGTGATAATTGCATTAAATGACAAAAACAAAAAAAAAAAAAAACATAACAGAACAAGAAAATAAAAAACTAAATAAAAAAAAAATAAACAAAACAACATAAAAGACAAATTTAATAAAAATGGTGAAATAAGTAAATGAATGTTGGCGACACAACTGTACCATTCAACCATTGTCATTTTTTTTTTCTTTTGAATAGAAAACAGAAAATTGTGGATCAAATTTTGTGGAGAAAATTCTATGGAGGTGAAAGTATTGTATAGAGAGACGCATAAATAGTCTAAAACAAGTAATGAAAAAAATCAAAGGTTTTTAAAAAACACACATTCCAAATTATTAAACAATGTTCTATTATTAGTTTTGGGTAAAGAGTGTATTGAAATAAAGTTCAGAATAATTTTTTAGAAAAACTGGTAAAACCGTTTTGAATATAAAAAACATGTAGAAACGTTTTAGATTTTTTATATTTTTCATAACTTTTCGTAATTTTTGAATTTTTGATCACTGTTCTGTTGTGTACTGTTCCATTTCCAATTCCCCAAGTTCTCTTCACAAAATTCTGAAATAAAAATAAAAAATATAAATAAATTTTAAAAGATTCAACCATATCGGTCGTTTTGCGCCACTCTGTATAAGAGGTTAAAACTTTTGCAAAAATTGAGTTTTACATGACGGTTAATTAAAGTACCGTTTGACAACACTATGCATCTGTTTCACATATATTAAAGCTCATTAAAATAACAGTTATGGTTTGACGTTTTCGGATTAAAAATATTCCTTACAGGACTTTAGTTATGACAATTATGGGGTTTTTCAGATTTCGGAGCCTGTAACTCCCTGACGGGGTGGGACTTCAGTAAATATTTCTTGAAATTAACTTTTGCAATATCTACTCATAATTTGTATTTCAAACAATGTAAAAGTTTTGTAAGCATTCGAACAGACGGACAGACTCAAACTATACAAACACATTTTTTTCAAATTTTTTTTTTTAAATGTACTAAAAACAGAACAGAATGTCAAACACAAATTTAAGAAAAATACTTCGAAATTATATAAAAATAAAACGTCTGTTATAATAATAAACATGACGTCTACAGTTGTCCTTTATTTCAGTTACACAAAAAACAAAAAAAAAAAAACAAAAAAAAAATATACAGCTGATGTAAAAAGAAAAATACAATAGCGAGGGGAATGTACATGAATATAAAGTAATATACCGTTACATTAAAATTGAAATGGCCGAAAAATAACTGTTCTGACATACTGTTAATATTTTTTTTTTTAATGTAATATATATAATTTAATAATATAATTTATATATTTTAATCGAATATCTATATATATATGTCCATTTAGAGTAAAATATATATATATACATACATAAAATATATATATATTAAACAATTTACAGTTAGTTTTTGACGTTTTTTCATTGTAGTAATAATATATGCAATTACTTTTATATATGAATACAAGTTTATAATATATATGCACAACAAAAACAGGGAGCCATTTTGTCATCAGTTGTGGACAAATTTATTTTTTATTTTATTTTTTATTTTATTGCATTGGTACCAACTGACATAAAATAAATAAATAAAATGACAACAAATAAATTTTAATATACTAGATTGTTTTATATTTTTTATTTTTATTAAATATTTTACATATAGCTACTCATTTATTCAGTGTTATACTATTGTTATTATTTATTTTTTATATATATACATATATGTATTTATTTTATATATAAATTTTATATTAAATTACATTTGAAATAAATTTCTATTTTGTATATATATTTTTTTTTAATTTTTTGAAATTTAATTTATTTCATTTTTCTTCCATTTTTTGTGTGTGTCAATTTGACACATAAAATTTTAATTCTATTTGCATTCATGGAAAATTCTAATACATATATGTATTTAGAAAACGGTTTTAAATTAAATAATAAATAAATTAGTTGAAAATTTATTTTTTTTATTTAAATATGGTATTTAAAAATAAAAACTAAAATTGATTTTAATTTTTTATATTGTAGAATTAATTAGCTTATTGATTAGTATAATTTTTGTCACAATCAACAAATTACAATAATTGTATGGAGGTCAAAAAGTAATTTGATTGCTGGTCTATAAATTAATTTAAAATTTTAGTGTTCATTTCCGTTACATTGCAGAGCTAATTAAGTTATTATGTTTAATTTCGCTGAAATATATTCAATTATTTTATAAAAATATAAAATTTCTAATCAAAAATGAAAAAGAGCAGTAGTTGCACAAACCATTATAACTGTAATATTAAACTCGTGGTTGCATACTGGTTGTAATAACTTTCAGAAACTTTATACAAATGCTTTCGATTTTATTAAATAGCAAAAAACCACAATTTCAGGGACACTGAATAGTATTAAATTCCATAGTTGGTATGGTATTTAATAACAAACGAATAACTGTAATCACTAATTTAGTTCCAGAAATATAGTAGGAATGTGCATATTTACAGCCGCTCTGATGGTGCTCTTTAATTATTCCATAGGAGATATCATTGGATATCCATATCTATAAAAACAGTAAGATCTCCAATATTATGACGGATGTCAAGCGAAATCACTTAATACGATAGGGTCATTAAGTGAATGGCGCGTTTTTTAATTCGATCTAGAAAGTTTAAGAAAGTTAAATGAGGTGCCAACTTGTGACTTATGTTCCACCTAAGTTCGTATATATACATTTTATGAATTTAGGACATGCCGCTTAAAGAGAAACACTTCCTATAAATATAGACAAATTACAAGCATTTGGTAACACTTTTTGCAATATCAAAAACATCATTATTTTAATTAAGCTGTATGTCCAAAATGTTGAGGATCGGTGCGCCATTGTTAAACTTATCTATTAAAATTAATTTAACCCAATTTTATCCCAAATTATGCAAATTTTCCTAAATTAAAAAAAAAATTCTAAATTCAATCAATCATGAATGTCAATATCCTGCTAAATAAATAATTTATTGTATATTTCAATATTTTTTACACCATATAAAATATATTTAAAATTTTTCAATATGCAGTACAAATGAATTATATTAAAATTACATTATAACTAATTAAGTGTTTTTTTATTTTGTTTTCTAATAGTGTTAAATTATTTATTTAATTACCATTTACATTGAACTAAAAACCAATATGAACTACTAATCAATTTATATTTTGAAGGATAATTTCATTACTAAAATTTTGTAATTGTATTGCATATGTTTAGGAATTTTTTTACAATATTTTAAGCAAGTGATGAAAAAAAACCGAGGGTTTTTAAAAAAGCACATTTTCAAAATTATATTGTATTACATACTGAGTTTAACTTTGGAAATATATACCGTGGTGACTAAGTTACTGCTTACTTTTAAAATTTACTGCTAACAGTAAATTTTTTATTTTAAAGTTCTAATAGCCCTTCAATGGGGAAGATTGCCAAATTTCTCAAGAATCTAACTTCAAGCCCCCCCCCCTCATCCTCTAATTTTTTAAGTTCTAAGAATTAAATTGTGAATTACACAAAAATTTGGAATTTTACTTAGAATTTTATTATCTAAGCAAAAATGGGTAAAACTGAGAGACACTTTCTTCAATTTAAGGAACCCCTTTTAAATTTAAGAAAAACCTTTAACATATGTTTAAATATACTGTTGGACCTTTAAATTTTGTATATTAATAAAAAAAAAATTGGACAGGTATTCAAGTTACAGGTGCTTAAAAATAGCATAATTTCAATTTTCGGGTCCTTATAGCTCCTAAACACGGGGCTTGACAAAAAAATTTTGTTAACCGACTCCTACTAATTTCTGAATATCTAACTCTCCCAAAATTTCAAGACCCTAGCTTGAACCGTTCAGAAGATATGTGTGGCCAAAAATTTTGCGAAAATTGAGTTTTGCGTAATGTTAAATTTTAGTACCGTATGGCAACCCTAAACATTTGCCTTTTAAAAATTTATAAAGTTTATGAAACCAGCTATCATTTGCCGTTTTCAGATTGAAAATATGTGTAACAGAACTCTTGTTATAACAATTTAAATATAGGGCTTTTTCCAACTTTGGGGGCTGTAGCCCCGTAACAGGTGGGGTACAGAAAAAAGTTCTTCTACGAAATTATTTTTTTTGCAAAAACTACCCATGGTTAAAATTTCTTTTCTCTATTTCAAACGGTGTAAAAGTTTTTGTAAAAATACGGACGGACGGACAGAGTGAAGCTATATTGGCACATTTTTACAAAATTTTTTGAAAATGTGCTAAAAATGAAAATAAAAATTTAAATTAGAAAATAATTACAGAACATTAATTTATTTAAAAATTTGTTTTTTTTTTTAGATTAAATTGACTTGTTATTTTGAAAAAAAAATAGAAAATTAAAAAATAATTCAAATAATTTATATTATTTTAAAATAATGACACATATTACAATTGAAAAACTAGTAAATAATAAATTTAAAAGATTATTTTAAATAATTTACTAATTGAAAGCTTTTAATTGCAATTGAATTAGATAAAAAATTACAAATTTGAGTTACAAATGTTGTACTTTATTCCTAAAATTTAAAAAAACCTGAATATTATATTTATTTTAATTAAATGAATTAATAATGAATTCCATGGCTTCCAGAAATAGCACAGCAAAATTGAGGATGATTTAGTAATAAAAAAGAATATTGAAAAATAATTTTTCTTTACAAATCACCATGATGACCAAATATAATTTAAATATAACATAAACACAATAAATAATATTACTTAATATTAACTATCAACTATTAATAGAATTAATAGTTAATCCAAAGTATTTGAAGTGGGATGCACAATGGGTCCATAACAAAGAACAAGAACAAATTGTGCGAAATTCTGAATTGATTGCGAAACCTAGGATTATTTGCTTTTTACAGGATATTTTAAAATTCTAGGATTTTGATATGTGGGAATTTTGATATGTTGGTTTATTTAGTCACAATGAATATTTGAAAGCATTTACTACCATAATGTTCATTACCCATTACCCACTAAATTTGAAAAAAAAGTAACCCTTTGCTGGAATCTGAATTGAATCGACCCCATACCAAAACACTCTGAAACTTAACTACGGAAAAGGTGAATAATTACCTTAAAAAAGTGATTTTAATCTGTAATCGATTATTTTTAATAAAATCCTAGGTCGAAAAACCATAGTTACCAAAACCAGCCCCAGCTTAAAGAAACTTATAAATTTATCAAAGACCTTTTAGATTTAGTATATTAGAGCAAGTTATCTAAATTTACTTTTAAATTATATACGGAAAACTGTATACAATATAGTATAGTATATAAGGAAAATTGTTCAACATCATATAATTAAATTACTCAATTTTCAATTAACAAAAGCAGAGCTTACTTTGATAGTTCGAACTACTCGTATAGTACAAAATGTTTTTTTTTTTCAATATTAATTCTCAATAAAATTAACATATTCTCAATTAATAGTAACAATAAAATTTAATTCAAAAAATATTAAATTTATTTATTTCTAATGTTATTTAATTAATATACAATTAAAAAAAAACTAAATAAAATATATAAAAAATTCCCATTAATTTAAATACTTACATTATTTACCTCATATTATATACCTATGTATAATCTTTTAATGATTAAAACACTTTTTTTTAAATTTTTACATAATAAATATAAATAATAAATAATATTTAAATATATATGTATAACTTTTACTAAATATTATTAAATAAACAATTTATTATATTACAGATTTTAAATAACAAAATCAATTTATTTAAATAATAATATTTTTAAATAAATTTCTTAAATATACTTACATTTAGATTACAATTATAATTTAGTATATATACATATACATTAAAAATCTTAAATTTTAATTATTAAATTGTAAATATTTATACTTTAAAATAAAACAAAATATTACAAAAATTAATTGTAATAAATAATATAAGTCCTTGAAAAAAATTCAGTATTAAAATATTAGAAAATCAATTAATCAAAATATTTAAAATATAGTAAAATAGTCTCTCTCTCTCTCTGTATACATAATATTAATATTTTAAAAATAAATTATTATTTAAACCGATTATATTATATAAATATAATATATTTGTATAAATATTAAAATTATATAAATTATAAATAAATATAAGTATAATTTAAGTATTACACATTATATTAATATTTCTATAAGTCAAATGTATATAAATAATAGGTAAACAGGGTGTTTCCGACGACAGTTTTATTTTTAAATAAAAAAATTATTATAAATGATTAATTGCAATTTTTATCATACAAGATTTAGAAAGGTGGTAGTATAGTCAAAATGTAGGGAAAGAGAAAGGTAATATTTTAAAATAATTATGTTAATACTATTATTTTTTTGATAATAGACGTTTAATTGATATTTTGTTAAAAATATTTGGCTTTAACCCCTTATAACTTCAGACTGAAACACTCTACAGTAATGTTTGATAATAATTTAGAAAGTTACTTTAATAAGCTTTAAAGTGGCATACCAATCTTATTTGGCTCTAATTTTATGGAAATAAAACTAAATTATGGTTAAAAAACAGTTAAGGCCTCATAACTTCTAAAGCAGTGAAAAAAGACCTCCCCTTCAATACAATTTTTTGTTCGTCTCGATGCCCGATCACCCATTTCAAGGAAGACCATCGAGTCGGAAACACTCTGTATAATATTGTATAATATTATTTTACTTAATATTAAATTTATGATTTTCTTATTTTTTCTGAACTCACAATCAAATCCTTCAGGATTTTTAAATTGATGAAAATTTGATCAAAAATCAAATATATTTATATACTTATATATTAAATACAAATATTAAGATAAATATATTATCAAATAAATGATTTTTCAATTTTCTTATATCTTATACGCTATTATGTGCATTAAATATATATATATATATATATATATATATTGATTGATATTTATATAATATATTTTTTGGGGGCTTAATTTTTGTTTTTTTTTTCAAATTATATTCATATAAACATATAAATCCTGTAAATATTGAAAATGTTTCAATTTCAAGGATATAAGATTATATATACGTATACGTCATATAGGAAACATATGTGTATTTAATTTTTATTTTTCAGTTTTTTTTTATTTTATATAATAATAAAATAAAATACTTTTTATCCATATTAAATCCTTATATATATATTATTTATTATATATATACTTATTAACCAATCTAATTTTCATCAATACATATCCTGTGTAAAAAATGTATATCCTTGTTTTTTAATATTTACTTATTTGTTTGTTGTGTGTTTTATTTATTTGCTAATTTTTGATATTATTGTTTTAATTTTATTTTTGTTTTTTTTTTTTTTTTTTAAAATATTTATACGAATATTTTTGGGTATTTATATAATATATTTGTCGGTAACGTTGTAAATGTCGATTTAGAAAATGTCGAATAGGTGAAAATATCGACTGTAAAAAAAAATACCGACGGAGAAAATGTCGAGAAAAAAAATACCGACTGAGAAAATGTTGACTGATAACTTGCCTACAACTGAAAATATTAACAAAAAATGTTGACGTAATTAAAAATATAAAAAACAAATTATAACAATATATTTATTCTAGAAAAAATATATATAAATAAATTTAATAAAAAATAGATTTTAGTATAACTTCATGTTCCTCGCTAATAAACATAAATATTCAAATTTAGAAAACCTATTCTTGTTTGCAATAATATTTCTTAGACGTTCCGTCTTTTTGATAAGTTTAGCTTTCACAACATCTATGTTTCCCATAGCTGCCTTTACAATTTTATGTTCCACAGTTATAGTCTCTTCACCTAATAATTTAATTAATTCATATGTTCCAATATGAGATCTTCCAGCTAAAACTTTTATTCTCCTATGCCAGCTCTCTTGGTCATTAATAGTTTTTGGTGATAGACAATCTATAAGCGGCCACACTGACCAAAATTTTGGATCATAAGAAGCCACATGATTTTTTCCATTTATGTAATTTTTAACCATAAATTTGTATATTTTTTGTAAATCGATGTCATTTTTTGCTTCATATTTTAAGGTTTCGAAATATGATGGAATATCTTCCGGTGGAAGTAATGGCAATGCTTTAAAGCAACGTACTTTAAAGTTGAAAAAATGTTGAAAAAATGACAATCTTCACTGAAAAAATTTGGCAACATTTGTTCAGTGAAGATTTTCTCAGTCGACATTATGACCCGGACCCATATTTGTATATATATATATTTATGTACTGATAACACTGTGATATGAAAATCTTTTTTGACAAAGTATAATATTATAAAGAAAATATTCCCCAAAAAATAAATATTTACTGTGTGTTACTTTGATATATTCATACTTGTATATTATGTGTTCATATTTTTGTGTACAATACAGATTTTTTGTTGTTTTTGTGTTTTTATTTGTTTTTTTATTGAAAACATATTTTTTGATCAAAATTAAAGTTTTATTATGAAATTGTTATGTGGTTTTTAATTCCAGAATTAAAAACCACAAAACTGCGGATTGAGAGCGGCATGAGATCGTCACTTTGTAGATAGGCCATAATTATGTTTTATGAAATATGTTCATAAATTTTTTAAAATCTAACTAATTCCTCAGATTTCTGCCCATCTCATTAGTACTTTAAACAACATCTAAGTCTTTGGATACATAAGTTCCAACTTTCTATCAAATATGATTGGAATTCCAGAAATTTTCAACCCTTATCATATGGAAGCTACTGTTTTAATAAAGCTACCAAAATAGAAATTACTCGTTTTTTATTTATTTCATGTTGATCAGCTCATCAGGAGTTTTCGAGGAGTTTGATTACTGCAGAAATATTGCAAAATATTTGCAAAGAATTGCATAATTCGCGACTACTTGGTGCAGAGCTGGTATCTGATTGAAACTAAAGTCTTATTTGATAATTCCGATAAGTTTACCTAAACTGATCCCAGTTACTCGTGTTGCTTATTAGAATAAAGTATGAATTATTATGATATATATTATATACGATTCAATATATTTATTTTATATAAATTATAATGTGAGTTAATAAGGTATATACCATTTTAAGATATTTCTTTTGTTATTAAATGCAATCTGAACGAGGTTCGAACTTGAGATTTTCTTATAAACGGTTATAAACGGCTGCTGATTTAATAACTATACATCATTGGTCAGATAATTGCGAATATATAATTAATATGAATTATTTTGAACGTTATTTCCTTAAAACAAATTGATATACATATTATTATACATAATAAATACTTTAAGAATTGCATTTAAATATACTAGCAACAGCTACAATATTTTCGGCAGTGGCTGCGGCTTGAAAAATATCAAAATTTTAATTTCATGGCGGCTTATCGAATTCAATTATTCTAATATGTTTAATTGTCGCGTTTTGTGCGCTGTATTTTTCATCCGATTTTACATAATTGTGGCAGAATAATCGAAGGCAACTTTTATTTTTGAATTAGTGCGGAATAATTGGATTGAATTCAGTTAAATCTGTATTAAATAATTTAATTATGGTATTCGGTCAAATACAACTCAGCTTGAACTCCCAATTTTTTTGAATTAAAGCACGTTGAAGCACGGTTTCTATTTGAAAAGTGAATTTTTTTTATTTTACAAGGCGCTAAATTCATGCCCAAAAGTTGTTCTAGCATCAAAAGCAACCCATTGGAACTGTGCGTAATTCTTTTGGGTAGTGTGTGACTCTAAGACACTAAAACCACCCACCCTTTTAAAACCAAACTTTAAGGATAGCAGCTTTCATACAAATTGTTCTTGAGGAAGAGAATTGGGAAAGGTAGCTTTAACGGAATAGGGATCCAAATAATGGGTCAAGTAGGATTAATAAGAATATTTGCGGGGATATGATTTTGATTAGCGGGATGGATCGAGTTCAATCGCAGTTTTATAATGTTCTTAACTTAGTGTCATATTATATAATGGTGGAATAGAATATTTTCGGGGATATGATTTTGATTAGCGGGATGGATTGAGTTCAATCTCAGTTTTATGCACATAACCCAGTGTCAAGTTTTATATAAATGGTTTGACTTCAAAATTTCTATTGATTATCAGAATCTTAGAGTTCTTTTGATTGCTTCAATTTATGTATGGTATTTGGGTCTTATTGGGGATCTTTGATAAAATATTTTAATAAACTACTTCAAATCGTTGTAACACTTATAATCCTACATTAAACATGAACAACTCCATTATTATGTTAATATTATCATTGCATTCAATTTGTTTCTTTGTTTTTTTAAATGGAATCAATTTATTTTATAATATTCCCATAAAATTGCTTTTAATGTAAAAGAATTGTATTTGATATATTAATAATATTTGATTTATGTGAATTTTATAATTCTCTTGTAACAAAATTAAATTTAAAAATATAAGTAGTTATGCCTTAAGGTGTTTAAATCGCTCAATATACAAAACATATTTCTAAATAAATCATTTATATGATATTAAATTTGTATATTTTTGGGAAAATATAAAATAAAATTAATGGGTTTTTTTATAAAGTGTTTACATATTATGTCTTTTATTAAAAAATGCTCATATACATATACACAAGCTTATTATATTTCAATTAAATATAATTTAGAATTATAATAAAAATTTATATATAAATAAACTAATAAATCTTTTTTTTTTCAATTTTTTTTAATATAGTGACAAAATTCATACGTATTGGTATTGCCGATAAAAACGATAATCCACCATATTTCGATAAATCACTTTACGAAGCAGAAGTTGATGAAAATGAAGATATTCAACATACTGTACTCACTGTCACCGCCAAAGATCACGATGAGTGTAAGTTAAATATTATTATTTATTAGATATTATATTAATTTTATTTATATTGTTCATTTGTATTGGAAAACTTTTCGGAATATTTTATATTAATTTATCATATTTTTTTACATCCCGGAGGCCATTAAATTAAAAATATAGATTTTAATAATTAGCTTAATTTATTATTAATTATTTATAATATATATTATATTATTGATTTAATTCTAGTTAAAATATCTATTTAATCTCAAAATCGATTTTTAAATTAATTTTACAATTTAATTTATTTCCAAAACTCATTTGAAATAAAATTTTTATTAAGTCAGCATGACATTGAAACGTCTTATAAGTCTCTATTTAATGATTTCTGTAAAGTGTCATTTAACAGCATATGTCTGTATTATCATTTGACTGTAAATATGTCATTTATCATTTGACTGTATTTCCTTACAATATAAAATTAATTGTGAATATTTTGAATTTAAGTTAAAAACAAAGCCTTATTTTTTGTGTAAGGCCTCGATCACACATACAGTATTTGAGCGATTTTTTTACGAGACCATATAATTCTGCGCTCACTTGTCGCTCTTTTATATGGCCACTATATATAATATATATTTATAACTTTGTTCTAAGGAATCGCTCCCTGTCTATACGTCTGCGAGATTTAAGGCTTTGTTTCTAATTTGAAAACGGGATAATTCTTAAAAAGTATATATGCAAAAATTTAAAAAAAATATATATGCGATATTTGAAATCAAATGTGAATTGATTCAGTCAAATGAAAATGCAAGCAAGTGAAAAACAGTCCGCTAACAAACGGTTAATTGTAATACAGACTTGTGTGAGTAAGGGTACGTTTATGTTGGAGTTGCGATATGTGATTAAAGCATAGCATTGAAAATTTATATTATATGATCAAGGCGATGCTCCAATATAAACACCTCAATTTAAATCATGTATATAGTTTTCATACACTATGTCCTTATCGACGCTCTTATCACTTATTACAGCTCCAACAAAAACGTACCCTAATACATAATGAGTACAATATCTCAAGTATATGATAACCTAAACCTATTTGAATAATCATAATATGCCTATTATTAATAATTTTCTAAAATTTATATACCTAATATATAATATATATTTAATATAATTTTTAATTATTTAGCCTCGCGTATTCGATACGAGATTACAAGCGGTAACATAGGCGGTGCATTTGCTGTAAAAAATATGACCGGAGCGATATATGTCGCTGGCGCTCTGGATTATGAAACAAGAAGACGGGTAAGTTTTACAATTTCTAGTTTTATTAAAAAAATTATCAAATTAAATAATGTATTATAAAATTATAAAATTTATTTTCAGTTTGTTTTTTTTTTTTTTTCAAATTTATTTTTTATTTCCATTTTTTTACGAAGAAATTCGAAATTTGAAAAATTTTTTTAAATTATTCAAAAAAAAACTTTTCAAATAAAAAATTAAAATCGAATTTATCTTTTATTTTTCGTAATATAAGTCTTATTAAACTTCGAACTATTTTTTTTTAGATTTGCACTAAAAAAAAATAAAACAGGAATTCAATTTAGAAAAACTTTTTAAATCAAATAATAAAAAAAGTTTTTTTTTATTAGTTCAAAGGTAATCGAAATGACAAATATACTATATGGAGGCAAATAAATCTTTAGATTTGTTCTTTCTCTCCTTCTTTTTATGTGAATCTATAGATACATTACACATATTGTATACCTACGCCTATTGTATACCTATGTAATTCTTCTTAATATAGGCATATTATACTAAACTTATATGGAAGTATATAAGTATGTATATATATTAAAACTTTACAGTAAAACCTCTATATGAACTTTTGGAATATAAAGACTAGATACGATTATTGTTTTTTTTTATATTTTTGAAAATTATTACAAAGTCTTTGGGCTTTTTCTGCTTATTTTTTGGAATCTCTTGTAATGCTTCCAAAAACAAAAAGCAAAAATTGAAAACAGAACTTGAGAATTGATTTTCCAAAATTAACCCAGAATATACATATATACGACAAATTTAAAATTAAGTACAACAGCTGTAACAATATACTATTAGGTTGCTAGTAGTAGTTCTATACACAGTATTTATAACTATAGCTCTTAAGATCTATAGTACCTACAACCTACTAGGAACTGATATATAACAGTGTTATACAATGTATATAACTATAATATGTATGCAAGTTATACAATGAATTGTAACTTTTTGGCACACAATAAAATTAATGTATATTTTTACTCTTTTATTTTTTTTTTTTTTTATTTCCTTAAAATACAAATTAGAAAGAGACAGACAATAATACTAAAATTATATGATAGCAAAAAAAAAGAGATAGAAAGACTAAAAAATAAAAGATGAATTTGCCATAGATTCAAATAAATCTTTTTTCCTATTATATGTATCTAAATATATATATATATATATATACATGTGTTCCTAAAAATTGAAGGAGCAATGAATCTATATGAATCGTTTCAAGCATGTATATTAATATATACATATATATATACATACGAGGGTTGTCTGAAAAGTCAGTGATAAATCCAAGATATGGCGTTGATATTGGCAAAACTATACTCGTTTTTACATGTGGCAACCTTCAAAAGACTCTATAAAAATTTTTACAAACATTTGTTCACTAGTTTAGTTTTGACAGCTGTTTCAAGTAGTCGAAGATTGTATTTTTCTTTAACATGGAAAAAAGTGAATTTCGTGTGTTAATACAACATTATTTTTTGAGAAAGAAAACAATATTAGAAACCAAAGCTTGAAAAATATTGTGGGGATATGTACGAGGGGACTCTTCGCCGTCGTGTGGAATGATTCTGAATTTCGTTGTGGTCGTACAAGCACAAATTATGCGCGACGCAGTGGTCGTCCAAAACAGGTTACAACTGAAGAAATTATCAATAAAATCCATGATATCGTTCTAAACGACGGTCGAGTGAATGTGCGTGATATAGCCACCAGTGACATTTTCCGGTTTCCAAGTATGAAGAAATGGCTCGCTGGAAAAAATTCACATCGAATTCTGAACTTATAGTTGAAACAGAGGCCTATTTTGCAGACTTCCACAAATCGTACTACGCAGATGGCTTAAAGAAGTTGGAATATAGTTGGACGAAGTGTATCGAGCTAAAAGGAGACTATATTGAAAAATAAAATGTTTTCTGGTCAATAACTTAATCCTTTGATTCATTTATCACTGATTTTTCAGACAACCCTCGTACATATGACGTTATATAAAAGTGTTATACTAAGTATATCATATGCCTTCTTAAAATATAGTTTATGTTAACACATTCCAATACATATGTAACACATTCCAATACATATGTAATACATTACATATGATATGAAAATATTTAAGAAATGTAATCCTATTTAAGTTTTTCTTTTTCACTAGAAATATTTTATTTAAATATTTTTTTCAGTATTATAATATATACATATGTACACATGTTTAGAATATAATATATTGCCATCCTTTTCTATACTTTATATATAGGATGTAAAAAAAATAATAAAGAACTTCTTAAGTGGAATATTTCTTCTATTTTTTCATATAAATCTTATATTTTTAATTATAACTTTTTTTTTTTTTTTTTTTAATATTTCTAAGGGAAAACATGAAATGAGTGAAACAAAAACAATAAAATTCATTTTATATTTCCTTCTCACTCTATATTAATATCCTATTAAATAGTATAAATATTATTTTATATTTTCTTTAAATAAATTTTTCTAGTATTGAAAAGTAAAGGATGTAAAAATCTTTCCGCATAATACTTTTTTATTGTATATATATATAAATTATATTTATATATACATACTACATACATATGTAAGATTATATATTATGTATATATAATTAATATTTTTTTTTAATTTCCAAAATAAATAATTTTTTAAAAAAAAATAATAATTAAACTAAAACTTTAATCTTTACATAACATAAAAAAATATTTAAGATAATTAAATAACTATAAAATATTTTAAATTTTTTTATGTACACATGTTAACTTTTATTAATATAATATATATATATATATATATATGTATATATATAATATATTTATGTAAATTAAATATGTTAAGAATGTATCAAAAATGTTTTCATTAAATATATAAAAAAAAATCTTTTAAGTTTCTTTTAAAAGCTCTAATAAATCCTTATTACACAGGAAATTTGTATAAAAAAAAAATTGAATAGAAAGAGACAAAAAATAAAACTAAAAAATCTTTTCTTTCACACTAAAAAATTTTATTTTATTTTTTTTTATCTTCAATCCTTGTAACATATACATGTGTAGATAGATACTAGGATTATCTTCGCAAAAAACAAACCCTTAAAAATTTAAATAAATCCTTTATTTTTTGGTTTTTGAAACTTTATGAAAATTATTACCTTTACATTATCGCTTTTTACATGTTATTATCCTTTATAAGGATAATTTTTCAACAAATTACTGTTATAGTTTCGTTTTTTTCGTGTTCAAAAATAGAAATTTATTTTTTTTATGTATTTATATAGTCATTTGATATGAATTTAGTCCTATTTTACATGAAACTTATCTGTTTTCAAATTAATTTGATATTTTTTCAAATGAATTTGATATTTTTTTAAATGAATTTGATCTTTTTCCAAATGAGTTTGATCTTTTTTCAAATGAATTTGAACTTTTTTCAAATATAAATAATTCTAAATTTTCAAATTAATTAGCCCCATTTTTTGTTAATTCTGTAGTCGGACCTTTATATTTGAAAAAAGGTTATCAGCGATTTGATGGTATAACTCAATTCGGCACCAAATATCGCCTTAAAAAATGGACCTCAAAATTTGGCGTGCCGTGATTTTTTTGGACTTACGCTAATGTTTTTTTTTTTTTTAAATTTTTTAATTCTATTACAAAATTCAGGACTAGGTATTTCAAATCATGTCAGTTCGACTTCTAAATTTCAAAATACGGAGGCATTTTAAAAAGAAAAATATCAATTTGATTTGGAAAAACCTAAAATAAAATTTAAAAATATCAATTTAATTTGGAAAAGACCAAATTCAATTGAAAATAAACAAATTTTATGTAATAAAGGACCAAGGTTATGAGTAAAGAGTATATTATATATTGTTATAAGTTATATACTCTGGTAAGTTATCTTATATGTAAGCTATAACGTTTCTTTCATACTGATTAATTAATAACTTAAAATAGTTTCTTTTTTTTTTAATATAAGGATAAAAAGAATTTTCATAAGGATTTTTAACAGTTATTTATTATACTTAAATATTTTAAATCTATGGTAATATATAATACTTATATATATATATATATATATACTAAATGATGTACTAATGATAATTCCTATAAAGGTTAATAGAATATTTCATCGTGATTTGTTGCTGTTTATTGTTTCTTTGCAACTATGTTGCCTTTGATCTTTTATGAGTAGATATGGCATACATGGGAGAAATTTTATAAAGCAACAAGTATTCCTCGTACATTGATTAATTTAATTTTTTACTTTGAATATAAGATTCTATGGAGGTTTTATGTAAAAATTTAAAAAACAATTTCAAGAAGTTAAAAACGAATATTTCAGGAAATTATTTTATTTTAAAATATGTTAAATTGAGTGTAAAGATCATTAAAAACAAGTACCTATGGAAATTAAATATACACCTACATAATTGATGACAAAAATTCATAATATTCTTCTAATATGGTATAATATTACTGTAGTATTCAATATAGTGAACGTAATATAAATTAGTTTGAAAGTCATAACTCGTATAAGTCATAAAATTAGATAATGTGTGCTTTGACCTGAATTCCAGTTAAAATATTTAAAGTGTTCAATGAACTTGAAAACCTTTAGGATCAACATTGTGATCCTAAAGTTATGCAATAAAATATTTACTAGCAAATGAGTTAAAAGAATCGTATATGATCGCTTGTCAGCCTTATGGCTAAGATCAAAGAGTAGTATCTGTTCTTATCAGCTTAACATCTGATAGACTTCAAAGAAGTCACAAATGTTAACCTGATTTTTGGAATTAGACGGAGTAATAGGGACTTGCTCCACCTCTGTCGCGGGTTGGCCTAGTATTCCAGAATCGTATATCTACTTATAAGCCTAGAAAGGAGTCACAAGTTTGAAATTTAGAACAGATAGTAAATTTAAATATTAAGATACCTGTCAAAATAGTTTTAAAATACAAATTTAGAAAAGATGTAAAACATGTACAATAAACTAAAATCATCCTACAATGGTTCTGGCAGCCTAGGGTTTTACCAATTCTTCGTAATTTAGTCTGATACGTAATATTCAAAATAAAATAAATAAATTAATAGATACTTATTTCATTTTAACACTGGGAGAACCACATTTTAATTCAGTTACTTAATAGAAATATTTTTTCTCAGTCTCCCAAATATTACCTACTTTTTCTACTTCTTTCTTTTGCTAATTAAAGTTCAACTTCGGTATTAGTAAAAACCATAGAATCTATTTCATTACGTGGGACAAGTTAAAAAAATTTCTTTATGACCTATACAGGAAATTTAAACCCACACCTCCATGCTTAATATCACAAGCCATTTTACTATTTCGATACTTAGGCACCCATAACTTAACCTTAACTTATTTCAAATCCTAAATTATATTCAATTTTATAAATTTTATACTTCCTATGAATTTAAGTTTCCTTTAAAGGTTAAATTCCAAAAAAAAAAAAATTAAATATTTCAAAGTTCTATTAATTCCTCAAAAAAAAAAACCTCCTCCCTCCAAAACCTCGAAAACACAATGTTACAAATAAAAAGTTAATATAAATAAAAAATAGAACAAAACAAACAAATTTAAAAAAAAAATTAGAACCGCACAGCCTCTTAAAATTTTTCTTAACAAAAAAACTCCTACAAAAATAAAAATTAAAAATATCAACTTGTAAAAGTTAAATTTTAACTCATTTTCTTTCATCTAATACCCGTACATGAAGGTACGTTGAAGGGTATATTAAATTTGCTATACCGTTTTTGATACTGTGAATAAGGGAAGGAGGTTAGATTAGCAGACTTAAGAATTTGGATCGAATCAGAATCGTATATCTTACCGCACAGGGTAACTCAAAAATCAAAGAAGGTTCTATGATTCTGAAATTTTCCCATGCTCGTTTTTATACCAGAGCTGTCGTTGGTATTGAAATCCAGTTAGTTAAGAAGCTGCCATGTATCTACAACTTCATCTTCAATGTGAAAGTAACTTAATATAATATAATAAACCTAAGAATCTGAAATTTTATCAAAAGTAGTTGACTTTAATTAGCAACATCTGCTCAAGATATATAGAGTTTAGGGCAAGAGAGGCTAGGTTTAGAACAAGAGATACGAAAATGCGACTTATATATTTTTATGTTTACATAACTTTGAGTCTAATAAGATGTTTAATTTAAATTTCCCAAATTAATTAATCAGATGGTATGAAGTTTATATTATGTACATACGGATACCTTAGAGTTGTCACAGTCTACTCTAAACTCTTCCTCGTTAGTTTTGCTTTTTTTTTTTTTTCTTTTTATCATTTTTTGCGTTTAACCACGTAATTAAGAAATTCTTTTCATAGGTTTCGTTTTTCTTTTACTGTTAGTTTTTCTTTTTCATTTTTTTTCTCTTAACAACAGGTAAATAAAAAAGAAAAACAAACAAAATTTTCCGAGGACACGTGTAAAAAAACTGTTTCTTTTTTAATTCTAGAAAAACAATATTTTTGTTTAATTTTACAATTTAAAAACTTTTCCTAGGCTTAAATTACATATTTTGAAATGGTAATAAAAAATATTTTTCATTTTGCCACCATTTTTATTTTTTTGGAAAATTTAAGTGGAAAATTTTTTAAAATCATAAGCAGCAATTAGGACAACAGGTATATAAGTTAAAAAAATATTAAATTTCTGGAAATTTTTTTTTTTGAAAAATAAAAAAAACCTTTTAAAGACATAAAGGTAAAGTTACAATTAAATTTCGTAGGATGACATTTAACAATGATTTTCTACATACCTACTGTTTTTCTTTATAATTGTTATATTTAAAAATTTTGTCATTGAATTGTTTTTTTTTTAAATTCTGATTTTCTTATTTTCCCTACTGTAAAAATTTTCATTTTGATAATAATAATAATCTTGTTTTGCTGATTTACGTGATGTACAGCCTTAAAACGTGTATCAAACACATTCAAAAATAGCAACATTTAAAAAACTAAGGCCAGGAAGATTGTAGAGTTGATTGGGTGAACTCTAGGATACCCACATAACATCGTGCAGTCAATTACTTTTGGCAAGATTTCAAATACACATGTTATTAGACTATGAATATGTTTAAAAGTTACAAGATAGCTATTCGAAACTCTTGTCTTGTACCATATTTTGTGTATTCGTTGGTTATTAAACTGAAGTACTTTTGAAAAAATTTCAGATAATCAGCTTCCTATATAGAGTAATTCAATTTTTCGCGAACTTTGGGCAAAAAACTCAAATTTTTTTGACAAAATTTCAGCCATCCTGGCTTTATTAAATATTGGGTAATGCTCATGTCAAAAAATAAGTTGTATGACAACTGATCGAATGCGTTAAGCGAACTGGTTAGAGTTTAATAGCAAAAACGTCTCATCTATCAAAATCAATTAGTGAAAATTTTAAAATCCTAGCTCCTTTAGTTCTTGAGTTACCGCGCGCAAAGATAGAAAATTCGGACAAACATTCAATACTAAATCGATTTATATTTCGATCCAGATCTGATTCATGCTTTTGTGTTTATAAATAGCCACTCTCAACCTAAACAGCCTTAAAAAAACGTAATGGCAAATTCAGTATACCCTTCGATACTAGGTGTATACACGTATAAAAAGTAAAAAATAAATATATCTTTACTTTGTTCATTTACCTGGAAAAATTTCTATTTTGTTATGTACTTAGAAAAAATTATTTTATGACAATTTTCACAAAAAAAAAAGAAATTTGACATTTTTTTAGACAAAAAAAAACAAATTTTTTTTAAGTCTTCAAAAAAAAACATGACATTCAATAATATTCGATTTATTCAATTCTCAGAAAATATTTGATATTGTTCTTTATTACAATGTGTGTACTCAGTACTATGTATATATACGTATCCTACATACGTATCCTACTGACATTTTTTTATATACTAGAGCAGATATTTGATTTCTTTAACTAAAAAAACAAATAAATATTTAAACCCCTGCCAATAGACTTATTGGGAGCTTTTGGAGTAAAATTTAAAGATTTTTTAAATAATAAAAATATTAAAGAACAGTAAAGAAATTGAATTTTTAAAAAATTAAAATACTCATTATAATTTTCAAAGAAAAAATTTTCTGTGCTTTATTTTTTAAAAGTTTTAAAATTATTATTGAGTTCCAGAAATTTTGAAGATTTACTTAGGGTTTTTATAAGTACTATATTGAAGTTTGTTTACTTATAAAAAGTAATCATCAAAAAGTAAAATATAAAGAGCTTATTTCGCTCTAACCTTAAAACAGACACTGTATATTATTATATCGAACCGAAATTTGTAAGTTCAATTCAAGGAACTTGTCAATATAATGGCATTCTACTCTTCAAACTACTCTAGAATTATTGAAAGTCTTTTGATAAGAATTACAAAAATTTTAAAATGAAGAATTAAGACATTCTTAGAACCTTTTATCTATACATGTTATTGTCAAAGAATTAAAAATGTTTTCATTGAAATATATTAAAGGTATTTTGAAATATCCAAGACTTTTTTAAGTACTTCTATAACTTTATATCATATTTTTACTCTAATACAGTGTTAAGTACCATTTCTTGGCAATTATTGCTTCCTAATTAGAAAAAAAAAATATGTAACGACATGTTTTTGAAAAAACCAGGAAAAAGAATTAAGTGTTTTCTGGATGATTCCTAGAAAGTAATTAAATTTCAATTTCAAAAGTAATCAATAATTTTTTTAAAATTTATTTACTTTTGTAATTATTTTTGACAATTAATTACTTTTGTAATTATGTTTGATAATTAATTACTTTAAAATAATCAAATTTAAGTATCGAAAATAATAATAAAATTAATTTAACTTATAAAACAAATACAAAAGTAATTGAAATCCAGATATGATTACATAATAAGAATTTTCAATTAAAGACATGAATCTCGACTCAAAGTACGATTATAAAAAAAAGGTTAAAGGTAAATAGGTAATAATAGTGACAAAGTAATGGTATTGGTAATTATAAAAATCAAACACAAAAGTAATTGAAATCCAAATATGATTACTTATAGGAATTTTCAAGTAGAGACTTGACTCTCGATTCAAAGTACGATTAATAAAAATGGTTAAAGGTAAATAGCTTATAGTTACCATAAATTGTACTGATGCTTAAATTCTACAGGTCTGTTTTATAGTACTGTACACGTATTTTTAATTCATCGAACCTTATTAATTTAAATCAATTCTATTCGAAATAATTAAATTAACCTAATAAAAAATACAAAGTATAAAGGCGGCAGCTTAAAGAAAAGGAAGGCTTTCTAACTAATGAAATGTAATTTTTATATATTTTCTTACATTTCGCTAATCAAATTATCAACTGGTATTAAAAAAATATACAAAGATTCTTTGAATAAAATCATTAGATATTTATAAAATTACTTTATAGAAATCTGTTCATTGTAACGGTAATTCCTTTGAGAAGAATTGACACGAGTCCTTTAAGAAAACTTAGAATTTTTTTTTTATAAACCATTCTTTATTACATTAAATAAAGGAAAAACGATTGATCTTCCTCTTACTTTTCTACAAACAATATATTTTTTTTAAAAAAACTTATGGTGTTTAGTTCATTGTCGTCGATTTATAGTTAATAACCTAGAGAACAGATTTTTTTCAATTTTTGAATATTATAAAATTTCTATATGGCGAACAAAATGGAATAAACTCTTATAATTTTCCTAACATATTCAAAAGTATAAACAATGAATAGGTATTTATGCGTTATAAAAATTTTAATTCCATAGAATATCTTATACCTTTTCAAAAGTATCTATAAATACAAGAATATGATAATAAAAAAAAAAACCATCAAATCAGGAAATGTTTTTTTTTCAAACTTCAAAAGAATTCCTTTTTGTGCAATGAAAAATATTAAAAAATATTTTTAAAAAATTTTCTTGTTATTCTTAAAATGAAAATATAATTTTCCATTTAAATGATGAAATATTGTAGAAAATGTAAATGAGCGAAAAAAAAATACCCAAAATCTTTGGTTTTTCTTAAAAACGTGGGTTTTTCAAACGTTTAAAATATAAAAAATACATGCCTATCAAAAGATTTTTTAAGATTTCTTAGGAATTTTCCAAAATATTTCTAAAATATTTTTTTTTAACGTCTACATATTTAGTTTACTATATACCCTCTTCAATTTATCAATTAATTAAATTAAATGGTATAGTTAAATAAAACCATATTCAATAAAGCCCAAATGGTGCTGTGATACACTAATATAAGATTTAAAAGTTCAACACATCAGTGCCGCATTTCATAAAAATTTGCAATCCAACAATTTACAAATGAAAAGTTATTAAAAAATAGTATGTAATCAAATTTCGAACTATAAAATTCAAGTACCAGTACAATTACCAGTAGCACTACTTATTATGATTACTTTCTAATATTGCACTTTGATTTTTACCCTCTGATTTGATTTTGATCGATTGTTTAGGTTTATTTTAAAAATTGGTTGATATTTCAAAAATTCTTGTAATTCTTGTGATATCTAACTTAAAATAATTAAATATAATAAAAAAAAATTTTAAATAATTACAAAAGCAATTACATTTCAAAAATAATTACAAAAGTAATGAAATATCAAAAATAGTTACAAATTTTTTAAAATTCAAATTTAATAACTTTCTAGGAACTATCTTTTCTTTTTACTGGTAATTAAATTTTTAAAGTATCAGTACAAAATTTTTTTAAAAGTAATCAGAAAGTAAAGATTACCAAGTAATTGTGCTTAACACACTATTTAAGTACCATTTTATTCATTACTTTAGAGATCTGACGGAATAATTAATAGTTTTATAAAAACAAAATAGCTGTCAAATTATTTTGACAATTTATTCACCTGTCATAATTTATTAAGTAATTCCCAGATGATAATAGTGCCTCAATCTATTATTTTAAACTGATGTAAAAAATTGAAACGTATGATTTTAAAACTTAAAATGATTACCATTAAGACCTAAGAAGCCATTATGACCTTTTCGATTTAAATCATTGTTACCTTAATGAGATATCATATTTAATGTGAAATTATTAAATATTCCCTCTTTGATATAATATAAACCTTATGTTCGTCTTCTTTAGCATGCTTAAATTTATTTTGAACATAAGTTATAATCAAGACACGTACTTAAAAAATAATGAGTGTAGGTTTTTATTATTACAAAAAAAAAAAAAACAAAGAATTTAATAAAACTACAAATAAATTTGAAATTAAAAATAAATTTTATTCTCGAATCTAAATTTTCAGAATTGAATTATATTCTTTGTGCAGAATTTAATTATTATCATGTCTTTGTTACAATTTGAATAGCCCTTCTGTCACCAATTTAGTGGGTATATTACCCATTTATTGCTTTCAAAATTTATCAATTTAAAGTTCATAATAATTTTTTCAATATACAAATTTTTCCAAAAAAAACAAATTAATTTAAAATGATTACCAAGAACAAAAACGAGGAAGAGTAATAACGTCAACTCTAGGATATCCATTAGAACATAATATAAATTATATCAATTTAACTAAATAACTTTGTCAAAATTACAAATACATATTATATAACTTATTAGGCTTTCAGTTATGAACAAAAGAAAATACAAGTTGTAAGGCAGCATCTCGAGCCCTTTACATTAAAACTAACCAAATTGTGCAGAAGTTCGCTATGAAACTTATTTCCTTTTAACAAAATTTCATCCGCCTGGCCTTATTTAATTTAGTGCCATGCTTATTAAAAACAATGGCATGACAGCTACTCGAACCCGTCCTTTAGTGTCTATATCAATATGACAGTCTATATCTACCTCCTCCCATTCTTTACAGCATTAATAATCGTATTTCAAATTTTATATACCCTTAGCCTTATACATTCGCATACTTGTATAAAAACTAAATTTGATTGATTTAACATACATATGCAATATGCATATACAGTTCAAAGGTTTAAATCATTTTCGATTAAAAATACTACAATCAATATTTAATCAATATTTTAACTACATTGTATGAAAATAAAAAAATAAAAAAAATTAAATAATTATTTTTTATTATTTAAAAATGGCGATGATATTAAAAATTGGTAAACAACCAATCAAAGTCAAAATAAAGATCAAGTTATATCCATTTGTAATGTTGAAATAACCTTTGTAACATAACATCTATATATGTTAACATTTTTATTATTCATATATTATGTAGGCTATATATATTATTTATACTGTATATACAGGGTGTTTCTTAATTAAGTGCACTGCTATATACCACTACATACATACTTATGAGTAGAGCTCGCTTTTTAAGTTTTGAAAGTCTATAAGATAGAAAAAGTTAGAAAGAGGACATCTTAAGCTTTCGAATACATTTTACAAAATTTTCTTAAGTATTCTACTAGAAACAAAGTTAAGAGTAAAATTATGAAAACTAAAACAAAAATATTTAAATTTCATTTAAGCCCCCATATATCTTGGAAACTAGGAGATGCCCAGCTTAGTTCTCATACAAACGAGGAAGAGTGTAGTAGAGTAGACTGTGTTAACTCTGGGATACACGCATGACCGTAACATATAAATTATATCATCCTTTTAATTACTTTTGACAAAATTTCAAACATTCAGCTTTATTAGGTGTAGAGTAATGCTGATATAAAAAAAGGAGTTATATGGCAGCTACTCGAACCCTTTGCAGTAGACCAACCAAATTTTGCAATAACTTTGGCCATTACACTAAACTATTTTTGGCAAAATTTCAGACACCCAGCTTCATTAGGTGTAGTGTAATGCTCATATAAAATTAGAAGTTGTATGGCAGGTACTCGAACCCGTGGACCAAAATGGCTGGATTTAAATAGCGATTCCGGTTTTTACATAAAAACCAATTTGTGAAAATTTCATAATCCTAGCTCCTTTACTTTTTGAGTTATCGTGATGACGGACGGATGGACGGCCATACATAGCTAAATCGATTTATTTTTCGATTCTGATCCTATCCATACACTTGAGTCTATATCTACCCCCCCCCCCCCTCCTTCTCTGCGTCACAAACGTAATGGCAAATTTATTATACCCTTTAACTATATAGTCATACGGGTATAAAAATGTACCTACTCATAAATACCTATGAAGTGGTATATAGTAGTGTACTTAATTAGGAAACACCCTGTATATACTTTGACATAATATGTAATATGATAAATAAATTACATATATATGTATGTATATTAGGTATATATTTTGTATAATTTAAAAAAATAAAAAAAAATTAAATTTCATTTTTTTTCATATAATTCTTCATATACAATAATAAATAAATAAATCATCGATATGTGTTTTTTCAGCAACAATGTTTATCATCATTTATATTGTCAAAAAAAAGTGTATAAAAACAAAATGATGGAAAACAAACCTCAAAATGATTGGGATATAAAAAAAATATGTCTATTTAACCTACTCCTACTAAATAGATATACATATATTTTTTTTTTGTTTTTTTTTTTTTTCTGTTCAATGTCCTTTTTTTTTGACATTATAATACATCACTTATACAATAATAGTCCTGTTTGTCATTTCGATTATTCTACAATATGTAATATTTTTTTTTTTTAATATATTCGTTACATACTTATATAATAATAAAAAAAATAAGACAGATATTTATATTTTTTATTATATGAATAATATTTTATTATTATTTTCTTATGTTCCATTATATATGTATATATATAATTTTTATTTTTAATATACAATTATTTATTTAATAAAATTGAAATATAAAAACAATTTTTATTTATTTAATAAAAGAAAAACACCATATAATGCGGCCCATACACTAATAAATTGTTTAAAAACATGTTCATAAACTTGTTTCTGTGTTCATCATACATTAGGAAACTTTTACTTAAACAAGCTTAGAAACTTTAGTATTTTTATTTTTGTATTTCAAAGAAGATCATATGGCGGATAAAATTATCGCTTTGACTATAATTTCAGAAATTATTAAAAAAAAAGAAACCAAAAAAACTAAAAGAAAACGGATATGGGTAAAAAAGTGGTTACTCAATAAAAATAAATATTCAAATCAAAAACTCTTAAAGGAAATTAGTGAAAAAGAACCAAATAATTATAGGAATTATTTAAGAATGAGAGAAGAAAGTTTTCAGAATCTTTTGAGAAAAGTGAAACCATTAATCGAAAAGCAAAATACTCGGTACTGTTACTTCATGATCTCGTAGAAAATCTATAGAGAATCAAAATACCATAGAGAAGGTATATATTCTTCATCAGTTCCTGCTCCAGATTTTTCGTGTTTTAATACTTTTTTTAATTCTCTTCTGTAACATATTCTAATGTTAGTAACTTTGTTTTTTTAATTAATCAATTGTGGCATCTTTCTCAATTGTTTGGTAAAATGGTAGCAAAATTTTCCACCCTTCATCTCGCAAACGTTTATTTTTATACAAATTGGAAGAAACTTGCCACAACTGTGGTAGATTTCGGAATTCTTCGAAGAAATTTGTCCATTCTATATTATTTTTAACAGCCATTTTACTTTTTATTTTTAATTATTTTCCAAAAAAAAAAAAAAAATGTAACGATATAACTAGCACAACAATTTATTACCAACTGATTTTATATTTATTTATGTTTTGGTTTCTAAACTTTGACATACATGCTTAAACATTTCCAGAAACTAATGACTCCGCCTACTAAAAATCAAAATATTTTGATTTTGTTAAACCATTTAACAAACTGTTTCGAAACCACTCTACACACGATTAAACATAGCAAGTTTAGAAACATGTTTTTAAACAAATTTATTAGTGTATGGGCCGCATAAATTTTAATAAATATATATACATATATTATTAAATATATTATTAAATATATTATTATTATTATATACAGGAACCTTATCATAATAATGTTATTAATTTTATTTTATATATATTTTCTACTTATTTCTTTTTCTATATATATATATCATATAAATATGTACATCTGAACGTGTATATATATATATTTACTCAATTAATAATAACTGTTATACACAAATATATATTCTATATAAATATATAGTATGAATTACGATTAGCGGCATCAGATAATCTTAAGGAAAATTATACAACAGTTATTATACATGTTAAAGATGTTAATGATAATCCACCTGTATTTGAACGTCCAACATATCGTACACAAATTACTGAAGAAGATGATAGAAATCTTCCAAAACGTGTCCTACAGGTCCATTAAATTAAATTAAAATTACAATTTTTCTTAATATAATATTTACACAATAGTCGTGTTCCGTTTTTTTCGTTTATAATACATTGCTGTTTTTTTTTTTTTTTTTATTTGGCTGTTTTTTATATTTAAGATTAAATTTTAATTGTATTAGTGATCAATTTTTTTACTTTGTAGTCGTTAAAAAGGACGAATTTTTTTTTGAGAGTGAATTTTGTTGATTTTTGCTTTTTTAAATGAAAAAATACATATTAGTTTGCGCACTATTTTTTTTCCAATTTTTTTTTTTAAATTAATTATTTTAATTAGTTTTTTGAATTTTTAAAAAACACTTTTTTCAGAATTTGAAAATTATTTTAAATTAAAAATGTTTCAAAATTAATTTTTCAAAATTTAATTTGATATTCGATTTATTTAAAATCCGACTTTTTTCAATGAAATTTAAATGACATTTAAAGTTTTTAGAAAATGTTTAGATACAAGATTTTATACTTTAAATTTTTAAAATTTAAAATATTTAAAATTTTCAAATTCTTAATTTTTAGAAAGCTTAAATTTTCGTTTTTTTTCTTTTTTATATGCAAATATTGAAATATGACGCCATTCTTTTAGTGTGTTTTATTCATATTATTCTTTAGATACGTGAGTTGATTTTTAATTAACTCTTAAGTTTTATTGTAGAATATAATTTTTTTTTAAATCTTATTTAATCCTCATATTTCATTTATACATATATACTTGTTATTTAATGCCTTAACTTTTATTATATTATAAAAGTATATATGCAAATTTTATTAATTAATAAATTTTTGTTTTATTTTAAAGTTATATTTTAATTTCAAAAATTTGTTTAAAAATTTGTTTAAAATTTAATAAAAAGAAGTAACAACAATTGTATTGTATTTAAAGTTATATTGTATACATACTTTAAAACTTTACTTGTTATAATATTTTTAATATACGAAATTATATACAATTTAAGGACATTAGATAATCTTAATATTTAGGAACTGTGTTATGCCTTATAACACTTTACTGAACCCATTAGTGCGCTTCGAAGTTTTTTGAAAGTTCCCTAAATAACTTCTAATTAAATATACAATTTTAATTAAACTCTAGATTTGTATAACCTCTTGATCTTATATAAGAAAATATTTAAGAAAATTGTCTGTGAGGTATAAGAACCAATCAAAAAATCAGAATTGTCAACTAATTCAAAATTTGTTAAAAAACTTTGGAAATTTTTGGAAATTAAACACTTGTAACTCAAGTAATCAAGATGAGTCCGTTGGAATCCTACAATACCGTTTTTATTGTTGGAGCTAAGTCGTGACATAAAGTCTTAATCGGGAGTAAAAAAAACCGATCTTATCATAATGCTTTAATGCAGTATTGTAGTATTAAATAATGTCAACTTTATTTTTATATTTAGTGTAAAACCTTGATAAATATTTAATTTTATTATTAATTAAAGAAAATTTAAAAAAGATCTCCCTAGGCACACAAATTACAATAACCAATTAAAAAACCCCAATTAAATTAAAAATCATTGAAAAACTTTTAAATTTTCATTGACATTTAAATGGACTTCAATTCTATGAAAATCCACAAAATATCTTGATATCAAACCAAATAAACTTTTATATTCACGAATCAAATGAATTTAAATTTTAATTTAAATATAAAATTAATCAATTTTTATATGATTTATTTTTCATTTTTTTTATTTTAATAAGAACTTATCTGTGTATATTTATAAATTAATTAAAGAGTTTATTTTTTTATAAACTACAAAGTTAATTATAATGGTTAAAATTATTAAATAATTTAATGGATACTTTAAATATACATACAGTATACTCGCATATAAAAAATTCAATAAAATCATTAAAAAAATGTTTTAAAAAATGCCATCTCTATTTCAATTTAAAGAATTCATTAAATAATTCGAAAAATTAATTAGGAAAAAAATTTAAAAAAAAAAACTTTACCTATAATTGAATGTTTTTTATGGTGATATGGCAAAAGTCCCAGACTCAAAAGTTATCCGGGGATTTATATAAATCAAAAAATATGTCAAAAATCTCAAAAATAATTAAAAATATAAGCCAAAAGTTCTAGGACGTTTATAATTCGAATCCTGGACGTACTCATTACTTACATAAGCTATAATATTTTAAATCAGAATTTTTAAACTCGAGAATTCCTCAAGTTTCCATAACCATCTTAAAAATTGATTTAAATTGCATATATGAATTCATGAAAAATATGGAAATAGAGACAACTTTGACTTTTTTACCAACTGTAATATACTTCCCAAAATATCGAGAATTTTGCATACCTAGTCAAATATTTAAATACTAATTTTTTTACATCCATCTTCTTACTTATACAAACATATATTTTGATAACATGACTTAAGTTCTAAACTTCAAAACTGACTTTCAGAAATTTTCACCAAAATAAATTTTATTTGATTTTCAATTTTGACTTTATTTCTTAAAATGCAAATAAAAACCTAATAATATATTTTAGAAAATATAATAGGGAATATACGTTTCATTTGTAAGGGACTTTTGGCTCATTCCTCTTAATTTATAATTCTTCTGAAACCTTTACCTAATTTTTTAGGTTATAAATATTCAGAAGACTTTTGACTTCGGGACTTTTATAACATCGCTCGTGCTTCATAATTCTTCGGAGACCTTTGCACAATTTTTTAAGTTATAAGTACCCTGAAGACTTTTGACTTCGGGACTTTTTTCATATCACCGTTTTTTATAATAAAATATTTAAAATTTAATCAATTAAATAAGTGTTTTACTTTATTAACACATACATAAAAAAAAATATAAACTTTACAATATTTTTATTAACTCACTTCTATAGTTAACAACATAATAAAACCACTTAAATGCAAATAACACACGTGTTTTTTGCTAAACAAAAATCCAACTTTTCGAATACAAAAACAATTACCATTATAAAAATATATAATTACAAACATGGGAGTCTAATTGGTATAAAGTAGAATTCATTAATATGTAATAAAGACAAAAATTCAAAATTCAATTAATCCGATCCTTCCCTTTCTTAAATTTTTTAACTATATATACCTATATATATATACTAAATATTTATCTACTATACTTTGTATATACTTGGGGTACATTCCACTCCACCTTCTATATACATTCCACCCTACCCCCTAATACAAGTATATACCATATATTATCAACTATTTTTCGTACATACTTGGTGTATTCTCCATCACCCCAATCCTTAATATTCTGTGTAAAATTACCATGGTAATTACATAAAAAATTAAATATGTGATCAAATGAACACCAAATGGAATGAAATGTGAATGGAATTTCCTTAATATAATTATTAATTTTCCCTTTTACTTTATCCTTGTTTTTTTTTCTTTTTTGGATATAATGAACCGGTCATTACTTTTATTACCCACCCTGTTAATTAAATCATAATATACGACACTTTATTATTTTATTATAAAAATTTAAGCAATACATTCTAACACCATATATTACAATTAAAGAACAGGAGGTGTTTTTTTTTTTTTATTTATTCCGGATCGTGTAATGTATAAGGAAGGAACCTATATACATAACCTTAAATCTCATCCCAATCATATATCATAAAATGGTCAATGGGTATGGGTAATTTTTATTATTTATTTTTGTAACTTAATTCAAAGTAATTAATAAAACAGACATTTGAAATAATTAATGTACATAATATTTCATTCAAAATTTTTATGAATGTAATTTTTAGCATTTAGAGTCTTCCACTATAATGTATATACGTTTAATACAATTTTATAACTTATAAGTATATAAAAGGTTTTAAATGTATAATAAAATCAAGTCCTATATTATATCTTGCAAGGGGAAGGGTTGTGTTTCAATATTAAAAATTATTTTTAATATTTCATACAATTATATTAATCATTAAATATATGTATACGAGTATATAATGTATACCCTTGCAGATAATAACTTTTACATGAATTTATGAATTTATACTTAAATATATATTATATGTTCATAATACTATTATATTATATAATCTATATATATATATATAGATTATATTCATAATAATATACGATTATATTAATAATATCTCATTTAATTCAGTAAACACCATGTATTATTTTTTTTATTATCGAACTCTCTCAATGGTCCCCAAATGTATAATAATAATTGTAATTATTATTAAGTTTTGTTCAAATAATGTGAATTTCCTTTTTGGATTGTAAGTAAATTTACAACATATTATTTATCTTAAATATATATTTTTTTTTATTATTATTATTGAACTTGTTCAATAAATGTATAATCATTATTAACCTATATAAACCTACAGTGTGGAATGTGATTCATTTATTAATAATTAATAAATTATAAATAGTGAATTATTATTAATACTATTAATTATTAATACTATTTTTGATGGAAGGTAGCATATTCCCCATAAAAGTAGGCCTTGCGATTCTGTGTACATACCATTGCCAATAATTGTTCACTTACCCTATACCTGCAGATACAATGAAATCCAAAAGATTAATTTGTAGACAATAACTGCAAAACTGAAAATAAAATAAATAAATTAGTATATATAATCGGTATCGGCTATAAAATCTATTGTATTCAATTGGTTATCACTTTCAGACTTAAGTTCCAAAAGGGTTAAATAATTATTTTATTTCTTTAATGATTTATATCTCGAAGTATTCATATTTAATTTGTTTACTTAAATAAAATCAAGTATGTATATACATAAGAGTTAAATACTACAAATAATAACTTTTAATATTTATTCTTTACAATCATTAACTTATATATATGTGTATACAAAATATAATAAACAATTATATTAATGAACATTCGGAATAAAATAAAATTAAAAAAAAATACAATAAAGTCAGAAATAAATCTTTGAAAAAACATAAGAAATTAATAAATTAAAAAAAATTTATTTATTTTTATATTTGTAATAATTTATATTAATATATGAACTACAAATTTATAAATTTAAGTATATACTTATTCAAAAATATATACATAACTTAATAATGTAAAAAGTATGTATAGTCATAATATTATTAATAGCTTCATGAATTTTCCAATTTTTCTCACTCAAACTAAACCACTGTAAAGTGTAAGAAAAGTTTATGTGGATCCAGGTGATTGAAACAATTGCTATTATAATTTTAATTACATATTTTTATGAATTAATAGAAGTTTATTATATTTTTTTAATTTATTAAAATTTTATTTAATAAATTATTACCTTAATTTGTATACATTCTTTATATAAAATATTTGAGTATATACAATTACAATTAAATTTTAAAAAATTTATATTATTAATTCAATACAATGCGTTGAAGATTAAAATTAACAAATTTATATACATATATTAAAGAATATAATTTAAACCAATATGTAATTAATTGATTTGCCTATATTAATCATTTTCCATTGTAATCAATTACTTTATAAAGTGTACTAGTATGTGGCGTCATATGCCACTTGATTTAAATAAAATACTTCTCTATAATGTTTCACAGCTTCTTTATTACTAAACTCATAATATAACTTATTCTATCTAAGATTAGGTCCTAGTCTAATTATCACTATCTGCTACTCACCACAGTATTATAATAAGTATAATCATTTTTGAGTATCTACTTAGAGTACAATAGTTGGATTATATAATGCGAATGTCATTATTACGATATTGAGTACTTCATCTAGCTTACAAAGGTAGTGCCACAAGTAGATTTGAAAATATCAATTTTAAAAAATGAATCTACTTCATGATCGATAAAAAGGGACTACTTCCATATGATGGCAATAGGAGTACTACTTCATGATCAATAAAATTGAAAATTGAGTACTTTGTAAAATTTTATAATTTTTTAGTTTCATGTACTTACACTCATAAGTTGAGATGGGGCCTTCATACAAATGCAAATGTTCTTCATATATTTGCATATTTTTTGGAAAATTACTAAACAAATTTCTTTTTCTTTCTACAGTCAATTTCCAATTGTACTTGAAAGATTCAAAGCCACAACGCTGCCAAAGAATCGATTTGGCATATTGTCGAATAAATTGGTTGAGAGAATTGTGTCAAATATTTAGTTTTCAAAACTTATTAAAAAAAATATTACCATGGAAATAGTACTGGTTTTTATCAATTATTGTATAGTTTTTCAAAAAGTATGAAAAAGCTGAGTTTTTACTGCATATTTGAGAGCATATTTAATGGTTAATGTAACTTTTGAACTTTCCTTCATTGACTCTTTCGATACTCGATTATTGAAAAATCTATTTGCCAAAATCAAAATTAAGGAGATACATAAATAACGGTAAAATCTATGTTTAGAAGACAAAAAGTCCAAAACACTTTCAAACTTTTCCATTATTTGTCCACCGATACTTCAGATTTGAAAATTGAATTTGCCAAAATCAAAATTTGAAAATCCAAAAATTACGGTATAACTTGTGCTTAGAATTCTAAAACAATTTATACCGTTATTTAGAAGACCATAACAGGTTATACCGTTATTTATGATTATAATTCTTACCATGTTATGTTAAAACCAATTCACAAAACACTTTCTTAAAAAGTATGAAAAATCAGAGTTTTTACTGTATATTTAAGAGCATAGGTATTTAGTGTTTTATAAGAGCATAAATGCATGCATATATTCAGATTTTTAAGTTAATGAAATTCCGGTCTCTGCCGCATAACTTTTAAATCAGTTTTATACCTTATTCAGTCACTTTTATACCAGGAAATAGGCTTCTGATCTACAAACTACATCAGTTGACTGAAAAATGTCAATTTAAGTCAAGTCTGTAAGTAACAACAACAAAATAGGATTTTCCACTTTAAAATTTCTAAATTAAGATTTTATTGAAATTTTTTCAAAATTTTCTACTTTATACCACAGACTCAATTTTTTATATATACATAAAAATATTTCAAAATATAAAATGTATATATATATATATATATATATATATATATTATATAATAATAAATACCATTATTAAAATTAAATTATATTCAAAACAAAAATGTTAATCGGAATTTCTATAAATAACTTAATTGTAATTTTTTTTGCAACATTTTAGTATTATAACATTTTGTAAATTTAAATTATTTAATAGGAATTTATTACACCTGAGTATAATTAAATATTATTACAAATTCCAAAAAAAAAAAAAAAAAACAAAACTAATATTCAAAAGAATCCAATTAATTTACATTGGAATTCAATATTATTGAGTAAAAACCCCAAAAAAAAAATATTACAATTTACAATAATGAATCTAACAAATTTTTAATATAAAATTAATACATATTTTGCTTAAAAAATGTATAGAATTCATTAAATTTGGTAAAAATGATCTGAATTTTTCTTTTTCTGATGCTTCGTAATCGGAAAAGAACATTTAATATTTTACATAATTTATATTCTTCAGAAAATTCCTTGAAATTCCATTTATTTTTCAAATAATTTAATTTAAAAGAAAATTCGAAATTAAAAAAAAACTTCTTTAAAAGAAAACTCCTTTGTATTACATGCACTTGAGATGTGTGGAATGCACTTATGCATATTGCATATATCCTTAATTTTATAATTTTCAATGAATTTAAAATAAAATTTTAATTTTAAAATTATTTATAACATGCAACAGATCAAAATAATTGTATTTTTCAATTAAAACATTAGTGTCTATAATCCACCTGTATCTTAAGTATAAAATCCTATATCTTAAGTACAAAATTTCCAAAAAGCATACTGTTACTTGTATCTCATTTGTTATCAGATAAAAATAAAATTCCCTTCAATGTAAATCTTCGAAAATATCGGAAAAATTTATCAGTTGAAATAATTTTACATATATTCGAATTTTAATTTTTTTTCCAATAAGTTTTTCCTCAAAAGAAAATTTTTTGAAAAAGTTTTTGCAACTTTTAAAATTAAATATATATATATATAAATAAATTAAGATGATGAGTTAAATTTGTCTGAGATAACATTTTTTTTTTTTTTAAATTTCATTTAAAGTGCTAATTTTCAAATTAAAAAACTCGTATCAATGACATCTGTGTTTATAAATAATTGAAAACTTTTTTATAAAAATTTTCTGCACGAAGTTAAAAAAATAAAAAAAAAAAAAAGTTAAAAAAAGTGTTATAAAACTTTTTTCCCAATAAAATACTTTCCCTTTTTCAATTTAATTTGTTTGTATACCAATTTTATGTATCAATTCGAAAGTATTTCGAATAGAAAAACAAATTGTATATAAATAAAACTTTTTTTTTTAAATAGTTAAATGAAATCGATAAAATGAAAATTGAAGATACATTTTCCTATTTCCTATAAAAAAAAAAAATTTGTAAGATATTTATATAAATTTTCTTTAAATAAAATTTTCTTAAACTTTTTATCGACTGAAATATAAAATTTTATTTATTTTAGAACTTCGACTTTTGCATTCCGCATTTAATGGGTTAATAGAAGAAATTTTGAAACGTTAAGTTAACTTTTGAACTTTTGCTTAATTGTCCTTCGATACTCGATTATTGAAAAATCTATTTCACAAAATTAAAACTAAGGAGATACATAAATAACGGTGAAACCTAGGTTGAGAAAACCATAAGTATAAAACACAGAATATGCCGTTATGATATCCTCTAAAATAACTTTCATACTTTTCCATCAATTGTTCTTCGATACTTCATAATTGTAAAATCTATTTTACAAAGTCATAATTTGAAAATGCAAAAATAACGGTATAACCTGTATTTAGAAGACCAAAAGTCCAGGTTATGCCGTTATGATATCCGCTAAAATAGCTTTCAAACTTTTCCATTAATTGTCCTCCGATACTTCATAATTAAAAGATCTATTTGGCAATCTGAAAATTTTAAAATGCAAAAATAACGGTATAACCTGTTTCAGTATTCTAAACACAGGTTATACCGTTATTTTTCAGATTGCCAAATAGATCTTTTAATTATGAAGTATCGGAGGACAATTACCTGTATAACCTGTGTTTAGAATACTGAAACAGGTTATACCGTTATTTAGAAGACCATAACAGGTTATACCGTTATTTATGTCTATAATTCTTAAATAATGTTATATTAAAACCAATTGACAAAACATTTATCAGTTTAATGTTTCGGAAATATAGACCATGAGCCAAGGTTTATATTTGTGAGTAATTTTCGACTTTCATACATTTCCAGTGCGACAAAGGAGCTCAAGTTATTTGACGATTTCTACGGATAAAAATTAACACCTCGCTATCTGTTTGTTTCGAGTCTTTGAACTAGTTTCCTTAAACTAGTTTTAGCATAATTAACTTGTTACACTTTAACTGTAAATTATTGTTCAATTCTAATAAGCCTTAAATTTCGATTTCTTGTGAACTTAAACGTATTGACATGACGACATTATTTTAAAACAATGCCACTATTTTCCCACAACAAATATATTTCCAATTCACCAAAACTATATAAATATTAATAAATTCTAAACCTAATTAATTCAATTTTGTAAAAATAATTTTGACTAAATTTTGCCCCAAAAATAAATAATATTCAAAATGGAATATTGTATATACTCTTAAATTCTTATATTGTATTTAAATCATAAATCAATACAATAAATAATAATTTCAATATCGTACACAAAGGTACAAAATGATTTAGTCAAATATGACAATATAAATCATTTTGATGACACTTAACTGAATTGAATTTTCTCAAATGAACAGATATAGATATTTATTTAATAATCATATACCAACCATATATAATATTATTACTTAAATTATTATAAACGTACAAAAGTAATTTAATTTAAAATATGATCTTGAATATTATTTATTAGTTTTTATTTTACATATATATTTAATAATACTATTATTATATTATTATTAATATACAAACAATAATTAATTTTCCACCAAAAATTTACTTTTTGTAATATATACATATATAAATACCTTTTATAACTGAATTATCAAAAATATCTTATAACAATATCTGAATACAATTAATATCAAATATAAATCTTATAAATATAGTATCTAAAACATGTATACTTATGTATACAATTAAACTTGAAAATCTGTTAAAGAATTTTATCATAATAAAATCTCTTAAAATTTACATGAAATACATTTCATAATTATTATTTACATTATAAAGCATTTTAATAATATTCTACATCTATTATATAAAAATTAGAAAATATATTGTAATTTTAATTAAATAACAATCTAAATTATAAACCGCATTGATGGTTTTTCAGATAAACAAAAAAAAAATTAATAATATTATACTAGTACAGATACTTTTTAAAATTAAAAATAATAATGAAATATACATACGTAATAATTAATATAATAATGAAATGTATATATACGTAATAATTAATATAATAATATTAAGAATGTATATGGAATTTTATTATTATTAAACCAAAAAATAAATAAACAAATATAATGGATCATATTATATTGTGTTATACAATCCAAAAACCAATATAAATTATACTATTTCTTATATAAAACTAATTATTAAACACAATATACATATATAATTTTCAATAATATAATAAAAAACTTATATATTATATTAATATAATTTTATAATATTATTTTAATTTTAACATTACAAATTCAGTTCATACCTATATATTATTGGTATTATAATTATTTTCAAAACTAATTAATATTCAAGTGATATTTACCACAAAACAATTTAAAACAATTACTAACAAATTATAATAATATATGAGTAATTAAAAAATGAATAAAAAACAAAAACAAAATTATTTTTTTAATTAAATATAATTTTTTTGGAAAACTATTTAAATTATAAAAAAAAATTCGTATAATAATATTTAAATGTACGAAATTAATATATATTTAAATGACCTTTGTATTAATTTTAAGTGCTCTTTCAGTTTACCTTAATTATTTATTCATATTTTTTAAAATAATTATTTCTGAATGATTACACTTATTACTAAATAATTACACTTATTCAGAAGTAGTAAACACTTATTTTTTTTTTTTAATTAATTATAATATTATTAATAGCTATATTATTTTATATTCAAAGTTTTGATATTAAACTTTTATATACCTAAATCTATTAATTTATCAACTTCAAATATTTATCCTAGTAGTATCGCTATTTTGAAGTTTAAAGCTGCAGTTTTTCAAAAAAAAAAACATTCAACAAAAAATTAAATACAGTTAAAATTAATGCTACCACTTGAGGGTTAAAGTATTAAAAGTATAGACGAAAGTTAGTATAGCATTATGGATCGAATAAATTACCTTGCATAAATTTGTTGAATATTAATTACCTATTGCAATTACTTTAATTAACCCTAAATAGGCAATTCTGTTTTCTAAAGTGAGAGTTTTTTAATCATGATTTATTAACCCTTGACTGAAAAGAGGAAAATTTTTCATGGATTAAAAAAAAAACTTATTACAAAAATTTGTCATTTATTATATTCCAAAATACCTTAAAATATTAGAATTGTTTAAATATTGGAGTTAATTAACAGTTTTAACATATATATATATATTTCGCAACTGAACACCACTTAGATACTTAGTTATTAAATTTTGTTAAAAAACGATCTCATTTTTCAGGACAATAAAAATTACATTATTATATATTTTTCTCAATAATATTATGACCACAACTGTTTTTCAACTTAAAATGTAATTACTTTTAAAAAAATTTAATTGAAAAATAAAAAAAATAAAAATTTACATTAAAAAATATAATTATATATTATTTAATATGATTTTTAATTTAATTTTAATTTAAAATTATAAGAATTCTTTTTAAATTTTATTAATTTGTTGTTTTTTTTTTTCTTTTAAATTTTTTTTTTATTTCATTATGTACCAAAAATTATTTTTTTTGAATTACCATCATTTTATCAAAATTGTGATGAATTTACCAACCATTTTAACTACTATAAAATGTCAACGTATATTAATAATTATTTAAATATAAATTATTACATTTAATTAATTGTGGGGAATATATATTGCATATCATTATAAACAATTTTGTGGTGAAATACTCTACAAATCATATTTTAATTGTGGTGAAATATCAATAAAAAAAAAAAAAAAAAAAAAAAAAAACCAATTAAAATCAACCTTCAAAAAAATGCCATAGTATGATTTAAAATTGGTCGCTTCAGATAGTTTAAATGAAAATGAAACAATGATATTAATTAAAATACGTGATGTTAATGATTTACCACCTGTATTTCCACAAACTTTATATGAAAGGACTTTAGATGAGGAAATAAAAGCACCATTTACTATAATACAGGTTATTAATTATTATTTATTTTTTTTTTAAGAATATATTTTGTTAATTTTTATTAAATTTATATCTTTTTAAAAATTTAATTTATTAATTTTTTTTTTATTTAAGTTTAATTTAATTTTTTAATATTCATTTTTATATTTTGTATAATTTTTAAAATAATTTTTTTTTCATTTCATTTGTTATTGTTGTATTTTTTTATGTTAAAATTGCATAAAATATCATTAAATTATTCAAATTTATTAATTTAAGTGTTGCCAGATGGTTACAACGATTATATTAATTGTAATTAGTAATTACATACTTTTTTATTAATGATTTTAATTAAATCAATTTTTTTTTTAAGGTATGGCAAAGTTTACAAAAGAATTATTTTAAAACTTGTATACTTATGCAGCCACTGATAATTTCTCAATAACTCTTGGACCCAATACTCTTTTAAACCTATACTCTTTGGATATGATTAAATCCCGAAGACACAATTTGACTTAACAAATATAAAAATCATGTGAATGAATTGTTAAAGATTTACTAAAATCTGTAGGGTTATAATTATTACTTTTAAAAGATTGCGTGGCAGTGTGAGGGAGGTCCAGGCTCGAATCCCTGTGAAGTTGAAAAAACTTTTGGCTTTTTGACTTGACTCAGCTACCATTCGCCATTGTGTTCAAATTAATAGCATAATCAATAATTAATGATTATAAATCTTTAATAAAAAAAAAACATTAATATAGTAAAATAAACAAATATGTATAACAATATAAACAAATAATTTAATTGAATAATATAACTCACAGATATAGAATACCATATAACTCAAATACAAAAATTATAATTTGAATTGGTAACTATTCATAAAAAAAAATGTGACATATAAATTAACCCTTTACAGGCTTACAACAAAATAAGTTAATTTTTACAAAATTCCTTAAAAGTATACAAGTATTTATGATTGTTGTAATAATTAAGATGTTCTTTGTAAATACATATATTTATCAGATTATTAGATAAATTATCTAATTATATTATTATTAATATACAATCATCTGGGAACATTGAATTAATCAATTACTAAAGCCATTAAAAATATTAGTTCATTTTTTTTTTTTATTATTTAAATATCATTTCTCATTATCATAAATTATTTTTCTAATTATTATTTTTTTAATATATACATTTATATAATTTATTCTATTTCTTTTTAATTTATTGTTATTTTAAATAATTTTTTTTTAGATATTTTTTTTTTTAATATTGTAACTAAATTTAAAAAAAAATTTTTTTGTAAAATGGTGACTAACATATTATTGGTAATTTATTTTAAAAAAACATTTACAAAAAAAAAAAAAACAATTTAAAAAATTATAAATTGTTAATATAAATATAGATTCATCGATTAGATTTAAATTAATAAATTAAAATTAAACAACTATATAAAAGGTTAAAAGGTTAATTTACAGCACAGATTAACTGTTATTATTAAATATCGTAGTTAAAAACATTTTAGTATTAGTTATGTATATTTATTTATAATTTAAATTTAATTTTAAAATTTACATCATTATATAAAAGAACAATTTGTATGATTTATAATTGTTTGATTGTCAACCTGGGTCCGCCAGTCATAGTTAGGGCACCCAGAATACAGTCCCTGATTCTCTTAAATATTATAATCTAGTATATAACTTGACTTTTATTTAATATTTAACTTATATCTACTATTAAACATTTAGTTAATCAAATGAAGCAGCAGAATTTACTATAAATATCAAATTAAAAAATAAAAATTTTAATTAATATTTATAACTCACAGGTATACAAGTATCTCTTAGTAAAAAAAAATGATTAATCTCAATATTCGAAAATCAACAAACGTTTTTAATTATATTTTGTAACTTTAATATATATAAAAATGAAATAATATACAAAAATTTTGAATTATATAAATTATAATAAATTTCTATATTATATAATGTAAATAGGTGTAATCTACTGTAACTTCACTTACGCCGATTCAGATAAACTCTGATATTAAAAAAAAATTCCAATATATTCTCATTTATTTCCATTCGTATTTTCATCATATCCCCACTCTTCTATACCAGATCTGTCATATTATTCCGAAAAAAAACATTTACACCACAGTGTTACACATATAAAGCTGTCAAACTAAAGGTTAAACAATTAGCAAACAAAATATAAATATTAAAAAAATTTTGTTATTTTTAATAAAATTATAATATTAAAATAAGATAATCAGTATATAATCAGCTATAAATCAATTTCCAGCATATTATTAAGTATTTAAATTGTTATTTTTTTTTTTTCATTATAATTAACATAATAATACAATATTTATTGACATTTAAATGTTTATCAGTAGTTACTTTTAAAACATTAGTTACAAAATAAAAAAATAAAACTAAACTTTTATAATTATTATCATTTTTTTTTTAATATTTTAATTTTTCTGACATTTTGACAATTTAATTTTATTTTTATTTTATATAATTATTATTTTAATATTAAAATTTATATAAAATTTAAATAATTTTAAAATATAATCAGTATCTAATTACAATAAACATTTATTGATGAGTGTTATAAAAATATGACATTTTAATTGTTGTCATAGTGATTAATACAATATTTAAACATTATTTCATCAATATTTTTATCAATATTGTAATTTAATATTCTGACAGAAATATGCAATTTATCCACTTCAATAATAATTAGATTAGCATATTGCAATTTATTTAAAATTTCAATGTTCATATTTAATATAAATTTAAATCAATCAAAGTAAAATAACTGCATTTGATAGATTAAGTATAACATAACCTCACTTAAATATAACATAACCTCAAATAATTAATTCTTCAACTGTTAAATAAAACTTACTTACAAAAAAAATTAATATTACTGGAAAGTATAAAGAAATATAATTTACTGGAAAATTATTTGTACAGTACAGAAAAACTTCCTTAATTAAATCTTAAGTGTCCAGGTTTTTGCTTTTATCAACATTTTATTAATTCAAGGGTTATTCAATTTAATGAATGATTAATGAGGAAACAATAAAGTTTAATTTTTTTTTTTTTTAATTTAGTATATGGATCTTAAGAAGGACTAAGAGGATATCTATATACAATTAAATTAAAAAGTTTTTTTTCTTTAAGGATTTTTATATCCTTTTCAGATTTTTTTGTTTTTGTTGTTGTTGTTTTTTTTTTAAATATCAAAAGGTTTTGTCCTCCAAGCAGTAAAAATTCTTAATATACCTTATTTTATTTTCTAATTTTTGGCCCATTTTTAAATTTTTAATGTAAAAAAAAAAAAATTTTTTAAATTTTTAATTAATTTAGATTTTTATTAATGAAAGTAAAAGGGTAAAAGTCTATATTTAATATTTAAGATAATATCGTTGGTTCTATTTTATATACACTTAATTTAATATTTAAATGAAATTTTGAAAATTTTAGTAACTTATATAATATGAAATATTGTAGAAAAATTTGATACCTTTCTATTAAAAATTTTATATCTTTTTTTTTCCAGTAATTTATATTTAAATTTTTTTTGGTGTGTGTAACGGAAAAGGCTTGCTATTTATCTTTTACCCTAAAATCTTATGCGATAATATCTTTTTTTCGAAAATCATTCAAAAGAAACCCTTTTTTTTTTTTTAAAACCTGCTATAGGACCCCCCGCTAATTAAATTATTAAAGCTAGATTTTGTATCTAACACTAAAATCCAAACTTGTGAATTTGCCGTACCTACTTTTAACAAAATAGGATCCCAATTAATTCAAAATCTCAAATATACATTTCATAATGAATATTCTGGATAAAGCGGCAACCCTAATTTTGATTTCAACTCTAAAATGCTTTCTAATACATAACCTGATATTTTTTTATTCCTTTTCCACTCCTTTAAGAAGTATAGGGCTATCACCAAGTTTATTTAGACTAGGCTTCAATGTCTTTAATTGTTATATTCACTAAGTTCTTGATTACTCGGGTTGTAGCTATTGTATAAGATTATGAATACACAAATTTGAATTTTGTGCGACATCTATTATCTAACACAAGAGTTATTTTTTATATTTTTATTAAATCTTATTTTATATTACGATATAAACTATTACGATATAGTTATACAATTTTACGATATTAATTTATTAGATTTATGATCTGACCGGGATTTGAACTCGAGACCTTCCGCATGAAAGGTTGTGGCTTTACCACTACGCCATTGATCATATCACAATCTGATATACATTATGAAAAGTGGAATAACCCTAACTGCAAAATGTTTACTTGGAAGAGAAGTTAGGTGTCCAAGTTGTGAAATATCAAGTTACAAAAGATGTCATCACATATATATATATATATTCTATAAAAGGCGAATAACCATGCTTTTGAATCGAACTCTAAAAAACCTTCTTGACTTAAATAGATTAAACCTTTAAAAACAAAGCAACAATCAACAGATTTTTCCCGTGTCAACGTAAAAAAAAAATAAGATATTTTCCTAGGTTGATTTTGGGATGCAGGATTGTGATCTGTTCCGTAAAGAATGTCATCGTTCTTTCATAGATATACTCATTTCTCTTTCTATTTCCTTCCCCCTCTCTCTCTCTCTCACTTACTCTTCTGGTATCTCTAAATCTATTGTCTCTCAGTTTTGATAATCTGTGAAAGTAAAATGAAAATTTTTTTGCATATCATTGATTTTTATTTTATTTTTTAATTTTTTTTATTTATTCTTTTCAAATTCTGTTTGACTGTATAGAAATCAAAAAATATTCTTTTTCTCTTTTCAATTTCAAAATTTTTTTTTTTAATTTTTTTTTTATTATTTTGTTTTTTTTTCTGCAATGAACAAAAATACACCAGAGGGCTTAAACGAACCAGAAATCAGTGATGATGAAGGAAAATTACAAAGACACCAAAAAAAAAAATCAGATCAGAAAATCAAAAAAACAAATATGTTTAGTTTATTCACTAAATTATTTTTCATGTTTTTTGTTTTTGTTTTATTTTTTATTATTTTTTTTTTCTCATATTTTATTTTCATTGCCGCCAGATGGTAGTTTAATTACAATATTTAATTTCTTTTATTTTCCAGTAAATATTGAATTTTTAGTATTCAATTAAAAGTACCTAAAAACAAAAAAAAAAACAAAAATTGCAAATTTTGTTATTTTTCCATTGATATATATATATATATATACATATATATATTTTTTAATATTCCTTTATTAAATGTTAGAAAGATTCTGGATGAATGGTATAGTGATAGGAACTGGTTACTCTATCTCAGTAGAAGTTAACTTTATTATAAAATTAATGTAATTGCTTTAAATCATATCCGTTTAACTTTGTACCTTCCAAGGCAAACAGTCAGCTACAGATTTTTCTACAAGGGTTTTTTTTTTTACGAGCAAATGAGCGTATAATTTTGCGCTCATATATTGCTCTTCTATATGACCACGAATTTAAAAACTAATTTGTTTGACATTTTTTTTGGAAAAATTCAGTGCTCACTGTTTGCGTGTTCGACGCCTAATAAAATGTAGACCTCATTAATTTACTTACATTATACTTAGCTTTAAGTTTATTAATTATTATATTAACTAAGCTAACATAGGTACAGGCACTAAAGTCGCCCCTGTAGTTATTACATGAGATTATATAACACTAACCTTAAATATGCGCCATCAGTTATTATATTCTTAACTATCTGACCTACATTAGAATGTATACCAAGCACAACGTATAAACGCCAAGCTAAATACCTTCACGTAGTACGTTATATGACGCATTGACGTATCGATGTACTTTGACGCTATAGCTCAAAATTAAAATTCCAAGCGTTGACTATACTTTGATCAAATTTGGAAACTCGAATAGTAACCGCTCAATAACGCTGATTAAAATAAATATTTCGGTGGCCTTCATTATAAAATGTAAATAAATGAGCAGATTTTGACAGACTGACGATATGCGTCATACATTCCCATTTGGGGCAGTTATACGAGAATCATTATTATTTTAGAAATTAAGATCTAAATTTTTACGATATTAGACTCCTACGATTCGACTCAAACTACCATTAAAACTGTATATATGATCTTATCAGGGTTGAAGCACAAAACCGGCTTACCAGATCATAATTAAATTAGAAAAACTCTTAATATAGTAATTTAATTTATTTTAAATTTTAAAAACGCATTGAAACTATAATCGAACTTTCCAGACTTCGCCGATTTTTAACTTGTATACAATTTAAAATGGAAGTATGAATAAGAAAATTGATAATTTACTTTCGATAAAAACTGTTTAGTTATTGAATTAAAAACAATTTGTGGAAAAATTTGAATTAATTTTTAAAAAATCCAAAAAAAAAATAAACAAAAACAAAATTTTGTAAATTTGTTTTTCATTTTTACTAATGACATTTTGTTAATTGTTTTCATTTTTTTCGTCTTTTTTTGTGTCTTTAGTTAATTAAATACATTGAAAGTAATTTAAAATTTATTTTTTTGTTTTTAAACAGACACATATAAAAAGTATACCGTTATTCATTTTATTATTATTACAAGTATTACGAGTTCGTTCTGTTACAATTTAAATTGTTTTATTTAGAATTGAAAAGTTTTCGTAATTATTAAGAATCCATTGTAATTAATAAAATAATTATGATTTTTTTCGAAATTTAATTTGATTAAATTGAATAGTAGTTTAAGAAAATATATTTTTTTATAATTAAAATTAGAAATGTATAATTTGGAAATTTTAATTTATTTTTAAACTATTTAGAAAATTAAAAATATATTAACAAGATATCAATTATACAATTAGTAAAATAAAAAACCAAAATCTTAGTTTGTATCTTGTTATTATCGAATTGCAATTGAAATTAAACAAAAAAAATTTGTAAAAATTATTAATTATCAAAATTGAATTCCAATTTACCCAATGGGGCATTTCAAAGTATTAAAAAAGTATTTTAAAAGAAAACCTCTGTATGCATAAACAATTAAGAAATAAAATTTTAAAATTTCAAAAATTTTGAAATGGTATTTTATAAAAAAAATTACAAATTTTTTTTTTTTATATTAAAAAAAAATATAAATAAATATGCAATTGAAGGAATATATTTATTTATAAATAAAAATATTTATCTAATATTATTTTATATATTTGTTTAAATTCTTACTTCTCTAATAATATTTTTATATTTCGTAAAATAAATAAAATCAATTTAGTAAATAAAGTGATTCATAAATTATTTTTACATTGAATTTTAATGAATTTTGAAAAATATTAAAATAAAAATATATAATTTAACCCTTTGAGATCATTGTTAGATATTTTGTATATCTTGTGTTACCATATACATAAAATCAAAATAATCTCAATCTAATGAAATTTAAATATTAATTAAAAATATTAACTAAGTTCCATTTAGAATCCATTAAAAAAATTAGTATAGAGCGAACACTAAATCATAAAGTCAATCAATTGTAATAGAATATGAATATGACTTACGGGATTTCAAATTTTAAACTATTCAATTCTAAGAATATTGTTGGCTAGTCAGACCCGTATTTTTCAAGTACCAGTACAATATTACCAGGTTATGAATGATAATATTTGCAAAATACCTATTTTAATACTTGGAAAATAATTGAATTCTTGATACTTAAGTACTTATCTTCATATGATTTTGGTAACCAAACAAAATCTAGGTACTTAGTGATCTTCAAAGAAAAAAATATTTTAGTAATCAAATCGAATTTTTGAATTTAGTAATTTTTATTAAGCTAATTTTATCCATTAACTTAATAATTATTACTGTAAGTTCAAAAAATTACTGTAATCGAATAAAAATTCTTTTGAAATCGTGAAAGTAATCATAAGTCTTATTTACTAGATTTAATAATATCTGACCAATGGCGTTGTGGTGAGACTCATGTGGAAGATTTCAGGTTCAAACCCCGGTCAGATTATATCTAATAAAACGTATTTCTGGTACTTAATTACTCGAAAATAATTAAGTATCAAAAACTAAGTACAAAAGTAATTTAACTCAAAATTGAATTACTTTATGGGAATTGCAGGTATTTTTACTTCATTCTATTATACTAATCCTTAAAATTTTTAAATATCGAAATCTAAATAATATCAGATACTAGCCAAAGTAATGAGTATCAAGTAATGGTACTTACAATTGTACTTAAGTACAATTTTATTCAGTATTATACAGGTCTGATTCTAATATATAAATTGGCATAACCCTACTATACATTATTTTTTGAAATTCTATTGCATTGCATTGTTTATAGCTAATAAATTATACATTGCTAATAAAAACGAAGAAACTCAGTCAAGAATAATTGAACAAATTAACTAACAAACGGAAGCCTTAAAAAATAAATTCACAATTACAAATATTAAAGTTACCTTAAAGGTACCTTAACAATTACACTAAGCTTATAATGTTTAAAAATATAAAATTGAAATAATTCTAGTTTCAAAAAATTATAATTGTTTTTAATAAAAATAAAATATATTTCTATATAATTAGTTTTTTTGAAAGCAATAGATAACTTATATTGATTTAAAACTAAAATTTTAATTAAGTTATTTTTTTAAAATATAAAATATAAATATTGGAATTAAAAAATGTTTACTCTACAATTAGTTATAAAAATAGGTAGTCATAACTCATAACTATATATTAAATGATATTTCATTTTATTATATTTTACTTTCTCAAAGAATAACAAAATTAATTCTAAATATTCATGTATATATATATCGAAATCAATTATATATATTATATATTATGTATTTGACTTCTTGACACAAAAATTTTATGAAATTTTTTAAATATTAAAAATTATTATTAAAAAAAAAATTATCAAACATTCTAAAAAACAACTTGAACATTTAAAAAATTTAATTCATATGCAAGATACAGTTATAATATATATTATAAATTTTTTAATTAAAATAATATTAATTTAATTATTTTCATAATTTAATAAAAAAACTATTTTAGAACAACCATTCAAGTCTATTTAGACTAGGCTTCAGTTTCTTTAATCATTTTATTAACTAAGCCGTTGATTACGCGGGGGTGTAGCTTTGTACAAAAGCTGTTATGAATGCCCAAATTTTGATTTTGTGCGCCATCTATTAACTTACACAAAAGTTATTTTTAAATCTTATTTTATATTACGATATGAACTATTACGATATAATTATACAATTTTACGATATTTATTTATTATATATGATTTGACCGGAGTTTGAACCCCTGAGATTCCATATGAATGGCGGCGTCTTTATCACTACACCATTGATCAGATTTTTTTATTAAGTATAGTAATCAAAATCATTTTCTTGAATATTACTAAGTTCAAAAATTCTATTTGATTACTAAAATTCAACTAACAGTAATAATTACTTTATGATAACAATTTGCTAAATAAAAATGACTAAATTCGAAAATTTAATTTGATTACTAAAATATTCTTTTGATTGAAGATTACTAAGTACCAAGATTTCGATTGTTAACCAAAATCCTATTTTTCATAACGAATACCAATTTAAAGAATCAAATTGATTACTAATTAAATACTAATTACTTATTAAATATTACTTAAAGATTACTTAATTTAAAAATTCAATTTGAATATTTCCTATCATTTGAATATAAGTAATAAGCATAACTTGCTGAATATTATAAGTTCTATTATATATGTATTAATAAGTACTCATTAGCAATTCCTAATTTTTAAATATAAAAGTCACGTCTAATAAACGTCAATTACTGTTTTTCGTTTTTATTAAACCAATAATATTTAAATTATTAGGGCCTTACCTAAATGACGACGTACGGCGTATATTTTTTGTCAAAATAATTTTAAAAACATATAATTATATGGGAGCTCCCGAAATACGCGACGTACCATACGTCGGGTTTTTAAAATTTAAAAATTGACAAAGCGTATACAATTTTGTTATTGTTTTTGTTATGTTGTTATGGTGACGTTTTATTGATATTTAGTAAATAAAACGTTTTTAAATTAAAATTTCTAAAACTTCAATATCAATTCAATTCAATATCCATTTTACAAAATTTAAAGAAAAAAAAAATTAAAAATAATACCAAAATTAAAAACGCAATTTTTTATATGAAATCAATATTCAAAATAGATTTTTTGACAAATTAAAAATGGTACGCGCGTATCGATTTCGGGACGTGTCGACGTACGGCGTATTGTACGTCATACGTCGTACGCTTTTGATTAGGCAAGGCCCTTATTAATCAAAAAAGAAAAACAATGATTAAGTACTTAAAAATTCAAATAAGTACTTTAAAATTTAATACTCACACGTAGTTTAAAATGTTTTAACGAAATCTCTATTGAATACAAGTAAATTAAAATTAAATATTTCTGCATAAAAATTTTTAAAAACTATGACCCATAAACTAAAAAAAACTAATCTAATATTTATATAAATACAAAATGAAAAAAAGATTAAAAATACAATCAGTACTTTGCATATTATTTTTTTATTAACTAAAATTTTTACTTTAATATAAAATAAAAAAATAAAAAAACCGAAACTTAAAAAAACAAAAACAACCACCGTTCGTTCATTGTCCTTTTAATTAAATCTCTAACTATATTTTTTTTTCTCATATCAAAAATTTTGTTTTCTAACCTAAAAAATTTCATTAAAAAAATTTTTATCTTTAGTTTAAAGTATACATCCATTTATAAAAAATGTGTATGTCTATAGTGGCATATATATATACAATTATTCTTAAATTCTACCGAATCACTGACAGTTGCCATATGAACAGTAATATATTTTTATATTATCCTTTTATTAAAGGCTAGTTTTTTTTTTATTTCAAAAAAAAAAAAAGGAAAAAGTACTTCTATTTCATCTTTTTCAAGTCCTTCTTAGAACATTTTCACCAAAAAAATTTTTAAAAAAAATGAGCTAATATTGTTTCACCCTGTCCGTCCGTCCATCCATCCTTTTATTCATAGGTTTACAAAATTTTTATATCGTTTGAAATAATGAAATAAAAATTTTAACTATAGAAAAGTATTGCAAAAAAAAATAAATTTAATAGAAAAACATTATCCTGTAGCCCCATGAGTTACAGAGCTACAGCCCCAAAAGTTTGAAAAACCTCATATTTAAATTGTTATAACAAAAGTTGTTTTTTTAAATTTAGAAATTAAAAGACAAACGATAGCTATTTTAATAAAATCTTTATAAATATAATGTAAGACAAATTTTTAGAGTTGCCATATGGTACTTTAATTGACAGTTATCCGAAACTCAATTTTATATAAAATTTTTGACTTTTGTAGTTTCGAATTTGAAATTGCGACAGAAGTTTGATCTTAAAAAATAAGTATAAAGGTGAAGGCCCAATGAACGCTTTGTTTGCCTCGCTTTTAACGCTTTGACGTCTGCAATAAAATACATTATTTCATATGTAATTAGATCCAATAAGCAAAGCGAGCAAAGCGGATAATATCTGCAAAATTTTGAATTGAAAAATTTTCGTAGTGGCCCGTTTATAAGCTATCAGGGGTGAAAAACATTCGTTTTCTTAAGTTTTTTAAAGTAGAAGAAAGAAAAACAGTTTTTCTTAAGTTTCTTAAAGTAGAAGAAGCATGTGTTTGATTTTTTAACAGTTTTTCTTCAATATTAATTTTCTTGCAAGAGTTTCAGAAAAATAATTAAACATCCTATTTTCCATTACAATTTACCCAAAACTTATTACGGCACACTATGTGAAATTATGAAAATGTCCTTTTTTAAAAAACCTTTGGTTTATTTGGAAAACTTTTATTTATTTTTATTTACTTAAAACATACTTTTTTCTGCCCTACATATTTTTATTTTTTTTTAATTTTTTTTTTTTTTATTTTTGTTTTTTTTTCTGTGGTTCCTTTGAATTTATAATGATTATGGGTTCTGTGGAAGAAAATGAACCAAGTATGAAATAAGGAATTAAAAAAAAAAAATTAAAACAAAACATACTAAAACTTGCATTTTAATCTATTTTACTATCAGAAACAAACATTGATATCCATATTTTATGTAAAAATATATTTTTTTTGTATGTAAAATGGTTATATACTATTTATTATGCATTCTGATACATAACACATTATGTATAATACACAATATAAATATACAAATAATGATATATTATTTTATTAGTTCTTTCAACTCCTCCTTAATTCGGTTTCGGTTATTTTTTTTCCATTTTAAATGTATACGTACATCAAAAACTTTCGTATTTAAAATAATAAAATATGATTTTCAAAAAAAAATTGTACTATAAAAAAACATATAGTACAGAAACAAAATTTAAATTGTAAAAATGATATCATTAAATTTTATAATACAATATACTGTAACTTAGAGACAATAAACAATTTTACAAAAAAAATTTAAAAAAAAAAATCTAAAAAAGGAATAGTAACTATCATCATGTTTTTTTAGTACATTTCTATGTATTTGTATAATATATTCCTTGTATTGTTTTTAATTTCAAAATTTTTCTATATAAATGTCAAAATTTCTTTAAAACTATGGGCGTATAATTTCAAATTATATTATAAAATGTATGAAATAATTTGCATTTATATACTCTTTTAACATGAACTTGATCCTTTTTCACATCAAATTTGTCAATTTTCAAATGAATTTGGAATTTTTTCAAATTAAATTGATCCTTTTTTTCTAAATGCTACCGCATCTTGGATTCCACAAATCTAAACTTACATGATTTTTAGATCTGTAAGTTCCCAATTCTGTAATAGAATATCAAAAAAGGAAAAATATTAATATTAGTCCCAAAAGAATTGCACCTAAATTTGTATGAGCCTTTTTATAAAGTGGGCTTAAGAGTCTAACCTTTTAATAATTCTTGTATTCTTGGGTTCTACTGTAAAATTAGTGAGTATCTTATTTCAAATAAGTTGTTCCGAGTACTGGAGCCCAATAAACAATTATGATTTAAAAAAATATCAAATTTATTTAAAAACAGACAAATTTCATTCAAAAGGACCAAGATCATGTCACAGTAAGAGAATATTAAATCATAATATAGATGTGGAAATATCCAGTAAAATAAATAAATTTACAGATTCTTTTATGATAATATAAATGTACATATATATTACATTATGTATATTGTTTGTTTAATTTTTTGTCTTTTTAAAATATTTATTTTATAATTTTTAACTTTTTTATTTTAAAATGTGAAAATATTGAAAGAAAATTATGCAAAAATATTATTACAATTTCAATTTAATTCAGTTTTAGAAAATTCTTTTATTTTATTTGAACAATTAATTATCATATTTACAATTTTGCAACAAACGATTTCAAAACCTCAGTAATAAAATATATTTCTAAGGCGTCAGACACACAAACAGTGATTGCGTCACATTTCTGCGAGTGATTTCTCAGAAAATACACTAGTTAACAAGTATTAAATATAGTTAAAAGTTTTAAACAAGCGGAAAATCATGTAGCCTATATAGTATATATGATACTAAAAAAAAATCGTTAATTCAATGTATGTGTGTTTACCGCATTAGAAATATATTTCATTCATAGTTGGTCATTAAAAGTTGCTATTAATTACTATTACGTTAGATATATAATTAAATACAAAATAATAAATTAACAATAGAGTCCATTTTCATTTTTGAGTCATTTGTTTGTTTAAAATCATAAATTTCATTAACCCAGCTATTCAAATCAACATTTTTAATTTGAAATCCTGAATTCAAATTCCCTGTATTCAAAACACAACTGTTATACTATAATAAATTATTAAATTCGCATATAAACTAAATCTAACATGTATTTATATTTACGAAATATTGTACATGTAATTATTTTATAAATCAAAAATGATGATACGGTAGTAAAAGGGTTAATAATAAAAATAAAATAATTTGAATATAAATGTAAAAGTACAATATAAATGATAAAATTAAAAAAATTTATTTCAAAAGTTTTAAATTTTTGTTGTAATTCTATGGAAGAGACAAGTCATAAAAGTAAAATTTAATTTTTAATATTTATTTAAATAATATTTAATATTTTTCTAATAAAATTGGAAAATTTTATTCAACTAAAAACAGTTTTGAAACTTTTGTTGCTAATTTGAAAATATTTAAAAGTTACATTTTAATAAAATATTTATTTGAAAAATTTTTATAAATTTTTTTTAAAAATATGCTTTCTTTTTCCAATTTTATAAAATAATATGGAATGTTTTTTTTGAAGTTCATATATTTCCAATATTTTTGTAAAAAACTTTGAAATGTCAACAAGTTGTTAATTTTTTCAATCGCAATTTTTCATTTTTGAAAAACAAGCATGTTATTTAAATAGAGCAATTTATTTAAAAAATGTCTAACATATGAATATGTATAGCAGAATTTTATTTTACATTATAATTAAGTACAATAAATTTTCCAACCTTAAAAATTTTTTTATGAAGGCCCATTCAAGACTAAGTTCGATACAACAAATGGTGTATTCAGGAGCTGAATTAAAACGATTAGCAGAGTGCTTTCAAAAACAAATCCTTCACAAATAATTTCCTTTAAGTTTAATATGTTTTAAACGCTTTAGGCAACTGAACGCCGCAAATGACTCAATTTATACAATATTCAAAGCTAAAAGCGTTTTTTTTCAAATTTAGAATTAAAAATGAAATCAATAACGTATAAGGGCGATTACAGTCAATTACTTTCAGTTTGACAACCGCCGATATAATATGAACCCCTAAAAATATGCAATATTTTTGTAAAAACTTTTCAAATTTTTAACTTTACTCTTTATTTTTAAATATAATTAATAAAACTTTATTAAAATTTTATAAAAGCCACAACCTGTTAATGTATAATACTTTACTTATATAATTATATATTCTTATTCAAAAACCCATTAATACCTAATAATAACCCTAATATATATCTGAGAAACTCTAGATTTTTCTAACCTTTTTTTTATATTCATTAATGTCATTTTCATTTTTGACAAATGTGGTCTCAGATTTTATATAAGGATTTTGACAGTAAAAGTGACAATTAGCCAAGGTAAAACTTAAATATTCACCACACCACATTTTATCCCATTTTTATTTTCAAAATAATAAAAAAATAAATACAAAAATTTATTTTGTATATACATATTATATTATACAAAAAAATTGAATTTTAATTTTAAAAATTAAAAAAAAAAAAAAAACAAATTATTTATACCTAATCCATTATTGAAATGGTACTTTGTAACAATTTTTTATATTTATTTTTTTATTTTTATTTTTTCTTTTATTTCATTTATAAACCATCATATCTATAAATATGTATTGAATATAAATAGATAGTATAAGAGGTATCCGGTCAGTTTACAGAAAAACAATTCACAGAAAAACAATTCACATAAAAACAATTCACGGAAAACCAATTCACAGAAAAACAATTGATAGAAAATATATAAAAAGCAATTTACAGAAAAACAATTCACCGAAAAACCATTCACCGAAAAACAATTCATTAATATGTTGTGGAATTGTTACTGTTCCTTGCCTGATCCTTCGAATACTTCTTTTCATGGACACTGTAGAAGGCAAATATGGTTTAACTGCGTACATTACTTTAGTTGAACAATTAACTACTACTAATTGATTAGAATCTTTAGTCAAGTCTGCTTCATCCTTTAAATTTTCAATACATCTTTTCGTTATAAATAAAATTTAACTATTTAGTTCAATAAATATTTTACCTATTTAACTATATTATTCTTTGTTTTTCTTTGTAAATAGTTTCTTATTTTAAGGAAGAATTAATTCACAGAAACAGATTTTACGCAAAAAATAATTTATATAAGGATTTTGACAGTAAAAGTGACAATTAGCCAAGGTAGAACTTAAAAATTCACCACAATTCACCACAAAAGGTGAATTGAGCTTCTGTGAATTGTTTTTCTGTGAATTGTTTTTCGGTGAATTGTTTTTCGGTGAATTGTTTTTCTGTGAACTGACCTAAATTCAGTATAAGATAGGATAGTAACCATAGATGGGATTGGGTAAAAAAAGACTTTCCTTAATTACAACAAACATTAAAAATTTTTTTTTTCCTGATTTTTTATTTAATTTTTTAAAAGTTTCAACACTCTTTTACACTTTCAGTCGATTTTTGTATTTTATACATTTTTGTATCTAAAAGTGATTTTTGTTTCGATTTTTTTGTTTTTTTAGATATAGATATTTATAATAACTAAGTACTTTGTTTTTTTTTTTAAATATCTATAGATACAGTAAATACATTTTATAAAAGAAGATATTATAAAAGATAAAAGTATCACTTTGAAGATTTATGTGGAAATTTCTTTGTGGTGAGATAGAAAAAAATGGAAAGTTTTTTTTTATTTTTGTATATATATAAATGTATATATACAATCACTTTATTTTTTGTTTCGGTTTTTGTTTTTATTATGAATATGTATATTTATTTAAGGGGGGTGAAACAAAGTCGAACCGATGTTTTCACCAAAAACAATATGGAAATAAAGTCGAATTAGCAATTCTATCTTATTTTCAAAAAATGTTAAAACTTTTGGTTTTCTTCGAACATTAAAATATTTATACCATTCAAACATCAGAATCCCGAACATTTCCAGAACATATTCGAAGGCTGGAGTTTTAGCGCCCAACTCCCCCTTCCTCAACAAACAAAATATTGAAACTTTAATTTTGAAAATAACGATTAAATCCTTCTACTGATTCTTTTGAAATACATTTTTGGAAAACGGTCCGGAAACTTGTTACCAAACTTCTGTTAACCCAAATTACTTAAGTCCTGATTTTGAATTCAATTCTTATATAATAACAATATTGCATATTCAAATATATTAATATTCCGGAAAACGGGGTAATCCAAATTTAATAACCAACAATAATATCCTATCTAGTTTATAAATATTCTGTACAAGGTTTCCAGAAATTCTGATTATTTAGAATTAGATACATTAGATATTGGGTATTTCCCTTTTCTAGAACATTTGTATTCCAATCTGTTATACGAGATTTTGAATTCGCAGAGATATAAGAGTTAAATTAGAGTTAGAACATTTATATACCTATCTGTTATACGAGATTTGTAATTCGCAGAGATATAAGAATTAGATTTGAAATCAATTGCCCTATTCCGTTTAATTTATTTTTACAACAATTTTTTTGAAATAAAATATACTAGCCAGGTCGAATTTATTTCGATTTATCGGATTCGACTTTATTTTTTGCTAGTTTTCATTGAAAATAACAGTTCATACGACTTTATTTCCATTGTTTTTGGTAATAAAGTCGATTCGATTTTATTTCACGTATGCTAGTTCTTAAACATTTGTTTTTTTGGAAATAAAATAGAATTTAAGATTCGACTCTATTTCTACTGTTTTTAGTTTGGGATTTTATTTCGTTCGACTTTGTTTCACCCCCCTCCCTCATATTTTTACAATACTTTGTTTTTTTATAAAAATATTGTTTGTGTGAATTTAAGAGATTTTGATCTAAAATAGAGAAATATATACATTAAAAATGATAAAAAGTTTTTTTATTTAATTTTTTTTTTTATAATTTTTAATTTTATAATTTATGTAAGTAATTATCTCTAATGGATGAACTCACCACACCAAAACGTCCTGATGCTTTTTATAAAATCATTAGCAAATAAAGTTAATTCATTTACATAAAAAATATGAAAAAAAAAAAGTATTGAGGAAATAAACTATACACATTTAAAAAATTTATAATTTATTACCAAGTTTTTTTGGAATTCATTATTATTAAATATTACAACTAAAATGAATTTTTAAAATAAAATTGCATAATAAATAGAATTAAAAATTTTAAATATAAAATATAAATAGGTATATGAGTATTTTTATTATATAAAAGTGACAATCATTATAATTATATAATAGATACTATTCGTTTTGAGGTTTTTTTTTTATTAGATGTAATAAAATATTTAAAATAAAATTTTTTTTTTAAATAAAATATAAAAAATTAAATAGACCTTTTATTTTATATATTTTTTTTATATATAAAATATTTAAAAAATATAAATTTTTAATTTCAATTCAAGAATTATTCTCTAATGGATTATAAATATATAATAATACAAAAAATAAAAAAATCACTATTAAATTTGCTAATTAAAATTTTAAATTTCATTTTTAATATTAAATTTTAGTTGTAAAAATTTAAAACCATATTATTATTAATAAAATAGGATTTATTTTTTTATATAAAACTGATTATAACTTAATAATAATATAAAATAGCCTCATTATTTTACAAATTCAAAATAACAATGGAAGGAAATAAAAGAATATTATATTGGAATATAATAAAAATACCTTTTTTCAATTTTATAGCTTCAATCATACTTTAATTATTTCTGTGAAAAACCTTAAATAAAATTTTATAAATCTATTGAAATTTTTTGTTTAAATTTAATTAGTAATTAAATTGTATTTGTTTTTTTTTTTCGAATACTTATTAATTAAAAAGACAAAATTTAATAAAAAAGATTTTAATGGATTTAAATTTTAATAATCAATTATTGTATTATGAATGGGGGGTTTTAAAATATATTAATTTTAAGCCTTTGCATTTTAATAGTACAGAATATTATAAATAATATTTAATTTGGAATAATATTAATTTAAACTTTTTTTTAATAACAATTTTTTATTAGGTACTTTTAAAAAATATCAGACCATGCCAAATATTTCGTAAAAAGGTTCTATCACTTGATAATCCAATATTTTATTTTTTCACCTTTTTTAAATTAAAGCTTAAAATTATCTATAATAAACTTTCATTAGCTTTATAAATATCAGGCCATGCCAATTATTCCAAAAAATGGTTTTATCACTTGATAATCTAATATTTTATTTTTTCAACTTTTTTAAATTAAAGCTTAAAATTATCGATAATAAACTTTCATTACCTTTATAAATATTAAGCCATGTCCAATATTCTGACTTATGATTCTATCACTTAATTACCCAATATTTATTTTTTTAAACTTTCTTAAATTAAAGTTTAAAATTATCTATAATAAACTTTCATTACCTTTAAAAATATCAGGCCATACCAAATATTCTGACTTATGATTATTTCACTTGATTATCAAATATTAGTTTTTTTAAACTTTTTCTGTTTTAAGTAATAAATGATCTACACTAATCTTTCATTACCTTTAAAAATGTCAGGCCATGCCAAATATTTTTACATATTGTTCTATCACTTGATAATCCAATATTTCAATTATTTATTTAAGGTTTAAAATTATCTTTGGTAAACTTTCATTATCTTTTAAAATTTCAGGCCTTGCCAAATATTCTGACTTATGGCTCTATCACTTAATAGTCTAATATTTATTTTTTAAACCTTTTTATTTAAAGTTTAAAAAAATCTAAAAACTACAATAAAATATAAAAACTACCTTTAAAAAATATCAGGCCTTGCCAAATATCCTAACTGATTGTTGTATCAATTGAACTTGATATTTTTTTTTTTTTTTTGAAAGTGTATACAACTTTTCCTAATAACAAGATAATTGTTTTTAAACAATAAAAATCATATCTAGATAAGTGATTTTAAATCATATCGTACTTAGATAGTAATATATTTAATCAACGAACCGTGTAACCATGTGAAACAATTAATTAAAAATTATAATATTTAAAATTTAATATCCTAGTTTATATGTCATATATTATCCTATATTTGTTTAAATACAAAAAAATAAAATAAATTGTTTAAATTTTTTTCAATAGTACTTTAAAAGGTTAATTGGTACTTCATTTTTAATTGAAAGTAAATTAAAATAAATTAACATATCATGATGATTGCACACCACAATAAATAATATTTAATTAAATTTTAATAAAAAAAAATTAAATTATAACGAATTATAAAAAAAAATAATAACATAATTACGGAAATTCATTCATAAATTTGAAATATAATTTTTTAATAAATTAAAATTAAAAAAAAAAATAAAAAAAAAAAAAAAATTAAATCAACTTTAATAAGGGTATTTTAGGTAAAAACAAAAAAAAAAACCCATTAACTTTAATTCAAAGTTATTTTCAACATTAAGTTTAAAATGAAAATTAAATTACCCAAAATAATCTCTTCAAATAAAATTCAATATTTGAAAGTCAAATTATCATTGATGTAAATTTAAATTGGAAATCAATAAAATTATATTAAACATATTCCATGTAAAATGTTGATCCAAATTTTACTTACTCTAAATGATACCAAGAATTTTCAAACTCAAATGTTTAAAATGAAATTACTATCTTTTAATCTTTCCTAAAAAATTTTTTTAACCAGTGATCGGTGAAAATTTAGAATTCTTAGAATATAATATATTTTTCAATCCTATTATTTCAAATATATAGTTCAACACTTATCAGACTCAAAACTACTCAAAAAGAGTCTGATAAGTATTATATGTACTATAATAGTAACTTAGTTACATTACTTTGAATTTTTAAATAAAAGATTAAAATATTTCCATGAAAATCACTTTAAAGTTTTTTTCAAAATTATTTTAAAATTTATATAAAAAAATTGTTAAATTTCAAAAAGTAGCTTTAACTCTTTAAAATCACATTTTAAATTATTAAATTTGAATATGAGAATCACAATATATAATGTAAAGTTGCATTTACACTTTAACCGCACATAACGACAACGTACCGTGCCGACTTGTATATCTCAAATACCATTACATGCCTGATGTTCAATACTTTGCCAAGTATCAGTATAAATTAAATTTCGATACTTAGAAAATTTAAGTATATTAGTAAAAGAATCAAGTCTAAATATTTATAATTCCCAGAAAGTAATTACATATATAGAGTTTGATTACTTTTGTAATTTTTTTTTGGATACTTAAGCATTTTTTGAGTAATTAAGTACTAAGAAATACTTAAGTATTTGAAATTCAAGTATTTTTCAAGTATTCAAGTATTTGGCAAATATTTTCATTCATAAAATTCGGTACGAAACTTCACTGATCACGGGGCGGTTACTTTTCGTTATAATGTGAATCAACCTTAATACAAGAAAATAACTTATAAAATATGTAATTAAATTTAAAAAAAAATCTTTAAAACTATACATATATGTAAAATCATATCATTATAGTGTAAGCCACATCTCATAAAATTTGATTTAACCTTAAAAATTTCTTATAAATCAATTTAATTCCTTGCTTTTGTTTCAGAATATTTTTAAAGTGTAATATAACACATTACACTACACATATATACATATGACCTTATAATTAAATGAAACCTTTTAAAAATCTATATATTATGTTTTTTTTTTAATATTCAGAAGGTCTATTTTGTACATAATATACATTATATAATACATTATGATAACCTTTAAAACAATGGAGATCAAAATTTATAATTTATTATATTATGTTATACTTTAAAAGAGTTCAGAAGAATTTTATCTTTTTTGACTTCTATTTGTTTTGGTTTTTTTTAATGTAGTGATAAATTTATATGTATGTGTATATATATGGATATATATGTCTGTGTTTACAAGGATAATAGTATATACAATACATTTACAAGGATATTCTTCTTTTAAAAGCCAAAAAAAAGGACATTTTTCAAGGGTTTCTATTTAAATATATTATACCTGTTGATATTGTATAAAAGGAATATATATACATATATATATACTTGTCTACATATATATGGACGTACAATTCAACATAGAAAACAACCATTTTTAAAAATCGTTTTATTATTGCCGTCATAAAAAAAAGGCAGTAAAATAACAAAACAATATTGTCAGAAAATGACAAATTGAAATAAAAAATTAAATACAAAGTAATAATAGTGTATGACAAAACATAACATTAAAATGGTGTCTGTTTAAAAAGAAAATCTAGGGTAAATTTTTCATCTATATTATAAGGTCTATTAAATTTATTAAGTAGAGTATATAAAACTTTGTGTTAATTTATTATTTATTAAAGTTTATGATTTTTTTTGAATGAATAAAAAATTAAATAATTTGTCTATTTCAGTAATAATATAAAAAATTCCTTTATACATATATTAATATTTTGTTTCTAATAAACTGTAAAGTGTAAACATTGTTACATATTTCATTATATACATTTTAAACAATGTGTTAACACATTTTTAACCATTAAACATGAAAAATATTATTGAGGCATTAAAAATTTAATGATTTAATAGAATGAATCAAAAAAAAAAATATCTTAATTAGTATATCAAAGTTAATTAAAATTTCAATAAGAGAATTTATAATAATTTTTATTATTTCTATATTATATGCAGGGGGTTTCCTTATTTTTTTTTACCGAAGCATCGAAAGCCAGCCATTGAAACTATACGCAGTTCCTTTGGAGAATGTACCATTTAAACCCACTAACACCTGTCTTATTGAAAACTAAACTTTAGAATGGGACTTTTGATATAAATTTAAATTTGTAGTTTGGTTTTGATGATGCGATATGTGCACAACAAACGACTTTCCATAAGTCGTATTACGTCATCTCACTGATTCAACAGTATAGGAATAAATTTCTCCGCACTCCTTGTTTTACATTGAAAAACTGTAAACTTTGGGACTAAATGGAACTTTTGATACAAATTTACAATTTGGTTTTGAGGATGAAACATGTGTACAACAAACGAATTTTCATAAGCCGTGTTACGCCGTCTCAACGATTCAACCGTATGGGGATGAATATCTACCGCCCTTCTTGTTTCGCAATGAAAAACTTTAGAAGGAATCATGTATTGCTTCATTGCTTTAGAACAAATCTTTGGCGCCCAAATAAATATCTTTCATCTTGGTTTAATAACCAAACAGTACACCGATTGCTAAGAGGAGTAAACGTTGAGATAACATTGGTATCATTTATAATTGGAGCCGATTTTGAATTTCAGCCCAAATTGGTGTATTTTACTAGATTATATAGTGAAGACATTCGAATTTATTAAAATTATAAATAGAAATTTAATTTTGGTCTCGATATCTTGGAAATTAGAATATGTTTGAACCTTCATTTAACTGTCAAACTAAAATCTACGAATAGTAATTTTCAATAATGACTAAAAAATTTACTTAATTTTTAGTTTATTAGGGAATAAGTGATAGCCCCAGCATTTTTCTCATACCTCTTATGTCGTCGTTACTTAAATCTACTTTACAACTCCTTTTTCTTTTTGCTAATGGTACATCCTGTATGCATTTTGGGTTAATCATTATTAAAACTTCAAAGTACAAATTTAATTATAAGTTTATATTTAATTTAAATTTAAAAAAAAAAGTATTAATAATTTATTTGAGCATTAAATATTAATATACATTAAATTAATAATTTTTTTTTAATTATTATAATTATTTATTTAAAAAATGATTGAATGATTCATTTATTAATATACATAAGAGTTTATAAAGAATATTGGTATAATATCTCATCTGACTTACAATTTAGTTAAAATCATCAGGAATTTTAACAATTTTGTGGTTACCAACTTTAGGTATTTATAGGTTAAAATTTTATATTATATAGGAATTAATATTACCATTTATTAAAAGAAAATTACAAGTACAAAAATATTTTAAAAATTTTTTTTAATATTCCTTAAAGGAATCCTTATCGCATCCATAATAAAAAATTTTAATTCCTTATTAATACACAGTTTAATTAATAAAATTTAAAATGAATTAATTTAATATGAATTAATAAAAAATAATAATATAATAATATTTATTATTAATATTAAATTCATATTAAAATTTACATACAACATAATTATAATTTACATGTCAAACAATCGATTTTAATATATTTAATACATTTTTAAAATTTAAATATACAATAATATTATATTTTTAATTTATTTATTTCTTATTTATTTTTTTAATTAATAAATATTTTATACTTTCTTTGAAAGACCAAATATTTTTTAATAATATTTTATATATTATTACATGCATTATAAATACATGTTATACATAATAAGTTTTCTTCGATATTATTATTAATATTATAATGCCATATATTAAAAAAAAGTATTTTTTTATTATTAAATTTAATTTCATAATAATTAACTATTGGAAGCAGTTTAATTCTTTTTACTCATTATTATTTATTTAGTAAAATTTAATAATTAATTTTGTATTTTTTTTTTTATATAATATAAAAATAGTTGTATATATGGTTATTATTTTGAATTTTATTTTATTATTTTAATAATATTTTTATTTAATAATAATTTTTTTTAATTAATTTTAATTTTTTTTTTTTTTTTGTATATAATATTTCTTGTAAATAAAGTATGCAATAAAATTTGCTTGTATTTAATATTAATAGTATATACTTACTGTATATACTTACTGTATATACTGTAAATAAATAAATGAATGCATGGTAGAAAACGTTTGCTTTGTAAAAAAAATTAATTATTTTAATCATTTATTATTTTGCATGTAAAGTGTAAATAATATATTAAAAATATTTAAAATAATTAAATAAATAAATATAAAAAAAAAAAAAACCAAAATATAATATTAATATATTTTTTTTTTTATTTTTCCCGTTTTTGTCGTCTGCTACGCCCCTGGTGCATATATATACGATATTGAAAAAAAAACATATACCTTTGAATTTAAAAATGTATATATAGGTTACTGCAACGGATGGTGATAAAGATCGACCACAAAATATTGTTTACTTTTTAACGGGACAAGGTATTGATCCAGATAATCCAGCAAATAGTAAATTTGATATTAATCGTACAACTGGAGAAATTTTCGTATTAAAGGTAAATATTTTTTTTTTAATTAAAATTTATTTTATATTTAATTTTTATTTAAAAAAAAATTATATAATATTAATTGCGAAGAGTGCGACATCTACATAATCATTCTGTATATAATATTATTTATTTTTTGATATATTATATTATCATTTACCCTATAATTTGTAAAATTCTAAATGAGAGCATTGTGAAATCTTTGTATAATTCTTTATATTCAATTTTACATTAACTGAAGATATTTATACTTTAAGTGAATGCAAGCTTTCTTTAAGCTAAATATTTTTTTACTCTAAGTGAAGACATTTTTAGTATTCAAATGAAGATCTTATAAATGAGAGCATTGTGGAATCTTTACATAATTCTTTATACTCTGCCTTACATTAACTGAAAACATTTTCATTTTAAGTGAAGACAATTTTTATTTAAGTAAAATATGTTTTTACTTTAACAATTCATTATAAAATTCTTTGTATTCTCAAATTTACATTAGCTGAAGACATTTTTACTTTAAGTGAAAGCAAGTTTTCTTTAAGTTAATTTTTTTACTTTAAGTGAAGACATATTTAATATCTTTTTACTTGAACTGAAAAAGTTTTTTAAGTTCAAATTAAGATCGTATAAACGAGAGCATTGATATAATATATAATTTTTTATACAATTCTTTATACTATTTTTTATATTAACTGAAGACATTTTTACTTTAAGTGAACACAATAGCCACGTCCTAACCACAACACCATCTGTCGAATCGATAGTAATTAATTACTAAAATAACAATTTCTTCATATAAACTGAAAAATATTTACTTAAAGTTAAAAATAATATTAGACAATTTTTAAATTGAACTTCAACTGTTTTACTTTAAAATGAGGAGCTTTACTTGGATGTTGACCTCCAAAGTTTATTTAACTAATAACTATTTTTCTTAAGTTTTAAACTAATTGTTAATACACTATTGATATATAATTTAGTATTTTATTTTCATATAACATAATTGAAATATTATCACATTTTTAATTAACACATTTTCCTTGATTATACAAATACACCATTTTCATTCATACAAAAGAAAGCTGGATAAAAAATCAATAAAAATATCCTAGAGTGAATTGAGTTTTTCTCAAACGTTTTTGATCGTATCTCCCAGGATGAATTCTTCAGTTTATATTCAAAAGTTTAATTATTTCGTGGAATTTTTTATATTTGTAATTATATTTTTGTTGATTGACATGCTGTTTAAATAATAAACCTTTCTTTTATATTTTCTTCCATTGCATTTCGTTTTCTTTCATGTTTCAATTATTACTTTAAACTTCACTCACATACAAAAGATGAATTATTGAATGAAAATATAAATTCATATTTATTAATTTTGACATCCAAAAATAATGAAAATTTAAAAAAGGAACGAGAAAGAGATTAGGCACAATTGTAGTATAAACATTATATGATCCGGTTAAATACTTTTGGCAAAATTTCCGATTTTCAGCTTTATTAAATGTGAATTTATGCTAATTGTAATCCGATCCATTTAATTGAGTCTTAAGTATGAAGTGTGTTGTGTTCCTCCCCTTTCCTTTTCAGAAACTTAGTATATCCTATGTTCATGCAGGGGTGATGCAAAAAATTAAGATTGATATAATGATTGAGCTTCAGTTTCACAATTTAGCTTTTGAAAATTAGCAACTCTGTGTCTGGTTTCTGTAATCTAAAACCGTAAGTAGAACTTAAGTTATTTATTTCGATACAAGATTTCCGACTTTGGGAAAATCTGATTTTCAAAAATATGGGAAAATATTTGAAATAATTATTTAATAAATTTGACTGTTTACTATATGTTGATTAATCTACATTTGAAATTTTAATATTCTTTGCCTAATACTAATTATTTTAAAAATCTAAAATACTTAATCGAAATTTTTGACAAATGGGTTATGGGAGTCAACATTTTTAAAATCGATATATGATCCATATCCTATATGAATCTTAAGAAAAATTATATGAGCCTATGTTTTACTCCTTTTTCTTTTTTAGCTGAATTTTATGTTGATATATGAAACTCGTATATAACTTGCTATAGATATAGTTTGAATATCAATTATACATACAATTCAATATAATATCGTAGTCATAGCTATTTTATATTTTTCTTCTTGAATTTTTTTTGTTATATTTTTTTTTTAATGCATATACAATATAATATGTTGTAACTCTATATATTTTGTCTATTTTTTTGGTAAAATATATTATATGACTGATCGACAGAATATGTCGGCATTCAATGTCTACGATAGCTATTTATATTTTATGATCGAATCTAATCGAGTTTTGCTTCAAAAGATCTTTTTACGTATTAATTGAAATATGTGTCAAAATTCACGTTGGTACGTTGGTACACATAAGAAATATTTCGCCAGTCCTTAAATTTGATTTTTAATAAAATCTCATACTTATTTGTTTGTTTCTCTTTTTAAATTCGCATTTTTTGAACATTGCATTGAAATTCGCATATATAAACACCTAATCAATTATATATTATAAATTTTAAAGTCAAGTTTTATATATTCCTAACAATTCAAGCAATAGTATTGTACAATTCAATGCAATTCATTTCTAACAAATAAAACCCTTTTTATACTTAAATCATCAAATAAAATTTAATACTAAACAAAATTAAAATGGATTTTATTACTTCTAAAAATTTCCTAACATTTAATTACCTTAAATTAATTATATAAAATTTTTTTTTCATATGATCGGAATTTGCATCTCAAAAATAGACAAATGTAATTTTTCCGAAAATTTTGTTTTCATTATGTATATTTTTATTTTAAAAATTCAACTCCTAATATGTCCATTCAATAAAAATTTATAATATCTACAGATGCATTTAAAACATCGACTCAACTGGAACGTTTCATTACAAATAACTATTTTATTCTAATTCATATATATATATATATATATATATAATATATATATATACATATAGTTTGTTTTCCAAAACATAATCATTTTTAAAATGTTATTATACAATACTATCGTTCCGCCAAAAAAATATTATATCATTTAGTATATATACAATCATAATATATCATTACAATCACTCGAACAATTATACTTGTCCATTTTATTGAATTACTTTATTTGTTTTTTGTTTTTGTTTTTATTATAACATTTCAAATATCTCATTTTAAATAGACATTACTATCTCTCATATATTAAATAGGCATTTATATTCAATTTTACGATTAAAATTATGTTTCAACAAATCAAAATACGAAAGTATTTTGAAATTTGTTTTGTAAATACGGAAGTACTGAATATTCGTATCGAGTACTTGAATTTGACATTTCATGAACCAAAGAACTGTTCAAAAAAAAAAATAATGGAAAAAAGTAAAAGTTTCAACGAAACCAATGTAATTTATTTTATGTGATTTGTAATTGTGGGTCATTTTATTCTGGAAAAATATATACCAAAAAAAAACACACAGTAACCTAAATTTGTAATACGTTGCTGCTAGGAATTTTGTAATGGTGAATTGACAAAATGAAAATTTAAAATAATTTCAACTATTATCGGTATAAATCACATTTTGTTTTTAATGTCCATTATAATGTTCAAGCCTTTAAATTTAATGTTATTTCTTGTTCCCTCATAATGTACTTTTTATACACTTATGACGTTAGTGCAAAGGGTATACGAAATTTGTCATACCGTTTGTAATAATGTAAGGGAGCGGTAATAGATGTAGACTCACGGGTAAGGGTTGGATCAATATTAAAAATTAAATCAATTTTGCGACTGTATTAAAAAAATTCCCAAGGAAAAAGCTTTGAGAATCAAGAATTGAAAAAGGTCTCCAAAATGTTGTATGAAACTTTTGAGACTTTTTTCATATGTAAATGAAATCATATTATTGTGATATGTAAATTTGGGAACATTTTGGTACTTTTTTCCTTTATTTTGTAGACTTTTAGGAAATTCAATTTTGGAGACTTTTTGCATGTAGAAAAACGCAGATGTATCGCTTTTTCCAGAAAATATAAGACAATTATACGTTTTTTCTATCCTTCTTGCAGCATTTAATGCAATGGCCGCCCTTGAACACCCTTCAAATAAATTATTGTATTCCTGACTTTGAACAAACTGTAAGAACCGTCCTAATTTTTTTTCATAAATAATAAGTCAACAACAAAGCATTTAATATAAAGAGGTTTTTTCTATTTCTTTTGTAGGGTTTAATATAATAGAGGCTGCCATCCCCAAACCTCCGCTGAAACATTCATTGAATTCCTGACTTTTTTGATTGCCGAAACGAATTATCCGGGTATCCTAAAGTAGCCACAGTCTACCCTTCAATCTTCCTCGTTTCTTATATTTCAGTAGTATTCATTGTTTAATTTTATTTTTGCATTTCATTGTAATAGTCGTCATTTATAAATGTCATTTTCTTCTTCTGTTTTTTTTTTTGTATCCACGCTTCATTTTAAAAAAAAAAAGTTGTATTTACATAACATTGGAATTTAAACTAAATCGTGGTGTATTATATACTATACTTATCCAAGTTACAGTATATACTTTTATTTGTTTAAAGGATAAGCGGTATAAGAGTCATTCATCTCTTTTTTTAAGATAATAAATATCAAGAAGAAAAAAAAATAAATTTATGACTATAATGACATGAATAAAACAAAAACAACAAAATAAAAAACAAAAAAACAAAGAGAAAATAATAGGACACAGGATCTGGATTTTGGAAAATACACAAAAGATGACAAAAATTAAAGTAATAGTTCCAATCCAACTATGCATATTTGGTTTTGTTTTTTTTGGTTTTTTTTTTTTTTTTTTTTGAAAAATGCACTTGAAATTTATGAACTCAAAAATTTCTATATATAAAATAAAAAATATAACAAAAGAATATTTTTTTTATATATAAATCTTTTATACTCTTCTTGATTCATCTTTGTGTTGTCAACTTTTTGTTATGTAAATCTTCATCCTTAAAATATGCAATAAAATATATTTGTTTAAGAAATTCAAAAAAAAAAAAAACAAAAATGGTTTTGCAATATAATTTATTTTTATTACTTTTAAATTGTAGTTTTATTAGGACATAAAAGAACTTTTAAAGGAAAAGTAACGGTACTCGTATGTAGGTTAAAATTTGACATAATTTCTGTTTTTATTTTGGAAATTAGGAAACAAAAAGATAGGAGGAGGGGATACATTTTTTTCAATTCAACAAATACAAGTTAAAATTGAATAGAATAGTTTTTAAAAGTTACTCTAAACCAAAACTAACTATAGTTACTATAGTAGCTATATGAATTAAATAAAATTTAAATGAATAAAAACTTTTAAAATTTCTCATATTTATAAAATACAAAGTATAAACAATACCATCTTCAGACTGTAGAAATTTTCTATCACGAAAAGTATTTTGACTAAATGTTCTGCCGACGAAATAGACTAATTTTGACATTTTATTTTGATTAAATAGATTTAAAAAATTTCATATTTCGAAATGAATTCGTAAGTCATAGCTTTTTTTTAACTGTTATTTAATGGAATTACTTGGTCAAATTAAGGCACATTTTAAGTATTTTGATCCAATTCAAAAGTTGCTGCATATATTCAAGTGTTTACCAAAGAAATTCAAATTTTTATTTTTCATATTCAAAATTTTACCAAATAGTTTCAGGTTTAATTTTTGTTAAATTCAGAAATTGACTAAATAAATCCGAATAATGTTCTCCTAAATTAGATTTTAACTAAAATATTTATTTTATATTTTATTATATTTATTCAAATATTTCTTCTTTATCTGAATGATAACTCAGTGGTAAACTGGTGGTTTTTCAGTCGAAAAGTCTCGGATTCAAATCCTGGTCGGATCATATCTAATAAAATAAAGATATAGTGTGTGTTAAATAATTTAATAATAAGTCCAAATGTCAAATCGAAAAAAGATTAATATTATCAGGCAATATTTACTATTTTCTAAATAAATAAATAATAGGTATTCCTTTTTAAAATTTAGAGATTTTTAATAATAATAATACAGGAACTTAAAAACATGTCTTAAAAATTGAAAATGAAATACCTTTTCTGTTCTGTTCAGAAATTAAACGTCTCTACATGTCTTACGGTAAAATTACAATTACATTAATATTAAAAAAAAACCAAGATGACATTGTTAGACTTCCATTTTTAAGTAGTGTTTACACAAACATAGGTTATGCTTCTTTAGGTGGTGTTTACACATGCAGTAATATGAATTAAACTAGAAAATGTCAAAAAAATTAGCAGTGAAATATTTTTCCCAGAACAATAAATATTATTTAAGCTCAAAAACAGGATGACACTTTTTATTGCTATTTGTTTTATTTTAATTTAATCATAAACATCAGTCAAGCCTAAAGAATTAGAAATTTGACATATTATTAATTGGAGTCAATAATTATATATCATATCAAAAATTATATCAAAAATTATTCCAAAAAAATGTATTTTTAGTGTAAAAATTAAATTAAAAAAACCTGCATATCATATATCGTTTGCATTTTTTTATTCAAAACAACAACTTTGTAATATGTGCTCAAAAATGACATTTTATATGTCAAAACTTTCAATAGGGTTGTGAAAATTTCTGAAGAATAAAGGTTATTATAAAAACCTTTACATGAAAAGTAAATATACAAACCTTACATTATTTTTTGGGGATAGACTAAGATAATTGTGAACCATTTTCATTTTGACACAACTCTTATGTCAAAAAACTATGAATTAACCTAGAACAAAACTGGCTTAAGTCACATATTCTAAAATTGCTATAAATTTAAATAGAATTTAAACAGTTGAATTTAAAAAAATATCTCAATATTAAACAAATTCTAAAACACACACTCAAATGAACTTCCCCATTAAAATAAATTTAAATTCATAATAGAAAATTCAAGTATGTAGTTATTTCAAGGGTTTTTCAAATTTTTTTAATACATTTTATAAATTTACCAAGAATTTAAAAAACAAGTGTCTGATAAAATAGAATCATATATTTCTATTAAGATGCCTATATGTACAATTTATATTTTAAATGTACGAAAATAAATTAATAAGTACATTTCAAAACCTTTTCATTTTATAAAAGAGATATGCATAGGGCATCTTAAGATTTTATTTATTTAATGATGTATAATTCTATAAATAAATTTTTATGAAAAGGATTTTTTTAAATTTAATATTGATGTAATATTGAAAGAATTCTGTCAACCAAAAAAGGAAATAAATATACATATATAATATGTGCTTATTTTTTACATATTTTATCTAGAAGATATAATTCAAGAAATTTAACTCCCACGTGTCCTTTAAATGTTTTTGAAAGATACCCTATATGATTATTTTAACCGTAAAACCCCTTAACATTTAAATCAATCGACATTTTTATTTTTTTTTATTTCACTTTTGATTTAGTTCTTGTCATTGAGCCAATGGATCTGGTAAAAATGAATCTGATAGAAATATTTTTAAAAAATTTTATATTTAAAGAGAGTGAAATATTTTTAAAAGATATTTATAGAGGGTTTTCATTTAAATTTAAAAGGTTACATCTATTATATCTATCATCTTCTTTTTCAGAATATAGTAGGGTGGGCACAATTGACATTGGGTTTTGTTTATATACAATTTTTTCGTTATTTATGTTCGAAAAATTATTATCAAAATCATAGTTTAAATACTTAGTCCAAATTAGATTTAAAGTTATCTCAAAAAGTGTCAAATATTCCCCATTCTACCCTATATTTTTACATACCTAATTTCCATTAACATTTCCATGACAATTTAAAACAATGACAATTAAAAAAAATGTTGAAACTTATTTTCAGTAGAAACTTGAGTATCTAAACTCAGAACAAGGTTGTCCTTTAATCCATAATGAATACTTTGAATTACATTTTTCAATTACAATATTACGGAAAAATTTAATTTCAATTCAAAGATCATTTAGTCAAAAATGCATTTTTTTTTTTCTAAATACATTGTCCCAAATATACAAGTTCTCGTGATCACACCTTCGCCTCATAACTGTTTCAAATTATTTTATTCAAATTATATTCAAATTATTTGAGATAGTTATGATAACACAGACACACACACACCAAATAGAAGGTCAAAATATTAAAAACTATAAAATTATAGCCTTAAAATAAGACATTAACCTAAATTTTTTTTTTATTCTAATAACCTGGCAACAACATCACGTGATTATATACCAGAAATAGTATATACTCACGTAATCTGATAAAACATTAAAGTTCCCTATCCTAGATTGTAAAAATAACGTTGCTTTTAAAGTAAAATATACTTACATACATTTTATATTTTTTTAATATTTAAATGTACATTAGGATAAGCGTATTAAAATGAATGATAATAAAACTGAAAAAGTAATTCAAAAGTCTATCCCACAGTTTTTTTTTTTAGTGGTAGTTATATATAAACTTCACTAATTTTTAGTACTCGTACTTTATTTTATCCATTTAAAAAAATGTTATTAGTGAAAAGACTAGTGAAATAAGGTCATGTAATTTAAAAACAAAAAAAAAAAAATTCTTATAATTTTAATAAAAATATAAATTTTATTTAAAAAAGTGCATTTAAATATTGTAATGTACTGTACATCAGTATTTTTAGAAATGCCGTTGACACTAAAGCTTCAGCTTAGAGAGGATTTGAAGATTTCTTTTTTATCATTGGTTTTGTATGAATTTTTAATTAATTAATTATGAGTAATGCATATTCCTTTTCGTGAATAAATTGAAAGTATTCTCTTGTTTGGTAGGATCCTGCTGTAGAATATATAGGATCATATATCTACAGCTTCTTATTTGTTTTTAATTAAATCCTCTTCAACTGTAAGGTTAATAAGCCTATCCTTACCACAGTTACTTGTTGGAACAGTGGGGGCATACTATTCTTATTATTAGAACTGATTTTAATGAACTCCACATACAATTTCAATATGAGGTAGTACTAGACCTTATAACATGTAGAAACGTCTTAGATATGTTATTATCTAATAATTTTATAATCGATTTTCGAAGTATATCTATATCTGTGAGTTATATTATTAAATTAAATTATTTGTTTATGTTTTTATATTTACGTGTTTTTTATGAAAGATATATAATTATTAATTATTTTTTATGTCATTAATTTGAACCAAATTTTGACATAATCGACTTCGAAAACCAGATAACGACTTCGAAAACCAGATAACACTTTTCTTTTTCACTTTTACCGTAAATCGAACCGGGGACAGTTTTTTAGCCCGTATTGTACTTGCCATAAGCGTATGTGATTCCTTTACTATTAAACATAAATACTAACAGTTTTATAATTTTGTAAGATCAATTTTAACAGATTGAAGTGAAAAAGTTATGTATGAGGGTGTGTTAACTTAGAAACTTTTGGGATGGAAAAAAAAAAAAAAATAATAATTTTTAAATCTTATTTGCTTCCAAAAATCAAAATCGAAAATCATTTTTTTCAAAGTATATGAAAAATATATGTACAAAATTGAATACCTATATGTATTATAAGATAATAAAACTAAAATAAAAGTTATCTATAAAATATAAACGTATATATTAGATATTAGATTTTCAGAATCATAAGAAAATTTCAGTATCTTGTAAAAAACCAAATTTTTACATATCAAAAGTTTTTCAAAAGTTTTTTATAACTTCACTCTATTTTTCGAAAAATTCAAGTATCTTTTTATGTAAAATACATCATCTTACAAACAAACATACGTGAATAATTTTTTCTAAACATCATTCGAATATAAAAACTATATACGAAAAGTTATTAAACTTTTTAAAAATTTGATTTTTTGATTGAATTTTTGACTTTATAAAATGCTGATGTATCCCTACTTATATTATGCATACTGATATAGCAACATTCAAATAAATTAATATAAACTATATATAGTACCTATATATATAGTACCTATATATAGTACAATGTATTAAACTTATTAAATTTCATTGCACATTCTTAGTAATATTGCAAAACAAAAAAAATGTTATAACTACGCAAATCTAAAATCTAAAAAAAAAAATTGCAAATAAAGTTGAAATTTTATTTTCAAAAAAATTTTCATTGACATTTTCGATATTAATGCAAAAAACAAAAATTTAATATTAAATATTTACTTTATTTTAAAGAAAAAATTTAAAAAGATTTTCGAAAATGCAATATAAATCCACATAATCCTAAAAAAATTATAATGCAAATATAAATATTATTAGATTGCAGTTTTTTTCGAAATTTTATTCAATAATTGTGCGATGAGATTTAAAAAAAAAACTTAAATTTAAATTTAAATCGAATTTCAAAATTTAAAGTAATTTTCTATTTTTTTGTTTTTTTATTAAATCAAATCTTTTTGTAATTGAACTTTAAAATAAAATCACTTTTTTTTTTCGGAACTATGGTTTTTCAAATTATAACGATGTCTCTTTTGTTCTTTCTGTTATTCCACTTGGAACCATAGGGTGTCAACTTAAAATCTCAATTCATTTCTTTCATAGCTTTTTCTGCTATATTGTTCCAAGATATTTCGTGTCTCCTTAATTCATCTAGCATTGATCTTCTCCATGTTATTCTGGGTCTACCTCTTGATCTGGATCCATCTAGAGGGTTCCAGGTTAGCGGTATATCTTGTTATGCATTCTTTTAATTTTTCACTAGTGTATTTCCTTGGTTTCCAATCCATCTACATTTCGTTCTGGGGATTTGGTTTAATATTTGTTCTTCGTTTGTTAGTACCCACAAGTCTGCATTTTTTATTCTGTTCGGCCAAAATATTTGGCATATTATTCTGAGATGTTTATTTATGAAATCTTATAATTTATTCTTAATGGAATTAATGAACAACCACAATTTTACCCACGAATTGAATATTTTTAATTTGGTTCGTCTTAATATTTGCGAACTATTCCATATGGGGCGAAGTCTACGGAAGACTCTTCTAGTTTTACTGATTCTTTAATAATAATTCCTAAATAACATAAACCAATTCTACATTCAATGGCTCGTTCATCTGATTTGATTGAATTGTCATTTGCAAAGTGTATTTCCATTACTTTAATTTTACTTTAGACCTAACACTTTAGTCTTTTTTTTCTAATTGTTTTTGTGGACTAGGCCACTGTTCTGAAGCAATCATTTACAGATCAATAATCTGCCCTTGTGAACCTAATTTGAGCTGAAATTCATTCTTCTAAGTTTAAATAAATTCAATTACCATTATTTCATAATAGTTTATCAAAAGATATTCATGGTTTGCAATTACTTTTTTGAGAGTTCTTAGAATTAAAAATCTCTTAAAAAATTAATCAAAATACCACATCTCAATGTATTGTCAATATAAAATGTCAATTTTCATTAAAAAATCCATTAATTTAATTTAAAAATACAAAATAATTTCATTTATAATAAGTAACAAAATTTTGTTTGTAATTTCTTTAGTATACATATAGTCTCGTACGTTACTACCTACACAAAAACAAATTTTAAACAAAGATTTATACATCTTCCAAAAAAAAAATTTCGATCCATTTAAATACGACAATGACATTTACAATTTTTTGAATAAACGAATAAATAGCACAAGTACAAACTACAAGTACAAAAACAAGTAAACTTAATTTAAAAAAAAAAAAAAAAACAAAAATTATCAAGAACTCCTTTTATCTTTAAAATGATTACAAATTATCTGTCAAGGTTATATTTGTGTACATTATTTTTCAAGGTTTTTTTTCAATTGATTGAATGATCAAATTATATATTCTCACATCAATAAATATTCAATGTCAATGTAAATATAAAACAATGACTTTTATATTTTACTTTAATTCACAATATTCTACTTCATTTATTTTCATTTCTCAAAATTTTTAAAATTAACTGTAAATGTATGTAAAAATGAGGTAATTTTTGTACTAGTAGATAGAATGAATCGAAATATTTAAAAAATTAAAATGAAAATATATATTGACTTTTGATTTTTTAAATGAATTGATAAAATAAAATGAAATTGAAAATTACGTTTGACATATTTTTTTTTTGTAAATTAATTTAATATTATTATGAGTATTAAATTAAATGAGTAAAAAATTGTTAAATTTACTAGAAATACTCATTATTGTAGAAAATAAAATATATGATATAAACAAAATAAATAATATTACTTAGATGATGAAGATTTTAAATGCTAGTGCTAAGTAAGCAATAACTAATTTAATAAGTTAGTATTTTATTAATATATTTGTCTAGAATGAGGTGTAACAAACGCATTCAATTAAATGTGTTTTGTTGGGTGTGTTTAATTATTAAAAAAGAAAATATTAATGTTTTGTTGAATGTGTTTTATTTTAGAAAATAAAATATCATAAATTATCGTAAGCAGGCCAAAAAATATTTTATTAATTTTTAATAAAAAAAAAACGTTGCTTGCTTTTTGCTTTGGAAAGTAAATAAAGCAAGCAATGTTTCAAAGCAATTTCAAAGCTTCCCTCATCTCATCCCTGAAATAAAGCCAAATGAACTGCACCATAGTAATCAAAGCAAATTTTTTTTTTTTTCTTAATTAGGTAGGTATAATAAAAAATATCAAAAAATTAATTTGCATTTGATAATGAAACTGGATAATGCAAAATTTCAATTCATAATTCAATTTTATGTTCATAGAAATAGGTACATAATTAAACACGTTGAATAGGTACATTGTAGAATGTTGGCAACATACAAGTATTTCAATTTGAATCTAAACAAAGGTTATGAAACAATATACAGAGCTTAGCAGCATTTTAAAAATATGTCTACGTAAAGTTAATAGATGGAGAAATATATCATTATAGAAACAAAATAAACCTTTAAAAAAATTTCAAATCTTTTAACAAACAAATTTATCGAATTTAAATTTAAAAATTTAAACAAGTACGTAATTGAATAAAAAAAACATTAATTGAAATTAAAAAAAAAGATTCGCCAAGAAGGGATTTGAACTAACGACCCCAAAACTTTTTCAAATTTAAAACATACAAAAGGTAGACTACATAACTTATTATTCATCTTCAAATTTTTAAGAAACAACAAGAAGTTATATAAGTAATTTTTTTTTGTGTATCAATTAATTACTAGAATCGAAATATAATCTACGTATTACAAAATGTAACAGTTTCGACTTTATTTAAGAAAATAGTATTGATATATAATATATGTACATGTATATAATGAAATTACAAATAATTCTTATTAAAATAAGTTTTTCTTTCAATTGACATTCCGTCATTCTGTGACGGGCCAACAGCAAGTATAATATAAATATTTTAATTTAATTTAAAATGTAATTCAATATTTTAAATATTCCCTTTCCACACATATTCAATTCAATATTATTAACAATCCCAATATTATTTCCCAATATAATCAACAAATTCAATAAAATTTTAAATTTTTCAAAGACATTTTAGATTTTAGTTAAATACAATTTAAATCTTTGACATCATGACTTCAATTAAATTAAAATAATTAAATATTATTAAATCAAGTAAAATTAGGAAAATTAAAGTAAATTTTTTTAAAAACATTGAAATCGAAATTAATTAAAATCTTTTTTCTTTTATTTTACTATTAATCTAAATAGAAATTTTCTTTAAAATTTTCCTCAAGTAAATCAAAAAAAGAAAATAGAAAACAAAAACAATTATTTAAAAAAAAAAAAGGAAATTTTAAACCAAAACAAGATAATAAAGTAATCTTTAATTAGTGTTATATATATACGCGAATTTGAAAATTGAATTGAATTTTTTTTGTTTTTTTAGCTATTTATTATTTTTAAGCTAATATACTAAACTGAATTATCCTTGTACATTTGTCTATTTGTTTTTAGATATATGTACACATACATACATATTATATATATACATTTCAATTTAGTATTTTTCTATTTCATTTTTTGTTTCATGAATGTAATGTAATTCCCTTAAATCGCAAACTAATGCAATATATCAAAGGAAGATTTATATCTTTTCATAGCCATACTAAATAGTTTATTATCATTTTTAAGATTTTCAACATATATATATATATATATATATATATAGGTACAAGTTTTTATAGAATATGTACAAAAATATTTACACTACCAATAGAAAGTTTTAAAAATTTTTTTTAAATGAGTACTTAGGTTGGTATTCAATAGAAGTAATTAATTATTAAATAGATATATCCTTAAAATTATTTAATTTTTAAAGGATATATTTCAATTGAATAATTAATTATATTCAATATATAATTAATATATAAAGTAAATTTTAATTATATAACATCAGTGACGACTGACGGGTACGAATATATACAAACTTTCTTGAACTAAAATATCAAAAATAATTAGCATACATTTTGGAGTTGGAATCGAAATCAGGGGTATTCCTTTTTTTCCAAAATTAAAAAACAAATAATAATTTTACATATAAACTACATTTATACTACAAATTATACATATAAACCTGATTTTGTAACCAAAGTTTTGCATACATTTATTCATAAATATTTTGGAAAATGCGTCAACCAACTTACATATGCTTCCTAATATAGAATCTCGGATAGACAAATATATAAATATTAAATATTGTTTTATATCTAATATTTCACTTATATATAATTTTATATTTGTAAATTTTTTTCAAGCGTTAATATTATAAAAATGGATTTTATTACTTATTTAATGAAAAATAATAACTCGCAAGAGTCGAAAATTCAATTGAAAGAGAAAGAACATCCGGGGCTTTATTTCTTATAGAAGTTCAACTCAAAAGTGAAATAAAACCTCAATTACTATGAGAAATAAGACTCCAGGGCGCTATTTCTCATTAAAAGGGTAATAATACTCCGGGGTCTTTATTCCGCAGGGCCTTAATTCAGGGCTTTGTTTCCGAGATGATAGTTTAATGAGATGACGAATAAAAGTTTTTTTCAATTTTACTACGATTCGAACCTGAACCTCTCCTATGAAAGATCGGCACTCTAGCTACTGTGTCACCCAGTCGATATTACCATTCTTTTAGTACTAAGCGGCAAATTACTTTTAAAAATAAAGAATCCCATCCACTCTCATCCATATATTTCCATTCCATAAACTTAATGTCAGTAATGTACTTAATGTAATGTACTTATACATATTTACATATACATATAGTATATTTTGTATTTCTTAAATTAAAACAGTTCAAACGTTCAATTCTATAAGATAAAATTGCATTCTTGGAATATAAATAGTAACAAAAGATACAGAAATACAAAAAAAAATATATATACAATACAAAATGTCAGAGATATTTTGTATATATATATATATATATAGATAGATTGAGATAGAAGATAAATATATCAGTTACACTGTATTAGAATTTACAAAAGCGGCGATTTATTGTTTTTTTTTGTACTGCTTGTTTTATACAAAATTTTCTGAAAATGATATTTATACCTACATACATACATACATATAAATATAATATTGAATAGTATCTACATATATATTTAAACATTTGTATCTATTAAAAATTACAAGATACAAAAATGAAGATAATTATTTATAAAATGAAAAACGATGAAAATTGTATCTGGTTATCTTGTTATGCCATAGTTTTAGTACTAAATAGAAAATCTTTTATTTTTTTAGAATTAACTAAATGTATATGTTGTATATATATATATATTTGTATATTGATTACATTTATACTAAATATGTTGCTTATTTATAAATGTGTATACAGTAAAAGTGTATATATATGGTAAGGATATGTTAAACATAAAAAGGGCATAAGATACAAACAAAACAATTAAAAGAAAAATAGAAAATAAAAAATAAAAAAAAACAACTACAAACAAAATAAACATATTTTTCAATTAGAATTGAATAAATTATATTCAGACAATTGTAACGAAACTGAAATGTACTTCCCATTAATATATTATTTCAAATGTATATAAAATATTACATAATATATATATATATATAGAAAATAAAATGTAGGATGCACTAACATTCATGAAAACATAACCATCATCATCATTATACAACATAATATTGCACATACTGTGTAGTGTGTACCTATTTATAGTTTATATTTTTAACAGGATGTATGCATACATGAATATGTTATACCGTTATAGAGAACAGAATTTTTTGAACAGAAGGATTTGTAATGTAATCGTATCGTGTAATCATGTATTTATGTTTTTTTTTTTTTTTTTTCGCACCTTTTTTTTTTTTTTTTAGATGTACTTTGGTTGTGTTAAAAAATTATCTCATATGCAAGTCATGATTTAAAGATTTAAATAAATTATATTCACATTATAAAATGTTTGAAACTTTATATTGAAATTAAGAATTTTTTGTTTTGTTTTTTTTTTATTATATTTTGTTTTTTTATTTTTTTTTTGTGATATGTACAGTCAGATTCCAAGATAATCGAATTAGACAACTCAAATCTTTTTTAAGTGAATAAATTATTAACAGTGAAATTGTATATAAACTGAAAGGTATTTTGACATTTAGATTGACATTGGTGACATTTAGGTTAGTTAGGTCAGTTAGAGGATTAAAAAATTTAGAGAGGTTATAAATTTTTGGTAAAAAAAGTCTGTTTGACTATTTAATAGTTATGTTTTTGGTACAGGGTGATGATTGAATTCAAAAAATTTGAATTTTTAATTAATTTAGATTAATAGTGTTTAATCTACATTCTATTTAATATTTTGACAATTCTAAATATTAATTTTTTGAGTAAACGATTTTAAATAAAAACAGTTTAAATTTTATCTTAAGTTTTATTACTACCAATTAAAACAAAAACTTCTTTATTAAGAGCCACAGGTTTCTTTATAAGTATGATCTTAAAAATTTAATAATAATAATAGTAATAATAATAATAATTATAATAATAATAAAAGATTCCTTATTAAATACTTATTCTAATTTATTATAAAACAAAAAATTAAACAACGTTAGGTACTGCTGCTAATTCGCGTTCCTTAATGATTAAAAGTAACATTTACCAAACTATGTATAAGTAATCAAGTGGTTGGGTTGTGTATTAATATTTGACACTTAATCACTTTGACATTTATAATTGACTGCGTTTACATATAGTATATTTTTAAAGTATGTTTACATATACTATAATATAATTCATATTATTTCTGAATTATTGCGAATAAAAATTTTAGTTAAGCGTTGCTTAAAATAAACAATTCTTTTAGAAACTTATATGTTGTTTAATTTTAACTGAAGACTCTTTTACTTCAAGTGCACAAGATGTTTCTTTATATAATAGACGCTTAATTTTAATTTAACTTTTTTTTACTTGAGTGAAAATTTTTTAACTTCAGTAATTTAGGTAATATATTATACTCCACTACACCATTCAGTTCTTAAGCCCCTCAGGCTATTCAGGACCTCTGAACCTTTTTTTTTGGAAAATGTCGTTTTACTCTAATTAATTATTGGTGCATATAATATATAATTTCCAAAATTAATACATTTTCAATTATAGTAAAAAATTTTTCACTCAATTTAAAAATATTTTCACTCAAATTTAAATCTTCAAATAAACTGCAAATATCATCAAATTCAATAACTCTACCCATCAATTATTCAGTCAGTGACATCAACTATATAGGCAAAGCCATATATCGCTTTCAAAGATGATCCAAAAATTATACCAATAGCAAAAAACAGGTTAAATTAAAATAACTATATAAGTATAAAAGTATTAAAAGAAAATAAAAGATTAATTTCACTCATTATCACTATAAAAAGAGTTACTAAATAATTTTTCAATTAAAAAAAAACATTTTTAAAGTTTGTCTTCTTCAACCAAGTATAAAAAATCACAGTTAACTTAAACTATACTTTAAAAATATCACTTAAACACCAATTTAACAATAGAAACTAAGTTATTCATGCAAAATTAATCCATAGAATTACAAAAAAAAAAAAACGTGAACTTCTTAAATATCTTTTCTATAACTTTGTTTTTTTTTCTATCTTTTCACCATTTTTTTTGTTTTTGTGTTTTTAAATTTCCTTTTTATTAATTTTTTTCTGTATTTTTTGTATAATTTTCCTTAGAGGTTAATTAACAGTTAAATTTTGCAAACAAAAAACATCTCATACCTACTACTGATTTTTTCAAGTTTTTGTTTTAAAAGGAAACCCAAGATAATCTGAAGGATAAGAAAATTAACACTGAGTGTTAAGTGCTTTTATACATTGTATTTTTTTTGTACTGTAATGAACAGTCAACTATTGGGTTTTCGGGGTTTATTTTTTTAGTCTGCTCTTTGGACAATATGCTAATTGTTATATTTTTTTTAGATGCTGGGAAACTTTTTATTATAATGGTAATAGTTTTCTTAATGATACTAAACAAAGAATGTACTAATGAAATAAAGATTGTTTCCTTTTTAATTGTAAGCTTCCAGACAATTAAAAAGATTCAAAAAAAAAATAAACAAAAAAACTGAATGAAGCAGCCAGACCGCACATTGTTTCAGTTTTTTTCTTTTTTTTTTAAATTAAGTTGAACTTTAATTATGAGTGAAAAATGTTTCATTCCTAAAATTAAAAAAGTCAGAATAAAAAAAGTTGATAATTAAAATAATGAAGAGTAAAATAAAACCACAAAAATACGTCCCCAAATTAGAAGATTAATTAAGTATCAAAGGTTCAATGAACTTACTTGGAAAATGGCTAATATATATTTCTTTTTTATGGAGGTTGATTCATTAGGCAATTAAATAAGACATTATAGGTCCATTTCATTTGTAATTTTATTTTATTTCAATTAAGTTTACTCGATTTACTCAATTTATCTCTTTTGTAAATCGAGATAATTTAATGAGTACTTCAAGTTTAAACCCGCGATGGTGCATAAACAATTGCATTTTAATAAAATCCCTTAGTCTCACTCAATCCTTAAAGCTTTGTAAAATTATAGTTTTACTAATTACAATAATTCCTATAAATTTTGTTGTTATTGAGTTTTGATAGCATGTACCATCCTAACATAGAGGCCTTGTGGTCTGTTGTGCAATCCACTTTCAATACTGTCTATTAATTTATAAGTAATATTATTTATTTTGTATATCAGGTTATATGTGATATAACATATATTTTATATTTTTATACCTATTTGGTTACCATGGAGATTTTGTTGCCAAATAATCAACCACTTTACTACCGAGGCCCGATTCCAATCCAATAAATACTTTGTTGGAAATAAAATTAAATAATTATAAACATTTATTTAACAAAGATAATTATAATAAAAATTACTTTAATATAGATTTGCCATTTTATTCAGAACTAGTCATTTGCATTAAATAGTACTTGGGAATATTTTTAAAATATTTGAATAATTAAATAATTTTTTTAAGAAAATGTACATTAATTAACCCTTAAAATTAATGAAAAGAAAATAATATATAAAACCCATATTATATAACTAAAATAGAAATATTAATTTAAATAAAAACAAATCGGACAAAAATCATAAAAAAAATAATATCTAAATTTTTCTCTTTGTTTCTATCGAAATTTTTAAAATAAAAATCTATAAACTTAAAATCTTGAAAAAAAAAAATTAAATAAAATTCACCTGAAAAGTATTAGAAATATTTAATATTTAAATGAAAAATAAATATTCTATCATATATCAGTGAAAGTTTAAGGATTAGATTTAGATCTGTATAATATTGAGTAAACGGGTACTTAAGTACTTAAGTACCACAATGAGAATTTATAATAGGGAGATTTAATAAAAAGAGATTCATGAGTTTGAAATGAAATTAATTTGATTTTCAATTGCAGAAGTATTGCTTTTTAGGAGTTAAAATATTACCAAAATATTTAAATACTTAGAAAATAATTGAATTCTTAATACTTAAGTATTTTTTGATACTTAATTACTCAAAAATACTTAAGTTTAAAAAAATAATTACAAAAGTATTTTTACTTGATTCTTTTACTTATATACTTAAACATTGTAAGTACCGAATTATAAGTAGACTGAGGTACTTGATAGATAAGGTAATGATATTGAGGTACTTGACAAAGTAATGAGTATCAATTATAAGTAAACTGAGGTACTTGACAAAGTAATGAGTATTAGATATTAGTACTGGTAATAGAATATGGTAATTGAAATATTAAGGATACTGAGGTACTTGACAAAGTAATGAGTATCAGGTATTGGTACTAGTAATTGTACACGGTCGCATTTGCTTGAACTGCTGATAACTAAACTTAATGATTTTGCAATTTTTAACTTAGTCCCTCATCCTTTAATTATTAATAGTTGTTTTTTTTCAAAAATATGCCACTCTCTGTTTTTCAATGGAATTGCTTTTTAAAATCCCATTTCTTAAAACTTTCTTAATTATTCAAATTAAAAGGGTTTTTTGTAGAAATTTATGTTGGTATATGTAATTATCAAATGTAATTGGTAGGGATATTTAGTTGTTTTTTGGAATCAAGGTTATACGCTTCCTATAACCAGTGAAATTTTGAATTTATAAGAATTTTACAAGAGAATTAAAAATTAGAATTACAAAATTCCAGAATATATTTAGAAAAATTTTAATTTAATTCATTATTTTAAATTAAAGTATTAGAAAAGATTTTTTAAATAATGCGATTAATTTTTCTTCAATTTCCGAGAAGACGATTTCCAAGATTTAATTAATTTTGAATTTTGTGGAAAAATATAAAATTTTAAGAATTTTGTGTTTAAAATTCAAAGAAATTAGAATTAAGTACCCAAATAATTTTCAATTCGTAAAATTAATTTAAAATTATCCACTTTAATGATTACTTCACATAATTCAACTATAAAATAATACTATTCTTAATAATTTGGATACCTTTTTATTGTTAAAAATTACCGTTAAAAATTTTTACTTGATCCTTTCAGAATAAAACTTCTTACCATAATTCTTATTAATTTCGGGAATTTTCATATATACAAACACCAATACACAATAAAAAACCGAAACACAAATCCTTAAATCTGAAAATTACAACAATCCATTTCAATTACAAATTACTAAAGATTACTTTTACTGAAGAAATAAAATCTCGTACTCATAATTAATACTATTAAAGCCGTTTTTTTTTTTTGCATTTCATAAACACTAACACAAACACAGAATTGAAAAAAAAAATCAATTCTTTTGGTATTTAATAATCTATAATAAAAAGGTACCCATATACAATTTGTAATTACAATTATGTGTCCTTACTATGTAACTATACATTCTATATTCAATAATTATAATTAAAGTTAAGGTCCTCTTTTTTATTATTTTTATTATTAATTTTTTATGAATAATTTATAAATTCATTATTTTCGAACCATTTTCAAACTATGTATATATAACAATATATATATAAGTACTCATAATGCTGCCATTATAATTAAAACGGATATTTTTTTTTTTTTAAATAGAGAAACACAGAATAATAATAAAAACAAAAAAAAAAGGGGAAAAACCTCTGAACTGAATAATAAACAGAAGAAAAAGAACAAATAAAAACCATTTTATTCTGATCTCTGGAATGTCAGTACTCGTACTCGTATATACAACTGTAAATACCTGTATTGTATTATAATGTCCTACATTACCTTTACTCTTTAATAATGTATATACAATATATGTGTAGTCATATATATATATATATATACATTATACATACTTGCATAGGTAAGAATTATAAAATAAGTTAAACCATAAACCATTAAAACCGTTTATAACAAAATACAACAACAACATTTATTGGTTTCAATTTAAAATGTGAACTCATCCGTAGGGCATAAACATATCAATGGTAGGAATTACTCGCCTTCCTTTTACATTGTACTCTTCTTGCATATGCATTACATCTTCCGCTATATTCGTACAAACCAAAAGTCTACCTACAAGTAATTTTAATTGTTTAAAACTCATATGATATTCTTAGGGCAGCTGCAAGAATATTATTCGAAAAAATGTTACAGGAATTTTAAAATAAAAAAAAAAGTTTTATATTTAGTTCCAAAAACTCACATCCCTTGTATTCACGTTCCAAATAATCCATACAATTCAAAAAATTATTTGTAAACACAATGCTCTCAATTTCAAGGAATTCGAAAAAAATTAATTTATTTTTAAAAAAAACAAATTGAATTTTTTTATTTTATTATGCAATATATTCAACTTTTTTTTATTATTGTAATTTATACTTTTACAATTTTAATAATTTCCATTTTTTTTTTTATTTCTTTTAATTCTATAGCCTTTGGATCGTGATCAACCGAATGGTAGACCACAATGGCGTTTTACAGTATTTGCACAGGATGAAGGTGGTGAAGGTTTAGTCGGTTATGCTGATGTTCAAGTCAATCTGAAAGATATTAATGATAATGCACCAATCTTTCCACAAGGTGTCTATTTTGGTAATGTAACAGAAAATGGTACGGCGGGTATGGTTGTAATGACAATGACAGCTGTTGATTATGATGATCCAAATGAAGGTTCCAATGCAAAACTAGTATATTCTATAGAGAAAAACGTAATTGAAGAAGAAACTGGATCACCAATATTTGAAATAGAACCAGATACAGGTGTTATAAAAACAGCCGTCTGTTGTTTAGATCGTGAACGGACACCCGACTATTCAATACAAGTGGTTGCAATGGATGGCGGCGGACTGAAAGGAACTGGGACAGCATCAATACGTGTCAAAGATATAAATGATATGCCACCGCAATTTACGAAGGATGAATGGTTTACGGAGGTTGATGAAACAGATGGTACTAGTTTACCTGAAATGCCCATATTAACTGTAACTGTACATGATGAAGATGAAACAAATAAATTTCAATATAAGGTGATTGATAATAGTGGTTATGGTGCTGATAAATTTACAATGGTACGTAATAATGATGGTACCGGTAGTTTAAAAATAGTTCAACCATTAGATTATGAAGATCAATTACAAAGTAATGGTTTTCGATTTAGAATACAAGTAAATGATAAGGGTGAAGATAATGATAATGATAAATACCATGTTGCATATTCATGGGTTGTAGTTAAATTACGTGATATTAACGACAATAAACCACATTTTGAACGGGCCAACATTGAAGTATCTGTTTATGAAGATACAAAAGTTGGTACTGTATTAGAAAAATTTAAAGCTACAGATCCGGATCAAGGTGGCAAATCAAAAGTATCATATTCAATTGATAGATCATCAGATCGTCAACGGCAATTTAGTATTAATCAAGAGGGTTCTGTTGCAATACAACGTTCATTAGATCGTGAAGTAATACCCCGTCATCAGGTTAAAATTTTAGCAATTGATGATGGTATACCACCAAAAACAGCAACAGCCACTTTAACTGTTATTGTACAAGATATTAATGATAATGCACCGAAATTTTTAAAAGATTATAGACCAGTATTGCCAGAACATGTACCACCACGTAAAGTTGTTGAAATTTTAGCAACAGATGATGATGATCGTTCCAAAAGTAATGGTCCACCCTTCCAATTTAGATTAGATCCTGGTGCAGATGATATTATTAGAGCATCATTTAAAGTTGAACAAGATCAAAGTAAGTAGAAAAAATTTTTTATTTTATATTATTTTAATTTAAAATTATTTTCAATTAATTGAAAATTTGTTAAATCCTAAAAATGGGGAAAGGAATTCTGATTAATTAAATTTTTGTAAGAAACAGAGATTAGATTATAGAGTCTATAAATAACTTTTAAAAATTCTTAAAAAAAATTTTCTTCAATAAAAACTGGTAACCACATATCAATGATTAATGGATATCAATGGTTGATAAATCAATATGATATAATATGTGACATAAATTTTTGACTTTTAAAAACTTGATTTAAATTTAATTTCTTGTAAAAATTTTCTATTTTTACACAATTTTAAATTTATTTCCACAATTTTCATATTTATTTACACTTGATATGACAATTTTCTTCTTCCTCCTTCTTCCAATACTCAAAAACATCTTCAGGCATAATTCTAAATTACGCAATTTTTTTATTTTAAACTTCAGAGCAAAGTAATTTTTTAATTTTTTGTTCTTTTTTTTTTATTTTAAATCTCCCATGATAGGTTTTGTTATATTCAATTTAGGCTTCCATCAAGCAATACTCTCTCAGTAATACTCTCACAGTAAATACTCTCTATCCCAACCCAATATAAAATTTTCTATAATGTATTTGAACCTTAAAAATCAAATTGATGGAATTTTATCCCAGTTGAAATGGCAATGCATTAATCTTCTGTGTTTTGTTATGTCAAAGTTTTCACAAAGAACAATTTATCACACAATGAATAATAAAAAAAAAAAAAAATAATATTCATTTTTTTTCACTTAGTCTTTATTTCTGTCTCTGTCTATCACAATATTATCCTAATAATAATTTCTCATTTATTCATTCTTTTTCCATTCTTCCCTTTCTCGAAAAAGCTCCATCACAATTTTTTCGAAGCACTTTTCAGTTCAAATTCTTTTCTGTTCAATCTTTCAAAAATAAAAAATAAAAATAAAAAAAATAACAGTAAAAACGCATAAAAACAAACAAAAAATAAAGAACAATAATAATAAAACAAGGAATGAAAATGGAGGAGTTTTTCAAAATTATTTTCAAGGAATGGAGTTTTTAAAAAAAAGCACATTTCCAAAATTAAAAAATGTTCCATAGCATATCTGTATATCTCAAGTAGCAGACGAGTACCGTTACCTAATACTCATTACTTTATCAGGTATTAGATTTACAAAATTTAAGTATAAGTACAAGAATCAAGTAAAACTATTTGTAATTCTCAGTAAGTAATCAAATTTTGTGTTTAATTACTTTCAATTAACAGTTCAATAATTATCAGTACAGTTACCTGATTTTCACTCCTTTATCAAGTACTAGAATTATTTAAATTTCAATACTTACAAAATTTAAATATTAGTAAAAAAATCATGTAAAAACACTTGTAATTCCAAGAAAGTAATTAAATTATGTATTTAATTACTTTTGTAATTATTTTTTGATTAGTGTTTTCGAGTAATTAAGTACCAAAAAATACTGAATTATCAATAATTTTCCAAGTATTTTGATAAACGTAGGCCCATAAGTTCGCACAAAATTTCAAGTTTCTATCTGAAACCATATTTGTTAGATATGTGAAGAATTTTGCAAAAATTGAATTTGCGAAATTCTGATAATGGTAAATTAAAGTACCGTATGGCAACCCCATGCAATTTTCATATCTATTTATAAAGCTTATAAAAGCAGATATAAGCAGATAACAGATATTCGTTTGGTATTTGAAGTTGAAAATACATATACTTTATAGAACTTTTTGTTATAACAATTCAAATATAGGGATTTTTCAGACTTTTAAGCTCCGTTCTGTAGCCCCATAACGGGTAGTGCTGCAGAACAAAATTCTTCCATTAAATTAATTTTAATACAATACATGACTGCATTTGAAATTCTTTTTCTTTATTTCAAACGGTGTGAAATTTTTATAAACATACGGAAAGACTGACTGTTTGACGCAAAGTAAAACTATGTTGGTGCATTTTTTTTCAAAAATTCTTTGAAAATGTGCTAAAACACAATATAAGAACAAAAAAAAAGAACAAAAATACATTAAATTCCTATGAGATAATTGAAAAAAAAAAACCAACAGAATCATCACAACAGATCAGATCAGAAAAAAAGAAAATTCTTTTAATAAATTCTTCTACTGACTGACATAATTTTAATGTGAGTATAGGGTATACCTCCATAAAAATCATTTATTCAATAATATCATACAAGATGTAAGCTTTTCACTACACAATAAAAAAAAAAAACAATAAAAAGCACAAAATAACAGGATAATAAAAAAAAAAAAACCACTCAACCCATCCCTTAAAAAAAATATTAATAGCAATTTTCAATTTTCTCATCTTATTCCATGTTTTCATTCAAAAATTAAAAAAAAAGTGAAATTATATAAAAATTTTTTTAAAAATTTCTCCTACTTCTTTTTTTTTTTTGGCATTTTATAAAACCCTTATAATTTTTTTCTCATTTATCTTAAATTTTTTTTCCTTTTTTTTTTTTTTATTTCCCACGATTACTTCTTTTTCCAATTTCTTTTATCAACTGTTTTCCAATACTTTGCAAAAAAAAAAAACCCTGTGAAAATGTTCATACCAAAACAATTTTTGTTTATTTTTACGCTCGACATGATAATGAAACCAATGGAGTTCACGACTGCAAGCAAAATATAAAAAAAAATTAATTTACCTGGAAAATTAAAAAAAAAAAAAAAAAAAAAAAAACTTTAAAAAAAGATACACCCACACTTTAAACACGATCAAACTCAAACCTAACACTTATAATCCTTGGCATTAAAATGCCTGCCATCGTTTTGATTTTTATAAAACTTTTTACACTTTTTTTCCCTCTCACTCTCTCTTTCATTTTAAAAAATTAATTTAAATATGTATGAGTGTAAATGGCGTGTACATTAAAATTATATGTAAGTTAAAATCCTTGACACCCACATACATTAAATTTACTTTAATGAATACTTTTAATCCTATGTATTTTACAATGTATTTAAAGAAAACATGTTAAGGAAATACCGTTATTTTTTTTTTTTATAAATAATTATATATTAAAATCTGTAGATACAAGTGTATTTTTATTGCGTAAACAAGTAGGTAGCTCATAATAACTTTTTTTTTCTTTTTTAAATTTTTAATTTATTTTTTTTACTTCATCTATTAATTTATTTGATTACACATTTTCTATCTCATTCTAAAGATATCCTTCTTTTTTTTATTATTATTTTTTTTTTTATAATATCTTTTAATTCAATTAATTTTTAATGAAGATTAATAATTTTTAATTTTAACCCCTGATGTAAATAATAAAAAAATTTAAAAGATGAGATTTTTGTGTGAGTTAATGTCTGAGGAGTATATTTAGTTGCATATAAAGGAATAAATTGAAGGATAATTTACAAAGGAGTCTTTGTAAGAATTATTGTAGGAAACTCTTCAAATACTAGTAGACCAAATAATTACAGTTATTTAAACTGAAGTTTAACAAAAACAAAAACAAGTAATGATGAAAGTACAGTAGGTCGATGCAAACGACTTTGTAATACCGCACCTCAGAAAAATATAATTGACAGTTACACGAACCACCACATTACCACCACGAACCATCATCTCCGGTTTCGAAGAAATTAAAAAACTACAGGACAGAACTATACCTTATTCCAAATTTCAATATTCCAATTTTATTAATTCCAAATATAATGCTGGTTAAGTCTAGGGAGGCTTGAGGCAGCTATTCGAAACAGTAAGTTTATTCCTTAGCAACATGACGGAAACAGAACTGATTGCTTTTGTACCAAATTTCAAGTTTCTATCAAACTTTCTATCATTATACATTGCGAAGATATGCTTATTCGCTTTTGGGAGAGTGTTTGTAGGTACTCAAAACTTCACTCTCAATTTATTCCGGATTGTAGTACAAAAAGAAAATAGAAGATTCCACCTTAATTGGTCTAGGAGACACGCTCGTTTGCCTTTGGTTCGATCGGAAACTTCCAAACCCTTGGTCCGCTTTCGTCTATTTGCAATCGCCGTTTTACCTTCGAAATTTGTTACCTACAGTATAAATTTTATTAAGATAGCATCATTATTTTTAAGTTATCGTGTTAACGGATGCACGGACAGACGGATGAGCATCGCTAAATCGATTCAGAAGATGACGCTGAAATATATACACTTATAGCAACACTATATATACTTTTCTATAGCTCAGTTCCTTTTGATGATTACAACACGGTACCAAAGTGAATACACAACAATACCTATTAAAGGTGTATTATATAAAAAGTAGGACATTGAAATATCAAATTTGATGTTTTAAATCTTGCTATCCCTTTATTTCCTCTATGATTTCAAATCTTTTTTACAAAATTTTAACAGTTCACAAAGTATTTATAATGTGCACAGTGCGTCATTTAATTCTAAGACGTTTGCCTAGTATTATCTCATATTTAAATTGTATGTGGAATTCACTAAGATCAATTCTAATAATAAGAATATAATATGTTCCCTGTTCCAAAATGTACCCATGGTATAGACATGCTTATTAGCCTAACAATTTAACAGCAAAAAAAAGGGGGCAAGCGAATTTCAAAGGGGATCGATGGAATTGTGTTTGTAATCAACTCTGTATACAATTTTAATTAGTTTTGTTGTCATTTAGTTTCTATTAAAATGAAAGTATTAAAATGCTTTCTACATTTATCTTCTTCACTCAATCATCATTCTCCATTTCCATTTCATTCCAATATTATTTCACTCCAACTCAAATCCACTTTATTAAAATTTTTAATATTAACTGAAGGGTAGTAGAAAAGATTGGTATAAAAATTAAATTAAAATAATTCCAAATGTAACCTTGTAAATTAAAACTAAAATTAAAAAAAAATACCAGAAGATTCACCTCTTGTACACCGTTGTAATGAACCCAAAGACAAATCCGAGAAAAAAGAGAAAAAAAAACAGAAATAAGGACATGACATGATATAATTAATGATAAATTATTTAAAAAAAATAAAAAAAATAAGAAAATAAAAAATGTTTTAATTTTGCATAATATATTTTATACAAGCCAAAAGATATGTTGAAATGTTCATGCATGTGATCGCATATATTTATTATGCTTGTATATGTATGCAATTCATGAACGGACGTGTAATAAAGTAAGAGTCAATGATAGAAGGATATATATAATAAAATTAATTTTATTCTGACAATTTGACCTACTGAACTTTACTACACAATGGAAATCAATGATATATATATATATATATATATTATATTAAGAGTTTTTAACACGTTCCAGTAATCAACACTGATCCATATACATGTACATACTACATATACTTTTATATAATGTTATATTTCATTTATTTTTTTATTATTTAGATAGTCATAAAACAATTTTTTAAAGAAAAAAAAATTTAAATGAATTTCGTCCTTGTCACATATACGTTTACATATTATATTAATGCAATGTCCTTTTCAAACTGCTCTTCTTGTTTTTTCTTTGAATTAAAATCTGCGAATATTTTGAGGACATAAACCTTTCTGTTGCTTTATTACTCGTTCATATGAGTATTAAAAAGCAAAGGTATAGAATAAATTCTCAAATTCTCAATTCAAGTATTGCTATGAAATTATTTTCAAAATTATACTTTAGTTTTTAAAGTATTTTAATTTAAAAAAGATATTGAGTGAATTAAAAAAAAAATTATTGAAGAATAAGTTTTCTTTACAAATCTCCATGGTGACCAAGTATTTATAGTAAAATATAAAATAAACAAAATAAATAATATTACTTATAAAATAATACTGTTGGCCCACATCAACTAGGAAAAGGGCCCTTCAATTTGCAAAGGCAGTATATGCACTTGAAAATTCTTAATAAATAAATAAAATAAATATTTTATTTGATTATATGTAAGTGTTTAATTTTTCATAAAGCTTCTGAATATTATAAACTTTAAAATATTATAATATGCTCTAATAAATTATTTATTTAATTTGAGTTTTCAACTGCCACTCTTTCATTTCAATTTGACATGTGAAAAATGAACGGTAAACCGAAGATCATAATATTATTGTGCGTATTTACAAAGTAAATTTAAGTAACGCTCTAAGTATATTATTAGAACTTACAGAGTTCATAATTGATCATTTTTAATAATAGCGGAAATCATTTAGACATCAATGATTTTTTGGAAAATGAAAATTAGTATTTCTGAGAATTATTTAATAAATAATAATGTTTGAAAAATGTACCAAAATATTCATTTGAAGGGATTTTAGATTTTAAAATGCTTAAGGTTATATTAAAGATATACAAAAGGTACTACTTATAACACATAACCTCATCAATATGTTTTGTTGTCAAAATGCTATTATTCAATAGATGCGAATAACATTGAGCTAAATTTGTCATAAATATTATCAAAATATGAATTTACTCATATTTGACAAATAATATAATAATAGTATATAAAATAAAAAAAAAATTATATCTTTTTAACCCAAAATATCTTCCTTCTTCAATTTGAATGCTAAGGGGTCAGTTATTTATCTCTTTACAATGCAATTAACATATTTTCAAAAAATTAAGTACATAGTTTTACTCTATCCGTCCATACATCCATTCGTGTGTTCACAAAACTTTTACACTAGAAAAAAGAAATTGAATTAAAATTCCGGAGTTACAAGAGTCATTGAATGTTTGAAAATTACTATTAGTTTTTTTTCTTGAATTTTCTTATAAAATTTCTTTATTTTTTTTGCATTACTTCATTATGTGTTTTAAAATTAATATTTATTTTATTTTATAATTTTTATTCTTTAAACTATACTTTAAAATTATCTAGTGTCTTTAATTCACACCATTGTAAAATATTTCAAAAGCTGTCAAAAGTTGATTTGAAGTCAAATGTAATTTTGAAACTTAAATATAGCCAATTTAAACTCAAGTACTTAAGTCACCATATTTATACAATATGTCAAGTACTCAAGTCATGGTATATTATAATATCATATGTTTATTTCAAAATTTATTTTTTTCTTAACTTTCAATCATGAATTCAATTAAATTTTTAAAATATTTTTTAAATTTCTGGATTTAAAACAGATTATTTATTTTGTTTTGTTTTTTTTTTTTAAATTTTAAAAAACAATTTGCTATATAAGTGCTTTAAAAAAAATTCCGTAATAAAACAATAAACACACTGTTGTTTTGACAGTTTCATACACTTTTGACATTTTTGATGAAGTTTAAATTTACTCAATTAAATTGAAATTTAAATGAGTGTTTCAATTATTTATCAATTTATTAGTAAAATTATTTAATTTTATGTAATTTATGAGTAAACATTTCAGTGTATATATATATTTAAATGTTATACATATGTTAGTAAAGCCACAAGAAAAATAAAATAAAATAAATTAAATAGTCCTTTGAAAAATACGTTCCAGCAACAACGACATAATAATATCAAATTAAAATATAGCCATATATAATAAAAACTTACTACATTTGGTATTGATTTTAAAAGTTTTGTCCTTCAGATTTTTTTTTTTTAGGACATAACACATATGTTATGCATATATAGTTTCAAATATATTTATACAATATTATCCTTCTAAGCCTTCTAAAAGGAAAATAATCAAATTCCTAAGAAATTACTATTTCTATCCTCTGTCTCTTTCTATTTAGATAAAATTATTATAATATTTTATACAAAACTTTTATTTCATCCTATTTATAATATTTATTATATAATTTATATTAAACATATTTTTACTCTATCTTTGAATTCTTTTATTATATTATCTAAAAAACGAGGAAGAGTGTAGTAGAGTAGACTGTGTCAACTCTGGGATACCCGTATGACCGTTATATAAACATTATATCATTATTATTATAAACATTAATTACTTTTGGCAAAATTTCAAACATACCAGCTTTATTAGGTGTAGTGTAATGCTCATATAAAAGGAGGAGTTGTATGGCAGCTACTCGAACCCTCTGCAGTAGACCAACCAAATTTTGCAGTAACTTTGGCCATTACGCTAAACTATTTTTGGCAAAATTTCTGACCCCCAACTTCAATAGGTATAGAGTAATGCTCATATAAAATAAGAAGTTGTATGGCAGCTACTCGAACACTTTGCAGTAGACCAAACAAATTTTGCAGTAACTTTGGCCATTACACTAAACTATTTTTGGCAAAATTTCAGACACGCAACTGTAATAGGTACAGAGAAATACTCATATAAAAAAAGAAGTTGTATGGCAGCTACCCGAACCCATGAACCAAAATGGCTGAGTTTAAATAGCGATGACGGCTATTGCAAAAAAACGAATTTGCGAAAATTTCAAGATCCTAGCTCTTTTAGTTTTTGAGCTATCGATTTTTTTTTCGATTCTGATCCGATCCATACACTTGAGTCCATATCTACCCCCCCTATTTCTCTGCGTCACAAACGTAATGGCAAATGTATTATACCCTTTGACCTACAGTCATACGGGTATAAAAATAAAAAAACAACATTCTGATTTAAACACTCAGTGTATGGTCCTTAATAGATCCTAACGAGTTCTTTCGAGTAATAATTTTAATATTGTTACCAACAATCAAAACTTCTGTTATACTGCTAACCACCCACAATATAATTTCATAGTCTTCCAATACTCATAAATAAATACATAAATACATATATGCATACAAAAATTATTTTTTTTTACTGTTATTTATCGGAAATAACAAGTTTATCATTACGCCACGAGCATCCTTTAAAAAAACATTGATATTTCCTTTAAGGATATATAGAAGAAAATTGATTTTTATATGTTGCATAGAATTTTATAGAGTTTTATATTGAATAGCAGTTTTTTATGAAAATCACTTACCGTTATATTGTATTAGTGAGAATATTGGATGATATAAAGTTCAGGACACTATACCGCTAGATTTTTATTTATTTTTTTTTGATTTAAAAAAAAAATAAGAGAAAACAAAACTTAAATAAATAAGAACTGATGATTCATGAAATTGCAACTTTTAAATTGCATCTTTAGTCATACATTTTAAACAGAAGATAAAGAAGTAGGTATTTAGTTGCAGTTGTCAACATTCTGATATTAGTATGAATCTATTAAATGGTGTTTATAATATAACATACATTTGTCTTTCTGATAGAATATTAGTCTAAGAATGCATTAGGTCGGTATTCCGGATTTGGTTAAAAAAAAACAGGTTTCAAGTAAAAGATATGACGGATCCAAAAATTTTATGACAGTTATCATAAGACTTTGTCATAACTTTTGAAAATAGCATTGTAGTGTACAAGTATGCGGTTGTTTAAGTACAATAATGCGATTGCAGAGTTGTATGTTGAGGACTGAACTTAGTCAAGGCATCTTGAGGAATGTCATATTAATTATCATTTTCATTTATGCAAATAGGTTATTAAAAATTATGTCTTCTTTAATTAATTTAATTTCGTACTAATAAACAGATCGACAAATAAGCATATGAGCTGGTGAAATTCCAGTATTTTGAACAAACCAAGTACAAGTACTATTACTTTAAAAAGTAGTCGATAATATTCAAATAAATGTTACTGGTACGTTAGAAAATATAAGTGCCAGTGACAATACTGATACCTGAAGCTACAAGTACTTAGCAGTACTTATTTAGTACTGCCAGAAGTACAACAGTTTTCAAATATAAGCATAGGTTAGTACTGATAAGCCATGGTTGGTACTGGCAGTTACTGGTTGTACTAGTGAGTACTGGTAAAGTACTTGGAAGTGCTGGTAAAATACTGGTAAGTAGTGAAAAAATAATGGTAGCTTCGAGTATCAGCATTTTACTTTACTGTAATGATATTTAAGTAAGAATACAAGTAAGAGGTATTTTAATTTTACTGAGTATTTTACCCATTATTAGGACTAATACTTGAATATTATTAGCTCTAAGCACGAATAACTTAGTCGATTTACTTTTTGACGTTCTTCCAACACGCTGAAAACTTAGAAGCAATTTTCATATAGTTGTGACTATCTTTCACACAACGAGTACAACAAATTGAATACAAATAAACCACTGCCAATTACAGCAACAAGTAAAACACAATACAGAAACAAAATTACAAAACAACTAATAGGAAAAGTATTTTCAAGGATATCCAACGAATTAAAATGCTTTGCTTTGCAAAGAAAAAAATTTAAATAAAATTTTAATATAGAATATAAAACGATAATGCAGCCAGCTATTTTCCATAGTAGCTTTTTAGAAATTTTTAATATTAAAGAAGATATTTGTTAAGTATTTATTTGAATGGAAGATTTTCTATACAATTAAAACTGCAATATTTATGTAAGGCGATGTTCTTTAATTTAATATTTGAGAGAAAATATAAAGTAATTTATTCAAAAAAAAATCTTGAACAAAATTAGATATTTAAAGCTTCATTAATCTTTCTACTTATTTTAATCGCTCGTTTGTTTTAAGTGTCGACATCTTTCCTCTAAAACAAAAGAATTAAAAGGAAAGAGACAAAATATCGAAGTCATTTCTTAACTTTTATAAAAAAATCAATATGGCATATAGTTCAACAACAAGTCCTGAACCAAGGTTGGAATTAAAAGTTTCATATTAAAAAATTTAAAAAAGATACAAAATATCATTTCCAGCCATCTTCCTTCTTGCATTGTCTTTTAAGAATTAAAAAATAATTAAAGAAAATATTCAGAAGCTTAGATCTGAAGTAAGCATCCAAACCCATTTTTGAAGATTTTCTTAAGTTACATTTTGTACCTAATCATTAATAATTTAAATCTGTAACGAAATCCTTAGTTTTTTGTGTCAAGAGGGATTCTTAACAGAAGGGGTGGACATTCGGGATTTGTTTGGGAATGGGGATTTAAAAAAGCCAATTAAAACAAAATGGATCTCGAATATTTCATACACAGCTTTAATATAACACTTTTAAGAACTAAACTTTTGTTTTTTCAACAAAATGATCTAAAGTTTAAACATTAAGAAGATTCCTATCAATTTTATTAAAAAAAATAATATTATATTAGTTTTCGATCATTGACCCTAACATAATATATATATAAATAATATGTATAAACCAATTGAGATAATATTAAATGGTTATTTTTAACAAGAACACGTACGCAATAAGAATTATAATGACATCAGAATTTTGATTTAAAAAATTTTCTTTTATACCCATAATACATGATTATATTTAATTTATATACATACATTTTTTTTTCCTAAATCAAATATTTAGAAATCATTATCCTTATATAGGTATATTTATGTAGACAGACATGTTATTATACATTTTATTTTATTTAAGATAATACTTTTATGTCATCTTTCATTTTGCCTCCATTTAAAATGAACTCTGACATATTCTTCTCAATTATTTGATAAAAAAGAAAAAAATTAAACATGACATTTTTTTTTTTCTAAATACTGTTAGTTGAAGGTTTTTTTTTTATTTCTCTGTTAAAAAAAATTTCATTTTCCACTAGTCATAAATAAAAAATTTTACAAAATACTAAATTGTTATACAAAATTATATTATCATCAATGAACATTAGAATCTCTTTAAATGAAACTTATAACGGCATTTCCTGCATAACAGTATTTCCTTAAAGGTAGTGAGTTTAAGCTGAAAATTTAATTTTTTAAGTTTGTTTTTATATGACTTATAGAAGAGAAGAAGTTACATGCTAAAAAATTATACCTTCTATATATAAAATTCAGTTTATACTAATGCTCCATGATAGACATTAATAAATGACAATTCGATCAGGTCGCATTATAGTTAAAAATTCATAAACCGGTTCTACAGTTAATTTTATGGACAAAAAATAAAGCAGATTAAAATAAGCTTGAGATGGAGGGGGAAGGTTTAAATTCCCTCAATTTAAGTGTGATAAAAATATTTTAAAAGCTTCCTTGGGGCAATAGCGAAATAGATCCAAACATTGTGCTCTTACCGTTTGTTAATTTTGTCAATAGCCTCAAATGTACGAAGTTTTAAATCAATTGCTTAAATATTCAACTAATCGTACTAACCATACAAATAAATCAGATGAAAAAGAGTGGTCAACGTATATTCAAAGTTAAGATTAACAAACTTGCAAAATTCTGCATCGATTATACGGATTGAATGTACGATGCAGCTACGCAATATGGTGTTAGATAGCGATCGGATGTGCTATATGTGCTAAGGTAGTTTCAATACCTATTTCGAAATTAAAAATTACGTATGTTTAAAAACTTACATTTTAGTATGTACATTCTCACATAATATTTTTTTATACTATTTATTACATAACTTATCACTTACACTTATCAAAATATAATATTTTCTAATTTAGTTCCTATGTTTTCTTTTCTTAATGTGTTGACATTACAAATGTATTTTCCGCATTCCTAATAAATCTAATGTTGTATTTTGTTTGTTCCTTTCAGAATAAAATTATTTCCGGTATTATTTTAGAATATAAAAAATATGATAAACTTTAGTTGAGAAATTGTCTAACATCATCCTTATAAATGGATAGACATAAAACTTGTGGTCTTATACAAATAAAACACAATATTTAGATTCATGATTCATGAATACCATATTTTGTGCTAATAAACAATTGCTTAACAAAGTCACAAATTAGGATTAGACGGGACGATCTATGATTCATCCACAGAAAAGTTCAAATTGTTCCATAATTTTTAAGATAAGCATTCAAGTTAAATGCAGAATATTAATTTAAAGTTATTTATTGATTTTGAAAAGAATAAAAGAAGTTTAATGTCCTGAAGTTACGCATTAAAATAGAGGAATGAGTTATAAAATTCTTATGTAATATGTATGTCTTTTCTAATATTTATAAATTCTTTTCTGGGAAATTTTTTTTCTAAAACGTAATTAACAACAGAAAGTTATCTTGGAATTTATAGGGACTCAAATTTCAATCAATTTTTGATTTATTTAATGGTCTTTTGTGGTTTTTAAATTCAATAAAGGAATAGTTTTTAAATTACAATAAATTTCCAATTGGTTAAAGACCTGGGTAGTTCTTCTGATTAAAACATAGAGTAATTGAAAAGCTCTTTAAAATAATAAATATCTATTTTCAATTTCCTATACCATTAATTAATTTTCCATTGTTTAATTTTTCTATTTTTTTTTTTTTAATAACAGAGGGTGCAAATGGTGATGGTATGGCAATTGTTTCATCATTACGTTCATTCGATAGAGAACAACAAAAAGAATATTTAATACCAATTGTAATAAAGGATCATGGTAGCCCAGCAATGACTGGAACAAGTACATTAACCGTAGTAATTGGTGATGTCAATGACAATAAAATGCAACCAGGTTCTAAAGAAGTATTCGTATATAATTATCAAGGTCAATCACCAGATACACAAATAGGACGTGTATATGTTTATGATTTAGATGATTGGGATTTACCAGATAAAAAATTCTATTGGGAACAACAAGAACATCCAAGATTTAAATTGGATGAAGATTCTGGTATGATAACAATGAAAGCTGGAACACGTGAAGGCAGATATAATTTAAGATTTAAAGTATATGATCGTAAGCATACACAAACTGATGTACCGGCAAATGTGACAATAACTGTTAGAGAAATACCACATGATGCAGTAATTAATTCTGGTTCAATTAGAATATCTGGTATTAGTGATGAAGATTTTATACGTGTATGGAATTATAGAACACAAAGTTTATCCCGTAGTAAATTGGATAGATTCCGTGATAAATTAGCTGATTTATTAAATACAGATAGAGAAAATGTAGATATATTTAGTGTACAATTAAAACGTAAGCATCCACCTTTAACTGATATCAGATTTTCAGCACATGGTTCACCATACTATAAACCAGTTAGATTAAATGGAATTGTTTTAATGCATCGTGAAGAAATTGAAAAAGATGTTGGTATTAATATAACAATGGTTGGTATTGATGAATGTTTATATGAAAATCAACAGTGTGAGGGTTCGTGTACAAATATATTGGATATTAGTTCATTGCCATATATGGTAAATGCAAATAAAACAGCATTAGTTGGTGTTAGAGTTGATACATTGGCTGATTGTACATGCGGTGCACGTAATTTTTCAAAAGGTGAATCATGTAGAAATACACCATGTTATAATGGAGGTAGATGTGTTGAAACACGTTATGGACCACATTGTTCATGTCCAACTGGTTATACAGGACCAAGATGCCAACAAACAACAAGAAGTTTCCGTGGTAATGGTTGGGCTTGGTATCCCCCCTTAGAAATGTGTGATAATTCACATTTAAGTTTAGAATTTGCAACAAGAAAACCCGACGGTTTAGTATTATATAATGGTCCAATTGTTCCACCGGAACGTGATGAAATGCTTATATCTGATTTTATATCATTGGAATTAGAGAGAGGATATCCACGTTTATTAATTGATTTTGGTTCTGGTACATTAGAATTACGTATCAAAACTAAAAAAACATTAGATGATGGTGAGTGGCATCGAATTGATTTATTCTGGGATACTGAAAATGTACGTATGGTTGTTGATTATTGTAAATCAGCTGAAGTGTCAGAACAAGAAGATGGTACACCACCAGAATTTGATGATGGTACGTGTCAAGCCCGTGGACAAATTCCTCCATTTAATGAGTACCTGAATGTAAATGCACCATTACAAATTGGTGGCCTTTATAGAGAACAATTTGATCAATCATTATACTTTTGGCATTATGCACCAACATCAAAATATTTTGACGGTTGTATACGAAATCTTGTACATAATAGTAAATTATACGATTTGGCACATCCGGGATTATCACGTAACAGTGTTGCCGGTTGTCCACAAACCGAAGAAGTATGCGCTCAATCAGAACAAACAGCTAGATGTTGGGAACATGGTAATTGTGTAGGTAGTTTTAGTGAAGCAAGATGTCAGTGTCGTCCCGGTTGGACTGGTCCATCATGTAATGTACCAACAATACCAACAACATTTAAACAACAAAGTTATGTTAAATATGCATTAAGCTTTGAACCAGATCGTTATAGTACACAAATACAATTAAGATTTAGAACCCGAGAACAACATGGTGAATTATTTAGAGTTAGTGATCAACATAATCGTGAATATGGAATATTAGAAATTAAAGAAGCTAGATTACATTTCCGTTATAATTTGAATTCGGTTAGAACCGAAGAAAAAGATTTATGGTTAAATGCAATTACAGTGGATGATGGTCAGTGGCATGTAGTTAGAATAAATCGTTATGGTTCAGCGGCAACTTTAGAATTAGATGGTGGTGAAGGTAGACGATATAATGAATCATTTAAATTTGAAGGTCATCAATGGTTATTAGTTGATAAACAAGAAGGTGTTTATGCTGGTGGAAAAGCTGAATACACTGGTGTAAGAACGTTTGAAGTATACGCTGATTATCAAAAGAGTTGTTTAGATGATATAAGGTAAGTTGTTTTTAATAATTAATAATAATAAGCCTTAAAAGTATAATCATATAATAACTGTATTATTAATATTAATCTTCTCTCCGTATAGACTTGAAGGTAAACATTTACCATTGCCACCTGCCATGAATGGTACACAATGGGGACAAGCAACAATGGCTAGAAATTTAGAAAAGAATTGTCCTTCAAATAAACCATGTTCAAATGTTATATGTCCCGAACCATTTGAATGTGTAGATTTATGGAATGAATATGAATGCACGTAAGTACAAACATTTTAAATTAATACATATTTAACATTATATTCTAGTTATATGTTTATCATATTTTAACATGATTCAAAAATGTAATAAAAAAAAACCCACATATTAAAAATAAAAATAAATAAAACAAAATATTTAGCCCATAACAATATTTTGAAAAAATTTTTTCAACGTATACATTATAAACGAAACGTATTTTATATTATTGAAAAGGAATATTTCATCGAATATATATAGGATATTTCAAATATTTTTAATTTTTTAAAAACGTCATCAAAACAAAGAATTTAAATAAAAACAAAAAAAAAACTCGTATAATAAAAAAAATATTGCCATTTTATATTTTCTTCCACCATATTTAAATAATCCGCCATTTTATGAATAAATTTGTTTTTTCAAAGAACTTCTTCGACAAAGCATTTATTAACTCAATTTAAACTATTTTAAATAATATTTATTAAAACAAAAAAATTCTGAATTAATTAAAACAAAAAAATAAAAATAAAATAAATGCAAAATTAAATTGTAAATAAAAAAAATGGAAACTATTTTATTATTTTTTAAGATGAAAACTTTCAAATAAAAATTATTTTTATTTTTTACAACAAGAAGTAAAAACTTCCACTAAAAACTAAATTGATTAAATTTACATTTTTCCGCCATTAGTTCAACCAAGTCTAAAAAACAATGTAAACAATTTTTTTTTTTTTTATACAATAAAAAAATTACTTTTCATTTTTAATAAAAAAAAAAAAAAAAAACAAAAATAGGAAATAAAAACTTTTTTACAATTACTTCAACTTTTTTGGTTTATTTTTCAATATATATTTTCTTTATTAGAAGTAAATTATTTGAAAGATTCAATTTAATTTTTATTCAAGGGAGAAGGACAAACTACAAAAGTCGTTTTACAAAAAGAGTCATTTAATCAAAAGACATTTCACTGAAAAGTATTTCATACAAACGATTCCAAGTGAGATACACATTTCAAAATGAATTTCCGGTGTTATGGCTTGAATTTCATTGCGAATGTTTTGTTTTAGTTCTGGTATGGTCGCTGGCTTGTTAACGTATACCGTTTCTTTCAAATAACCCCAAAGAAAACAGTCCGGCACGTGGGGGCCAATTGAAATTGAAGTAATGCGTTCGCCAAAGAGGTACCGTAACAAAGCCATTGTGTCTCTTGCAGTATGGACTGTGGCTCCATCTTGTTGGAACCACAACTATGGGTGGTTTTCTGGAGCTGGCCTCAAAAAATTGTCTAGCGTCGTTTGATATTCAGCACCAGTAATCGTAACTGAGCAGCCATGTGCATTTTCAAAGAAATATGGACCAATGATCCTTTCAGACAATTCACCGCACCAAGCAGTACATTTAAGTGGGTGTTATTGTCGCTCATGAATTGTTCTTGGATTTTCCTTAGCCCATATCCTGCAATTTTGCTTGTTTACGACTCCATTCAATTGGAAATGATTGCTCATTATGAAATTCTTAATGAAATGGCGATTTTCTTCTGCTTTTTGTAGAAATGAATTGCAGTAATCAAGCCGTTGTTGGTAGTCTATCGGTTTCAATTCTTGCACAAGCTGAACTTTATACGGGAGCATATGCAATGTGGCCAAAATCCTCTGAACGGATATCCGCGATAGCCCTAGTTGAGCCGAACGTCTCTTGTCTATGTTTCTGGACTGTCCTGCACACTATTCACAACACGTTAGATATTTTCTTCCGTGTGGACCGTACGTGGTCTTCCGGTACATGGAAGGTATCTTACTGTACTATTTTGTCGAAAATTTGCAACCAGACGGTTTATTGTTAATGCTGAAGGTCCAGTACGTACATTAAAAAACCGATGATAAGCACGCTGCGTCAAAACAATTAACAGTTCATTTTCAAAATAAAATTCAACAATTGTTGATCGCTGTTCGGTTGTGTACTGTTCCATTTCCAATTCCCCAAGTTTTCTTCACAAAATTCTGAAAAAAAAATTAAAAAATATAAATAAATTTTAAAAGTTATTAAACATTCCAAATATATGTCGTTTTGCGCCACCCTGTTGTTCAAAAAAAAATTTGAAAAGAAAACAAATAATTTTTTAGGCAACTTTCCTTTTACGCCGATTTTTGCTGAACGCAATCTTTCGCGTAAAAAGAAACTCAAAGACTCAAAGTTAAAAGGAACTTCATAATCCACTTTTTCCGAAGAATATTTAATATTTATAATAACTTGAGTGAATCTCATAATTAGAGATTACGGATTAAACCCGACAGGATTATCCAATTTACATTTAACCGTTATTTGCTCATCTGTTACAAGATTTGTTCAACAACTTTTTACTAAATGTCCATTTGACAAACGGTTTTTCTAAAACTAGTAAAAAAGCTTAATTTTTAAACGACTTTTGATAAAAGGTATTTTTTCAATATATCTTTTGATGCAATGTCCTTCATCCACGTTTTAATTTAATATTTCAACCAAACTATTTATACAAAACTTTTCAATGTTTACTTTTTATTTAATTTATTATTTCTGTATATAAAAAATGTATCCATTTTTTGAATCTTTATACTCCTGTACTATTTTATTAAAACCACTTTATTATTTAAAAACCAAAAACAAAATGCAAAATCAAACTTAAACTTATTGATAATTTTTCATATTATTTATGATATCGTCAGCAATATTGAAAATATTTTTTCGCTGTTTTTATTTTAAAAATTTATTTTGCAAAAATTTCCGAATATCATAAACTAAAATATAAAAACATTTTCCAATAAATTAATTAAATTTCAAATGACTATGTAAATAAATTTTTATTTTTCCAATTTCAATATCAATTTTTTACAACATTATTTAAATTATTCATTGTATAATAAAATATTTTGTTTTTATTTTTTTTCATATTAAATTTTAGTAGAGATTTTTAAAAATTGCAAATGATTAAAAAAATCATATATACATTCTATAAAATATTATATTTGATTTCAAACATTTTGCAAAAATTAAAATAAAATGATTGAAAAATATTTTAATTGTTTTTCATATTTTTGAACTCTGTAACAATTTAAAAAAATATCTAAAGTATTTTATTTTGAATTGTTTTTCATATGAAATTAGAGAAATATTTTTGAAATAAAAAAATCAAATTTTTAAAATATTTATTTTGTTATTTTTGTATTTATTTTGAAATATTTCGAAATACTGATATCATTCATTCAAAAATTTTTCGGAAAATAAATTTAGTTATTTTCCTTTCTCAAATATTGTTTATGTGACATTTGATTTATGTATTTACATATAAAAATATAATATATTTATCTAAATTTAAAATTTTGGGACATTTGAATGTCATTTTAAATACAGTATAGATTTATTTAGAAAGTTGAATAATTTTTTTTTTTTTTTGACAATTTATGTAAATTTAGGATGGAGTAAAATATTTATTTAATAAAGGAATTTAAGTAGAGTATAATGTTGTACCTAAAGTAAAATTGCATTTCTCGATCTCTAAATTTAAAACTTTCTGAGCCCTATTGCACCAACTTCTTATCATTAATCAAAATAATATTTTTTGATAACTGAGGGGCTTATTTTTAAATCAAAACTTCATTGAAGTAATATCGTTTGAGTTCAATAAAAACTTACTCAAAAAATTATTATTTGATTATTGATAAGTTGTTGGTAAAATAGGGCCCAGATCTTAGTTCTCTCTTTAAATCATGATTTTTAAGTTTTAAAATTTCCGAGACTTTTACTAATAACTAAGGTACTATCATTTTTTTAAGATATTATATTAAAGTACCGGGTTTAAATTATTTTTTAAATAAATTTTTTTAGAAACTTTAAATATTCCACGTTTGCTAGATTTTCAAATATTTTATAAAATAATTTCTAAATTGTAGCTGTTTTCAGGTTGTAAGGCCTACGTATTAGGATGGCACATGCTATCCCACATATCAAAGCAACAATAGCTGTATTTTTTTTAAATGGGTCAGTATCAAGTTTTGAAATAAAACGATGTGAATGAACTCAAATATGAAAGATTTCAATTTTGAATACTACCTTATGCTACCTTAGTTCTAAAAATTCGTATATCAAATGTCAAATATAAAGTGTCAAATGTCAAATCCATTTTTTTAATATTTGTTTATGGAAGGTTTTGTTTATTTAAAAAGTAATAATAATCATATATTATTTATATAAAAAAACTATGCCTTCGCCATCTTTTACAATTATTTGTAAATTTTTTAATAGTCTGGTTGTTTTTACATGTAATAAAATTTCCTCTTTTTTCTAGATATATAATTCCCTAATAAGTTCATTAATAAAATGAATTTCAGTAATTAAAAATGTAATTCCTCCAACTTTACAATAAAAACAGTTATCTCACATTACTATAACTTACAATATAAAAACCACTATTTATTACAAAATTACTCCATCCTTTATTACAAATTTTAAAAAAAAATTGCTTCATTTTTTGACACTTTACTGTATTTTTAATATAATCATTTATATAATCAAAAAAAAAACATATCCCAAAAATTAATTTTATTCACAAAACAATTTAATAAATCAAAAAAAAAAAAAACAAAATAAAATAAAAAATTTATAGTCATTCTGATAATTAATATAATAAAAAAAAAAAAAAAAAAAATTGACAGACATATTATGTTTTAAAAATGGAGCCTACATACAAAATATTTGTTTTAATTTATTATAAATATCTTGTATACATAATATTAAAATATGCAACTACCAAAAAATAAAATAAAATAAAAACAAAACTAATTACATTATAAAATAATAATAAAAAATTAAAAAAAAAAAAATAAACAAACAAACAAACATATATAGATAATAAATTGATAAATTAAAATAAAATACTAGAAATACAATATATAAATTTTTTTAATCATTTAATATAATATACACGTATGTATATTCATTGATTTTTCCAATATAATTTTCAAGTGTATAGTTTTTCAGATTTTTAATTAAAAAAATCAATGTTTTTTTTTTGTATTATTTCCTTAAAATCACATAATATTTTATTTTTAGCTGACATCTACAATTCATTTTGTATTTTTAATTTGTGCATATTTAATTATTTAATTAATATTTTATTTTTTTAATAGTTTTTTTTTTTTTTTAAATTATTGAACACAGCATGTTGGCGGCTCAACAATTAAATGTCGGCGACATTTTCTTTATTTTTTTTTTTTTGTATAAAAATTTTAAATAATTAAAATTGAATAAATAAAAAAAAAAAAAACTGAAACTGAATATAATAAAAATTATATCAATATACAATTACGAAACATAATATTTTTGTATTTTCAATTCTTATTTAAACAATATACATACTTTGTTATACTTTTTTTTTTTTTTAATATTTATTTTATTGCTATAAATTAATGGCGTCATTGATGTAAGTTTTAATCTCAACTTTTGTATATTTTATTTTTTTTATTCTCTAATTAAATTAAAATTAAAACAAACTGTAGAAGTTTGATATTAATTCATGACAAAAAAAAAAAAATAAAAAACTTTATATTATCCTATAAATTAAATTAATTCAGAATTTTTTTTTTTTTATCTTTATTTTAATAAAATCTCAGTCAATATTAAAAAGAAAACAAATGTTAAAATTGACAATATATAATTAATTTTAAACAATATAGTTAAATTTAATTCAATTAAATTATAATATATGAGTATATGATATATTGATTTTATTTGTAGGTTAAAATAAGTTTAAAGTATTATTTGAAATCTAGGTTTATTAATTATAAATAAGAGAAGTATATTAATTAATAAAAATATCAATTCAGTTCAGATTTAATTATAAAGGAGAATCAAATATTAAAATCAAAATAAAAGAAATTAAATGGTATTCCTGGAATAATTATTTGAAATTAATTTAATATGACAAATCTATTCAGAAATCCATTAAAAAATTATTTTTTTTAATTGAAAAACAGATTTTTTCAAATTAAATTCAAACTTTATCAAGATAAATTGAGTTTTTTGGAAATTAAATTGATATTATTACAATTAAATTACAGTTTTCATCTTAAATTTTTCGTAACTACTAAAATAGGTTTAAATTAAGTTTTTTAGAAATTAAATTGAGTTTTTCAGAAATGAAATTGAGATTTTTAGAAATTAAATTTAGATTTTCTAAAGTAAAATACAGTCTTCATTTTAACTCTTTCGAAACTTTAAATATATGCTTAAATTGAGTTTTTTAGAAATTAAACTAAGTTTTCCAAAATTAAAATGCAGTTTTCATATTGTGCAACTTTACATTGGTTATATTCTTAATAAACATTCATTTAAAACTCATTTATAAAAATAATTTAATTAAAATAATAATATTTTTTTCATTTAAATAAATTTATTAAAAAAACAAATTTTCTATTATTTTTAAATATTACAAAAAAAAACAAAAAAATCTAAAACATTGCGTTCAAAAATCCTAAATTAAAAAACAAACTAAAAATTTTAACAATACCATACATATATAATATACAGTTGTGGTGAAGGAAGAATAATGTCACCGGATGCTAAAAATTGTTTAGATCGTAATGAATGTCTTGATTTACCATGTTTAAATGGTGCAACATGCATTAATTTGGAACCAAAATTACGTTATCGTTGTATTTGCCCAGATGGTTTTTGGGGTGAAAATTGTGAACTAATACAAGAAGGTCAAACATTAAAATTAAGCATGGGAGCTTTAGCAGCAATACTTGTTTGTCTACTAATTATACTGAGTGAGCATTACAAAAAAAAAAAAAAAAAAACACGAGCATATTTGAATAATTCCAAAACAAAAAAAATACAATTCGACTTAATTAAAGGAAAATAATGAAGACAAACATTAAAAAAAAAAACATTATTTTTTTTCATGTAGATATTTTTGCATACATTTTTTTAAAAAAATTACATTTAAACATTCTATTTTTTTATATCAATCAAAATGACATATATATATATAATATATATATAACATATATCTAACATAAAATTTCGTTTAGTTATCGTTTCGTTTCGTATGTATACCTTTTATTACTTTGTTAATATTATAGAACGTTTCTAAGTCTTTGATTGCTTCTTTTACTATATATACATATATAATTATATATCTTTACATTATAAATATAATTAATTGTAATTTAAGTTTTTTTTTTTTAATTTAAACATTAAATTTCATATACATAATATACATATTATATAAAATACATATTAGCTAGTTTGTTCAAAATCAAATTTACATAAATACATAATATTATAAATACACTTTAATTTTGCTGTACATTTAAAACCACACATGGGTTATATTAACTGTTTTTCGAAAATTTTTAAATTATTTTAATTTATTCGAAATTTTTTCGAATATTTAAAATATTATTTTGTACTATAAAATATTTAAGTGCAATATTTACTTGTACAATGTTACGATAATATATAGTTTTAAACGTTTGAGAACTTTGTTTCTTTAGAAAGATATAGTAGTTAATTAACAAAATAATATTCAGAATATATATACAGAATTTCGAAAAATATTGAAATTATATATTTCTTTTTTAGTCAAAAATATGAAATTAATTAAAAAGTAAATTCGGATAAAATAAATAAAATTCGTAACGCCTAATCTTCCAAATTAACTAACAATATCAAATGAATAAATACTTAAAAAAGTATTTGTGTATATATTTTTATTTTATAACAGTATAACCCGGATTGCAAATATACATACTCGTATATATATATATATTAATATGTTCATCAACATAATAACTCAACAATATAACAAAATATTCTTGCTTGAGCATGTTTTATAGTTCTTAAATATTCTTTTTTTTTTCATAAAATTTTATTTCAATCAAAAATTTGTAGTCAATAAATCATGTTTTACGAAAAAATAAAAAAAAATGTCAGAATAACTTTAAATAATATTAATAAAATATTAATTTTATTAAAATGTTTTATACTTTTAATGTTATTTGAATAAAAAAAAAAATTTTAGTCAAAAATGGTTTTTTTTTTATTCAAAAAACATAAAGTTTACATTTAGTCATAGCCCTTTGTCATGTTTTGACATTTTTTAAAGTCATTATTTTGACATTTTTAAAGTCATTATTTTGACATTTTTTTTTTGACGTGCATATATATAATAAAAAAAAAATATGTATTTTAAAAATTTTATCTGAAATTTTAATTACATAAAAATAATTTATCACATCTTATACTATATAATAATATTATAAATAGATTATAATTTGTTTTTAATTAATTACTATATTCATATAAGTATATAATATATTATATAAATAATATTTATTAGTTATTTTTCACAATCTCAAGAAATCATAAATTTTAACTAGAAGTTATATGCAAATTTATAATTATTTTTTCTTTAAATTTATTTTGACAAATCGACATATTTTTTTTTTAAATGACAAGTATATAATGAATGCCATTGCATCGTTTAGGATATTATCGAGAAATTAAATTAAAAAAAATTTAATACATTCAGTATATAAGTACCTCCATTAATTTCAATATGTTTAAAAATATAATCGCATTATATAATCGCTTGATGATAAAATTCGGTACTTTTCAACATCAAATGTCAAAAATTGTTATCAAAGTCAAAAATTCATAAACTTTTTTAACACATCAATCAGAATGTCAAAAACGGCTTATTTGTCAAAATTTTGCAATAATTACTACTGCAAAAGTCTCCAACAATTATTTCTTACTTATCAAATACAAAAGTCATCCGCAGATGAACGTGAAATCATTGACGTTTTGGAAAAGAGCCTTAATATAAATTATAGTATTATTTTATATTTATAATTCAATTATTGAAGTTTTAGCTATTTTAACTAAATATTTTCTAATTCGTACCTTTTTTCAATTTTTATTCTCATAAATATTCATATGAAATTTCAACATCATTGCACTTTGTAACATATAAGTAGCTAATAATTTCTTAATTTAAATAAAAAGTATTAAAACGTTTTGATTATAATTATTTATAACTAAGTCAAAATAAAAGTACGATAACTAATATTAATTTACCCTATATTAGAATCTAAAAAAAGATTTGTCGTTTAGTAAAAAAATCTGATTGTATTTTGTCTGAGTCTGAAAATACTTTCTAAGAAAGTCGGATTATTCAGTTTCCAAATTTCAGGAGCAAATAATTTTTTAGCCTCTGATACAGGGCTCTACTCCTATACATTTTGCTTGCAATTTAAAAGTTTTTTAAATATAAAAAATTTAATATATGAAGGTTTTTCAATAGTACTTTTAAAAAGTTTATTAGTACAACCCTGCTTTATAATCATTCTTTAGTTCTTATACATATTGAACTACAAGTTATTTTAAAATTTCTGTCATACAAATACAATATAACAAATTAAATAAATATTAAATTAAATATATAATTAAATAATATACTATTATATAAAATACAATATTTCAAAATTCTTATCGTTATAAATATACTAAAAAATAAATTAATAAAGGTATGTATAAAAATTGGGCTATTATTGATTGTTATTTGAATGTATCTATATCGAAATTGTTTTTTATGATAAAAAAAAAAAAACTGTTAAATTTTGATAAATATAAACTTTTATCTTTTCTTCTATAAAATAATAATTACAAATATTATTTTTTTAATATTTTTATTTTGATTTTTAAATTTTAATTGAAATAAAAAGATCGATTTTTTTGAGGAGGTGTAATATATTATATTATTTTGTATTAAATTAAAATTTTTATATATTAATTCTAATGTCAATATAAAAATATTTTAACATGTCTAAAAGTGACATTTTTTAATACAACTGACATCATATATTACAATTCTAATGAATTATAATGATTCGAACTGTTTTTCGGAATAAAAATTTTGATTGTTTTAAATTTAATTTAATTACTATAAATTTAAATATTGTAGTCCTATTTAATTGCTATTAAATGTAAAACAAATAGAAAAATTATAAATTTTAATTAAAAAATTTAATTAAATACTATTTTTAATGTATATTTCAACACCAACCTCTAAAAATCATTCTGTACAGATTAATATTGTGTCTACAATAAATAATGAAATAATAGTTTGAAATTCAAAAAAAAATATAGGTTCTCTTCACGAGATAAAATAGTTATATAATAAATAATTAAACTTAACCCAATTAACTTATTATCAAAATTATTATTGACAGCTGATTTTGACACCGATGGAAATTTGAACGTATATAAAAGTTAAAAGTTTCATCAACAAAAGTTAAATATCAAAGATTTATCAGTATATTCATTTAAGATATCCTTTAATTAACTATTATTTAACATTTTAACCTTGTTTTTCTAAATTTAAAAAATATTAAATTTTAAAAGAAGTAAACAACATTACAACTTGACATAACTGACAGTTTTTAAATTATTTAATAACCTGATAATTAAATAATCAGTTCTTTAATTTTAGTTATTTTAAAAGTTTAGCAAACTGTAACGGGTTTGTTGTTTTTGCAATTGTTTGATTAATCGAGAAGATTACATAGTCTAAACATTCCTAATAACCAAATGAAAAGTCAGCTGATTGTCAAAAATAAGAAGTAAATCAAATTATCTTAAAACTATTTTTATCTTGTGAATGGATCTTATTAATTTAAAAGTTAATTTTAAAATTATACATTCCTATTGTTTTTCTCTTATTCTCTAAGTTTTTAACTTAGAAAAAAAAACTATTAAATTTAATTAGGTATTTTTTTAAAATAAAAAAATTTTTCAATTTTTAATTTTTTAGTTTTTCATTTTTAATTAATTCTATTGGTTCTTTTTGTCTTTTTTGTTTCTATTTTTCTTTCATGTTGGATTTAAAAAAAAATAATTAATATTAAATTAAAAAAAAAAAATTATTAAAATTCAAAAAAAAAAAAAATAAACACAAATATAAAAAAAAATAACAAAAAACAAACAGATGTCCTGCGGGTTACAAAATGTCCGGTTCACAATGTGTTAATGATAATGAATGCTTGTTATTCCCATGTCGAAATGGTGGCCGATGTCGTGATTATAATCCACCAAGAAAATATGAATGTTTATGTCCAATGGGTTTTACTGGTATTCATTGTGAATTGGAATTATTAGCATCTGGAGTTTTAACACCATCAACTGATTTTATAATTGCATTATTATTATGTACTGGCACATTAATACGTAAGTAAAATAATCAATCATTTTGTTTTTATTTTTTCTTATTTTGACTTTAAATTTAAAAATCGATTAAAAATCGAAAAACAGCACAAATGTTTTTAAATGTTTAGAAATTAATATTAAATATTAAAAAAAAAAAACTAAAACCAAAATCACCAAAGAAAATTATTTAAAAAATTCTTAAAAAACTTGAATAAAATATTCAAAACTATAAGTAAGTATTATTAATATTTATAGATTCTTTATTTGACGTATGTCACAATTTTATTTTTAAATTCATTCGTTAATGTCCGTTTCTTAGATACAATTGCACTAAAAAACCTTTTTTTATAAATGTTTAGTCTCACATTTTGTTTTTTTTTTTTTTTTTTTTTTTAGAATAAATGTTTGAATGTTTTAATTGTTACTTTTTATTAAATTAATCAATTTCACATTACTTAGATTTTAGTAAAATTTAATTAAAACAATTCTTTAAATAATAATTACATATTATGATTTTTTTTTAATTTAAAAAAAAAAAAACAACACAACGCCTTTAAATATGCAATAAAATTAAATGCTAAAAATTGCTATTATTAATATTATTATTATATATATTTAATTAAAATTGATCAATCATAAACAAAACAAAAAAAAAATGATCAATCATATGTCATTTATATACACATATTAATGTTACAATAAAAGCAATAAATTCATAATTTTTTATTTTTATTATTATAAAATAAAATTTAGTACGAATTTGAACGCCTTTGAAAATAAAGAGCTTAAATCATTTGAATAGACAATTTTATAATAAAATTGATTGGAAATCATTATGAAAGAGCACAAAACACTACAGAAATGGTTTAATATCTCATTTATTCCACCACAATACGCAATACATTGGAAAGACCTTGCTCGCAGAAAGCCCACGAGTTTTGATATTTCTGTATAAAAATGACTATATTCAAACTATAAGCATGTCCCTCTATTATATCCCTATAATCTCTATTATCGAGGCGAACATCTGAAATACAATATGTCAATACCAGACGTAGAAAAAATTAATTAAAAGAAATTATTAGTGGTTGGAAATCGCTTAAGATTAGTTCAAACTAAAAAAACTAGCATTAAGTATTTCATACATTTTCATTTCTTTTTTAATTAATTATTAATATTTATTAATTAGGTTCTTTCATAATCTTTCAAATCTAGATTTTTGAAATAAAAATATTATCATATTAATATTAATTTAATGCGTTCAACGCATATGCAGTGTCTTTAAATTTAAAATGTCAAATAAAAAAACTTATTTTACAAATTTTACTTCTACTGGACTCGTCAGTATTCAGGTAATATAACATTGCCTAAACAAACTCCCGATTAAATTTTAATTGATTTTTATGGGAAAGTTATTGACATCAATCAAAAATTGTCTTCCGTAAAACTCATAAAATATGTTACAGATTTCACTTAGCAAAAGTTTATATAAATGTATCTGACAACAATTCGTTCTGTTGCAAAATTGAAAAGTCGTGAGACTTCTTTCTTAAAATTTCCATTTAAATTTTCAAAATCATTCTAAAAATATTTTAATATAATGGTCACCTTTTTGTATTTCAATTAAACTAATTGTAAATTCTTAAAATACAATAAATTTTCCACTTTAATAGTAACGTACAAAATTTTACATTCAATTTTGACAAAAAAAAAAAATTGATAAATTCTAGTTGACATTTTATTAAAATATGTACATGTCATATAGAAAAAAAAATAAAACAATATAAGATGAAAATTAAAAAAAAAAAATGACCAGTTATGTTCATTCACATTATTATTATGTGACACTATTTAACAGTCTTTTTTTATAATAATTCATATTAATATTTTTTTTTCCTTTTTTGTTCTTTTTTTAACCTCACTTGTATTCACTTCATTTTATAAACTCATGTATACCTATTAATTTAAATGTATTATATTATATCATGTGTAATATGCAATATATTTTACACACTAGATTGTACTACATTAAAAGTTATTAATATAACAGTAATTACATTTTTTTTTTTATGAATAATGGTGAATAATTTAACAACATGGTAACAGATGTTTTTAACATTTAATTGAAATAAAAAAAAAAACAGAGTTAAATAATTTTTCCTCAAATATTTTTAAATTAATATTATAGAGTATGAAAAATTGTTATAAAAATTCAATTTAAATTTTTTTCTATGTCCAAAAACAAAATTAACAAAAAAAAAAATAAAAACAAAATAAAAATAAATCTAGAAAAAAAAAGATCATCTTATATTGCGGTACCCAGAGAATTTTATTTTATTAAAAGTGTATTAAATTTAAAAAACAGAAAAAAAAAGGAATTTATGACATTAAAGAATGTCAAGATGTTACCATATAATATGATTGATGCAAAAATATAACGAACTTTTAAGAAGGTCAAATTTATAATAAAAAAAAAAAACTAGTATTCAAAAAAACAAAAGGTTTTTGAAGAAGCACATATTTTCAAAACTTCACAATGTTTCATACTGAATTTTGGTTAAAAAATAAATTTGATAATATTTTAATTTATTTATTTTATCAATTCGTTATTAATTATGAATAATAGTGAAATCCATATTTAGAATATAAGCCCCTAAATGTAATGTTAAAGTTTCAATTAACCTCTGATATACAGAACATATCGGTCGCTTTGCCTGAATAACATGTAAAAACGTCTCAGATTTTTTATATTTTTCATAACTTTTCGTAATTTTTGATCGCTCTTCTGTTGTGTACAGTTTCATTTCCAATTCCCCAAGTTTTCTTCACAAAATTCTGAAATAAAAATAAAAAATATAAATAAATTTAAGAAGTTATTAAACATTCAAACCATATCGGTCGTTTTGCGCCACTCTGTATATATACACTAATGTCTAGATTTTTTTTTAAATTTGTTTAAGTCCTAATAGTCCTTGAATAGGGAAGCCTTCGAAAGTTTTTCTAAAAACAAACTTATACTGATTTTAAAAACTTAAACACCAGCTCTTGCTGCCGAGCTGGTTCAAAGAATTAATCAACAAAATTTGGAGCTTTTCTATTAATTTTTTTTATGACAAACGTGGTTAAATATTAAAAGACACTTTCCGCCATTTTGAAGGAAGACCTTTAAAATTAAGAAAAACCTTTAACACATGTTAAAATATAATATTTGTCTTTAATTTTTTTAAAAAGTACTTCAAATGAATTTGTAATATATTTCAGTTATTCAGAATATGGTTACAAGTTACAAATGTTTTGACCCCTTACAGGTCCCAAACCGAGGGTCATATTAAAAAGTTTTCTTTAAAAGATTCATACTTATTTTTTAAGATTTAACATATGCCAAAACTTAAAAGTTTCTAATTTTAACCGCTTAGAAGATATGTGAAGTCAAAAATTTTGCATAAATTCAGTTCCACATAATGGTAAATTTTATGAAAATTTTTGCTAAAAAGCTTCTTTTTTTTAAAAATTATTTTTTGAATTAATTTTGTATATTTATAATCTATTCGACATTTTGATTCTTCTAATAACAAACGATTAATTTTATTTAAATATATCAGATATTATAAATGATATTTCTAAAAAATAATTTTATTATAATATTATTCCAATTTTTTTTATTTCATAAGAACTTACATTATTATCTTAGAATTTCTATAACATATTCTTTCTTAGATGTAATGTTCATTAGATGTATTCTATACTACTCGTATAATAGTTATATTTTGATTTATTAAGCTTTTGACAGTATAATACAGAAGTAGGTAGGTATGCATAGCAAAATTCCAATTATTATGAACTTCAATAACTTCAATAACTTTTTGTTGCAATATTTCTACAAGCTTTTGTTGTCATATTTTTTAAATTCCATTTTTTTTGGATATCTTCCAATCATAATCATTAATTCATTTTACTTCAAATTCGATTTTTTTTATATATTCTATACTTAAAGATAGATTATATTTTCAACTTTTCTTAAATCATTTTTTTTAAACCTTTCCAAAAAACAATAAAATTTAAAAAATTTTTACTTTAAAAAAAAAAAACCAAATTTTTTCAAGGTTATAAAATAAAATTATAATTATTCTGGAGCACATATGTGTATTCTCAATTCGAACCCAAAATAAAAGCACATCTAGAGCTTAAGTAATTTGATTTTGAATATTTTTGAATAAAATAAATTATTATGACCTGTTCTCCATCACATACCAGGAATCACATATGAAGTGATGCAAGAAAATAAATTTTAACACATATTATAACATAATATTAAAGTAGGCCATAACATTATGCTCACATCAGCTTGTATTTACAAGTATAAATTGCATTTGGTACTTTTTTTAAGTAATAAAATTTAATTTAATAAAATTTAAAGTATCCCCAAGATACATGTGTATAAATGTTGTATAATATATTTTACATATTTTCATACAAATCATAATTTAGATTGTATAGGAAAAATGGTAGATATTATATGTTTTATTAGATATCGTATTTAAATCATATTTAATATTATATAGCTTTAATATATTAAATTCAATTTATTTTAATTGAAACAAATACTATTTAAATAAAGCAAAATATAGATTAAGAATTACCTTTATTAATTAAAAAAATTAATTTATTTTAAAATATCTTTTACTTTATTTATAAAATTATAAAAGCTATTTACAAAACAAGTGATGAAAAAAAACCAAGGGTTTTTAAAAAAGCACATTTTCAAAATTATATTGTATTACATAATGAGTTTAACTTTGGAAATATTTACTTGGAAATAGCTACTGCTTACTTATAGAATTTAGTGCTAACATTAAATATTTTTATTTGCCAAGTTTCTAACTTTCTAACTCCCCCTCCCCCTTCGTCCCCCTCTATATTTTTAGGTTCTAGGAATTAAATTGTGAATTCCACAAAAATTTGAAATTTTACTTAGAATTATACAATCTAAGCAAAAATGGGTAAAACTGAGAGACACTTTCTTCAATTTAAGGAACCGCTTTTAAATTTAAGAAAAACATTTAACATATCTTAAAATATAATATTGGGCCTTTAAATTTTGCATATTAATAAAAAAAAAATTTGACAGGTATTCAAGTTACAGGTGCTTAAAAATAGCAAAATTTAAATTTTCGAGCCCTTATAGCTCCTAAACAGGGAGCTTGACAAAAAAATTTTGTTAACCGACTCCTACTAATATTTGAGGATCTAACTTCTCCCAAAATTTCAAGACCTTATCTTAAACCGTTTAGGAGATATGTGGGACCAAAAATTTTGCAAAAATTGAGTTTTATATAATGGTAAATTTTAGTACCGTATGGCAACCCTATATATTTAAGCGACGTTTTTTTGGAAAGCCTATAAAAGCAGCTCTCTTTTACCGTTTTTCGATTGAAAATAAACCTAACAAAACTCTTGTTATATCAATTTAAATATAGGGCTTTTTTGGAATTTGCAGGGGCTGTAGCTTCGTCACCCTTCAAAATTAAGAAAAACCTTTGACACATGTTGAAATGTAATTATAGAGCTTTGAATTTTGTATATTACTAAAAAAAAATTTGGACAGGTATTCAAAGTACAGGTGTTTAAAAATAGCAAAATTTCAATTTTCGAGCCCTTATAGCTCCTAAGCATGGGGCTGAACAAAAAAATTTTGTTAACCGACTCCTACTAATTTATGAGTATCTAACTTCTCCCAAAATTTCAAGACCCTAGCTTGAACCGTTCAAAAGATATGTGTGGTAAAAAATTTTGCAAAAATTGAGTTTTGTGTAATGTTAAATTTTAGTACCGTATGGCAACCCTTAACATTTGCCTGGCAAAAATTTATGTTTTAAATTACTTTTAAATTTTAAATTTATAGTTTATGAAACCAGCTATCATTTGCCGTTTTCAGATTGAAAATATCTCCAACAGAACTCTTGTTATAACAATTTAAATATAGGGCTTTTTCCAAATTTGGGGGGCTGTAGCCCCGTAACAGGTGTGGCTACAGAAAAAAATTCTTCTACGAAATTATTTTTTTTGCAAAAACTACCCATGGTTAAAATTTCTTTACTCTATTTCAAACGGTGTAAAAGTTTTTGTAAACATACGGACCGACGGACGGACAGAGTGAAGCTATATAGGCACATTTTTACAAAATTTTTTGAAAATGTGCTAAAAAGTAAGATATTTGTAATTGAAATTGTACCAAAATTAGTTATTGTAGCTAGAAGCAAATTTAATTTTTTTTTTAATTAAAAATTTTCAAGAAATGGAAAAATTAAAGCAATAACTAATATTTCTCTATTGAGACAAAATTATTCCAATTACAAATTTTTAATTTGTAAAAATAATTTATGTAATTGATTTCATATAAATATATTTTGTATAGAAATAATGTGTAAAAATAAAATGAATTACAATTAAAATTAAATTCAATTAGTTAAATTAATTCAATAAGTTCAAGTAATGAATCCTTTTGATACAGAAACACTTAAGACCAGCCCTGTATAATACTGAATAAAATGGTACTTAAGTACAGTTGTAATTATTCAGTAAGTACTTGCTACTCATTAGTCATTACTATATCAAGTACCAGTTTTAGTTAGATTTCGTTACTTCCAAAATATATATGTATAATACTGAGTAAAATGTACTTAAGTACAGTTGTAAGTATTTAGTAAGTATTCAGTAAGTACTTGATACATTAGTCATTACTATATCAAGTACCATTTTTAATTTGATTTACAAAATATATATGTTAAGTAAAAAAACCCAGTAAATAAATTTGTAATTCCCAGAAAGTAATTAAATATTAAATTTAATTACTTTTGTAATGATTTTTTAATCAATAAGTACCATTACTTGATACTCATTACTATTTCAAGTACCAGTATTACTTAGATTTCGATACTCCCAAAATATATAAGTAAAAAAATCAAATAAAACTAACCAGAAAGAAATTAAATTTGAAGTTTTATTACTTTTTTAATTACTTTTTAATACGTTAGTATTTTGAAGTAATTAAATATCAAGAAATACTTAAGTTTAAAAATTCAATTACATATTTTCGAAGTTTTAAAGTATCTTGCAAAATATTTTCATTCATAAAGTCCTGTTCCTACCGCTCAAATTATTAAATTTATTTAAATAAATTCATAAATATTAAACTTAAATGAAATTGTGCAAAACAATATGCGTTTCGTATAAGTTGGGGAAAAAGATTTTTCCGATAAGATTGTGTCAATATGGCATTTTTTTTCTACTGATGTGATAAATTTAAATCCATTAAATAAAAACATACAAAATATATGGTGCGAAAAGTGAAAAGTTTCATATATTTTACTTTAATATTCTTTGTTTGTTTATATTTTAATGATTTTCTTAAAAGAATTCCAACTAAAAGAATATTTTATCCAATTTCATATATGAAATTCACATTATAGTTGAAGCTTTTCCCATCTTCTTTTTTATTTTTTTTTAAAAAGAACCCAAATATTTTCTGCCTTTATTTTCTTGTTTATTTTTTTTTTCATTCCGTTATGTTATTTTCAACTTAACCTCCAATTTTTTTTGACTTTATTCCTTTTCTCTTTGTTGTGTGTGTGTGTGTGTATCACCAAACAAACACAAATAATCAAATCAAAGAAAACTTCTTTTAACTTAAGATGAACCAAAAAAATTTGTTAAAATTTAAAAAAAAAAACAAGCGAAAAAATTAAAAAATAAACAAATCTTTCACTACAGTAGGAGTCAAAAATTTTATAGCACCGTTATATCTTGCTCTCGTGACCCTTAGTGCACCCCTGTATTGAGTTAAATAATTCCCCTGATGACCTGAATTATCTTTCCCTGGTTTGACTCTTTTACAATACTGATGACTTTCTAGTATCTTTGACCTAACACACTCAAGCGCTTCGCATTGGAATAGGACATGGAGAAATGTTTCGTTCTCCCGTGCACAACTTTTGCACTCTCTGGCCTATCTATTCTGAGTGAATGTGTTTGCAGCATTAAGTGACCTTTTTGTATCTCTGTTATTCATCTTAAATCTCTCCTTTTCAGTTTTAGAATCTTTTTGCCTTTTTGCTACTTGCATCTAAACAGAAGATCTTCGTGTGAAGTGATTCTTTGGAGTGTTACCATTGCTCTGTAGGCTTTTGTAGTCCGTTTTACTTCCGAGTGTAAGAGTTCTAAAGACTTTAATTCCACCTGGATTCTCAAATAGCTATTTTAGCAATTTCGTTTGCTCTTTCATTATCGGAGAAACCTGAATGCGCTGCGATCTAATGCAAGTTTTATAATAAGTTTTTCATATTTCATATATATTAATTAATGTATTTTACCACTAACTTTTAATTTAAAGGTTTATTTCAATTTTCATGCTTTATAAGAGCATAGATTGTTTGATTCTGAATTTGACGTTTATATATTAAACGCTCCTAAATTTACGACCTAAACTGTACAATTGAAAAATGGGTATCTTAAAAATATGTTAAAGTTTTTTTTTAAGAAATAAAAAAAAATTTCAATGGTTTTTTCAAATAAGGAAAGAGAAAAAAAAAACACGTGTTAAATGACATATAAAAGAAAATAAATCAAAACCAATACACTTGACTAATTTATACATATGCATATGTGTTTGTTATAAGTATTAAAAGTCATTACTGAATTATCAAATAATAAAAGTCCTTATTTTGATATTTTGATATAGTTTGACATTTTAATGTGTCAAAGTAAGAATTTATATATCATATTATTAATAATGTTAGTATTTACCTAAATTTATCAATTATTTACCGTTATTTTATACAAATTTACCCTTGTATTCGTTATTTTTGTGAAATATTGGAAAATACCTAGTTTTTTTTTTAAATATTTCTTTAGAATTTAGAATTAAATAAAAATAGTTATATTTTATTTTATATTAATGTTGGGTTTATATTAATAGAGGTTTTAATATTAATGTTATTCAGTAACTGACAAAAGAACAGAACCGTTATAAAACCTGTTTATAAAAGTATAACATTAACTATTACATTATTTTTAAAATTTAACATGATATTATCATTAGAGAGCATTAAATATTCAAAAAAAAAAACCTCAAATCCAAAATTGGAACCCCAAAATAATATAACTACTTTTATTTACTAAGTACCTTAATTTAAATATATATTATTATATATTTTATTAATAGAAACATGTAATTGAATACGCATTTATTTATTAGAATCCCGTATAATTGAAAATTCATGTATCCATAAAATTAATTTGTACATCAAAATTTCCCCAATTTATTTTAAAATAATTTATTAAATCAATGTTATAAATTGATACGTATTCATTATAATTATAATTTATAAATATCTCTATAATTTATTTAATATGTAATTATTAAATTCAAAAAACTTATGTAACATAATATTTAACAGAAGAACACTTAATTAATTCATTAATTTTATATTTATTCAAATGTATCTGAATCTAATAGTACCTATAAAAAGATACATTTGCCTAGCAATTAATATATAAATAGCTATAATTAATTTTTAATATTGCTTTTATTTTCATATTTCATTATTCGCAAATAATAATTTTTAATTTTAGCATTTAATTATTGTTTCAATTTTTTTTTTTTAATTAAATAATTCATAATTACCAACTCATTTATACAACATCATATTAGAACATGAATATTGCCAACATTATAAAAAAAAAAATTTTACTTCGAGAAAAACGTTACTTGAAAAAGAATTATTCAAATATGAGAACAAAAAAATAAATTAATTTTTATTAAAATAAATTTATTTTAATTAAAAATAATTATATTTATTTTTAATAATAATTTTAAATACTAATAAAATACTTTTTGTTTTTTTTAATTTCCATTTTTTCAAATTAAAAAAAAAATCTTTAGTACTTGTACTCGTATTCGTTGTATACAATAGACGTCGTGAAGCTCATATTAAATATCCAGGCCCAGATGATGATGTTAGAGAAAATATTATTAATTATGATGATGAAGGTGGTGGTGAAGATGATATGACTGCATTTGATATAACACCATTACAAATACCAATTGGTGGGCCAATGCCTGAATTAGCGCCTATGAAAATGCCAATTATGTGTAAGTAATAAAAAATTGAATATAATACTAAATACTAATTTTAATTGTATTTGACTGTTATATTTAATGAATACTAAATTTTTTTTTTGATTTTTTAATATTTTTTTTTGAACAGATCCTGTTATGACATTGGCACCAGGACAAGAATCAAATGTTGGTATGTTTATTGAAGAACATAAAAAACGTGCTGATAGTGATCCAAATGCGCCACCATTTGATGATTTAAGAAATTATGCTTATGAAGGAGGTGGTAGTACTGCCGGTTCATTGAGTTCTTTAGCTTCAGGTATATATTAACATTTTTTTTTTATGACTTCTTTTTATTATTGTTTGTTTTTATTTATTTGGAGGATAGCATGTCCAATTCTAACATCTAGGCCATGTGATTTATTTTGCTTCCTATTTCCAATGCTTTATAGTATATCTTACAACCATAATTTTTTATTCTGTTTATGTTATATATTTTATATTTAAATTAAATTTGGTTACCATGGGCATTTTGTAAAGGGGATTTTTTTCAATTAAATATTTTATGACCTGACTTATAATCGAGGCCTAGAATTTCAATATTCTAAAATTAATATTATTAAAAATGCATTTTTTAATAAAATTACTAATGTTTTATATATATATATATTTATTTTTTTTTTATTTACAATAGGAACTGATGATGAGGCCCAAGAATATGATTATTTAGGTGCATGGGGTCCACGATTTGATAAATTAGCTAATATGTATGGACCAGAACAAGTCACTACAGAGCTAGAAGAATTGTAAGTTACTTAATTTGTGTGTGTAAAAAAAAAAAAAAAACAAAAACAATTAGAAAAAAAAAACAAAAACTTAAATAAATATAAGAACAATATTAAAAAAAAAAACAAAAAATTAAACTAAAGATGAAAGTGAAAAGTGCAGATGAGATCGACGACTTCTTTTATAAAAAAAAACAAAAAAAAAAACAATTTAAAAAAAAATTCAAAATCGAAACATAAATTAATTATATATATATATATATACCTATAATAAATTAATTCTGTTAAGTGAAAAAAATTATACCGACAGCATAAAAAAAAATTTAAAAAAAAAATTAAATTTTCAAAAAACTACATTTACCAAAGATGACATAATTACAACATAGAACTAAAATATATTATATAAATATATATACATTAATTATTATTTTAAAAATATGTATTAATTAAATTTAAATATTAAATATATATATATATACATACTTACAGTAGTATATATATATATATATATGAAAATAATTGTGTAAATTTTAATCAATTTATAAATTTATATTTAAAAAATATATATATATATAAATATAATATTAATTATAAATATTAATTATAATTAAAATTATAGATGAGATTTAAAAAATAAATTTCTTTTTTTTTTTTTAAAAAAAAACCAAAGCTCACGAAAAAACAATTTTTTTTTTTTTTATTTTTTAATTAATTAATTAAAATAATATTAAAAAAAATTTATATAATATTTAAATTTAAATTTATATATAGAATATAAATGTATTATATAATTTTAAAATTTCACATTGTGTAAAATACGGTTTAAATATTAATAATTACCGTTAAAATTAAAATTCGGTAAATTAAATATAATATTATATATATATATAATATATTTATATATATATATAAGAATAAAAGAAAAAAAAACAAAAAATTATCAACGATTTTTTTGATAGGGGTGAAATCAATTATATAATATAAAATAAAAATTACATTAAATTAATTATTTAAAAAATTAAATTAAAATTTAATAAATAATTAATTAATTAAAATTTAACGAAAAACAATTACCATTTAAAAATACAAAAAATCAATTCAATTAAAATGTAATAAATTTTTAATTTTTTTTTAAATTAATTTTTTTTTTTTTTTTTTTTTTTTTTATATTATAATTTTAAAATTATATTTTGTTATAAAAAAAAAAAAAAAAAAAAACAAAATGGGGATTAGTTTTATACTCTCTAGTGAAAAAATGAAACTTAGTAAACTATGATTAATAAGAATTAAAATAAAATTTAAAATAAAAAAAAAAAAAAAACTTTGGAAACTAATTTGAAAAAAAAAAATGAACAATTTAAAATAAAATTATTAAAAAAAAAAAAAATTATAATATTAACTATAAGTTTTAGTAGAAGACAAATTATAAAAAAAAAAAACAAAAGAAAACAAAAAAAAAATTCTGAAAAAAAATGACGAAATTATAATAAAATATAAAATATAGTAAAAATATTTTAATGTAATAAGTATATAATTTAGATAATAAGTGAGTACCTATATTGTAAATGTATTTAAGTATATTATACATTAAAAAAAAAATTATAAAAACTTTAAATAATTTAAAACAAAATTGATACTAAATATGAAATATAGCAGTCGCATATGAAAGAATTTTAAATTTAATGTGGATTTGTAACTGTTTTAATTACACCTTGAGGTATCCATTTGGGGAATAAGGACGTAAAACTTCACGAACCAAATGTGAAGTATAGTGCAGGAGCTATTATTTAATTATTATGTCTTTAATTATTTGTACTTTTTTTTAACAAACCGCTATATATGATGTGTAATTTGCGGTAGGTTTTATTTTTTCATCAAAAATTGGAACCTGAGCATTACACCGACGATACATTTTGAATCGTGAATTAATATTTAAATCTGCTCTTGTGGATGACGCATCACAAAATTCAAACTGAAAAAAAAACAAACGTCTAACTGATGAACAATAATTGTGGGTTCGTGTATTAGATCTTTCAAAAATCTACAGCTAGAAATTATTAACACAATAACGAGTTTCTCTATCGTCGTAAAAATTTAGCACAATAATGAGTTTCTTTACCTTAAATAAACAGCGTATTACATAAAGTTATGTATGATCAAAAAAGTTTATAATTATTAAACGTTATATTGCTTTGATTATTACGTATATAAGTAAAATATATATTGGAAAGAAATTTCACATTACGCTTTTCCTGTAATAGCGGTTGGTTCTTTTATAGAGACAGCATATGTTTTTTTTAATGCAACGGTTTAACGTATTTCTTATTTGATTAACATTTAATTAAATTATATATATATATATAATTAATACACAATACCATCATTTTGTATATGTATACATATATATATTTTCAATTATATATATACAAAACGTAAGACTTCTGAAAATTTTCAAAGGCGATTCAATTTCAAATATAATAAAGAATAAATTTTTTTTAATAGTTGACATCATTTTTCCCAAATAATTTCCTTACCTCTAATGTCATCACTCAAAAATTTAGAATTCTTTCTTAAATACAAAATTTTACTTTAAGAGAAAGTATTTTCACTTTAAATTCAAGTATTTCACAAATCTAATTTGAGAATTTTAATGATAATTAAATTTTACAATATTTTAATCCTCACAAGTTAGTCTAAATTGTTAACTAACAGACTCCAAGCAACTCTTAAGTATTTCCAAGATGAAATATAACAGTTTTTTAAACATTTCAAAGCTTAAAATCCTCTTACATGTTCCTATCATTTCCATCCTTTCAAAAATAAAACATTCTTTATAATTAAATGTCAAAGTTTCTTTAATCGAAACTTCAATACATTGAAAATATTTTTTCAAATTGGTTTAAAATAAAGAACACATTTTTAACAATGATGTTAAAAACATTGACTGAAATAATTTTTCAAAAAAAAACCCATTCAATTAGACAATGTAACTTTAATAAAAGACTCAGTGGTTTCCATGTCGGCTTTTCAATCGAAAGATCTCTGGTTCAAACCTTAGTCCGATCATATCTCATAAAAAAATATAATTTATAATTTATAGCAGTAATGGCTGCGACATGGCTGCATCTTTTACAGACACTTTCATATAATTCAATACATTTAACTTAGTTTGACAGATAGCTAGGTGTAAAGAGCGAAACAAGAGCGTTTATTGTAGATAGGCTACCTCGAGTCTCGAATTTAAGCAGAAAATCAGCAACCCATTCAAATTAAATTGCGCTCTTTTAAAGTGAAAATACAATTTCTTAAATTAAAAATTTTATTTATAAATATAATATACATACTATAATATATATATATATATACTTCAATTTACAAATAACCTAAAAATATAATCAATTTTTTTTTTGAAAATCCTTTTGAGGATTGTCAAAAATGTTTTACGTTTGTTCTAAACAAAAAAAATAAACAGAAAAAAACAAACCACATTTATACAACAAACAAAAAAACAAGATTTTAAACTATTTCAAAATTCAATTAAAATAATCACAACTACCTACAAAACAAACAACAAAAACAAAAAAAAAAAAAACAAAATAGAAAATAGAAAATACAAATTATTAAAATTATAAAAAAATTTTTAAAATGTTTTCCTGTTTTTTCCTCTCTCTCTCTCTCTGTTCTAAACAAAATACAATTATAATTCATTTGTTATCAATATATAAAAAGTATATATATATATATATACAAGCTATATATACAAACAAACTTTAAGTTATATTTATATTCTATATATAAATTATATTGTATTAGAAAAATAATAATAAATAAATAAATAAAAAATATAATTTTTAAAAATAAAACAAAAAAAAAAATTTAAAAAAAAAAAAAACTTATAGCGTTAAATGTATCCAAAGACTGTTTTTGTTCCATCATTAATAATTAAAAAACAAAATAAAAATTAAAAAATTAAATTTAAAATATTAAAATATATTTTAAAAGTTAAGTAAAATAGTATTATAAATGTATAAATGAATATAAATTATATACCATATATAAAAATACATTTAAATAAACAATATAAAAATTAATACAAATTTTGATCAAATGAAATAAAAAATACAACCAAATCCGAATATTTTAGAAATCAATTTAAAAATAAAAAAAAAATAAATAAACAAGTTAATTAATATTTAATTTTTTGTTTTTTCAATTTTAAAATAAAAACAAAATTTTCAATACAAATTAAAATACAAGAGCTTTTCAAAAAATTCAATTAAATAATAAATAAAACTCTTTATTTATATCTAATAATCTTTACCTACCCCTGATTAAATCATTATTTGTTCGTGTATAATATTATTAGTTTATTTTTTCTGAATTCCCATTTAAAATTTCGAATATGAATGTAAAAATTTTACAATTATGTTTTGCTGTCTAAAATTTTTTGATTATATATTATGACGTTTCAAGTGAATCCCAACTAGTTTCAAGTCCTATAAAACCGTTTGAAAAGTTAGTTAGAACCCTTTTAAGGTGATTCGCAATCTTTTCAAAATCATTTACTAGTTTTCGAAAGTGGTTCTCAACAATTTCAAAGTAAAATAAAGTTTTTTAATATTAATTCACAACCATTTCGAAATGAATCACAATTATTTCGAAGTCCAACACAACTTTTCAAAGTGAACCACAACTATTTCAAAGCGAATTAAAAACTTTTAAAACTAATCACAACTATTTTGAAAAGAATTACAACTTTTAAAAAATCAATCATAACCTTTTAAAAGTATTCACAAGATTTCCAAAATGAATCACAATCTTTTCAAAGTGAATCACATCCACGTCAAAATTAAACGCAACCTTTCCAAAGTGAATCACAACCTTTTCAAAGTTAATTACAAGTCTTTTAAAATCATTCACAACTATTTCCAAGCAAATCCAACTAAATTTAAGTTTCAAATTGAAATTGATAATACTGTTTTTTTTCGAAATTGAACCGATTAAGATACGCTTGGATAGAATATTACGAAAAAATTTAAAAATGGCTATCATTCACCTTGAAAAAGTTATGATTCACTTTAAAAATGTCGTGATTCACTTTAAAAAATCTGGGATGGTAGGTTGTTTTTGCAATGTAAAAGTTACAATATCCAAATTTCTAAATTTAAACTACAATATAAAATTAACTGAAAAGCTCTTGTTCTGAAAAAAAAACTTAATTCAATTATATAAAAACCAAAAAAAAAAAACTATTCTTATATAGAAACACAAAAATTAAATTAAAATGATGAACAATTTTACCTTATAAAAAAAACAAAAGAAATATTACACTTAGATCAATTTGGTATTTTGTAAATAGAGAATAGAAGATAAATTTAAAAAATTTAAAAAAAATAAAAAATTATCATTAAATATTAAAAAATTAAATATTATAGTAATTAATTAATAAGAGTTCGGTTTTTTTTTTTAACAAAAAAAAAAAAACAACTTCACTATATAAATTAAAATTAAATAAAGAATCAGTATTTTTATTATATAAAATTAAATATAATATAAAATATATATAATAATAAAAAAAAAAAACAAAGAAAGAAAGAAATCAATTAAAAGAAAATAATAATTTAAAAAAAGAACAAAATATATTAAATTAAAATAAAAATATATATATATTCGAAATTAAATTAAAAAAACAGAATATAAAAAAAAACTTAAAAATTAAAAAACAGAAAAAGTGAGTTAGAAAAAAAAAATATTTTATTAAATTATAAGTAAAAATTAAATTTTTTTATCGCGTTGAAAAAAAAAAAAACTTAAAATTAAATTTGTAAAGAAAAATTTTTTCGAAAAACTTTAAATAAAAAAATAAAAAAATTTTTTTAAAAAATAAATTAAATTAAATAACATCAATTCACTAAAACCCCTCCTTTCCTTCTTTTTCAAAAAAACAAAAATAAAACACTTTTAGTAATTAAAACTTTCGAAAATTGTAATTTGTATTTTAAGACCATAGTATTCAGTTCAAAAGAATTTCTTAAGAAATATTAAATTGTTTTAATTTAATTAAATATCAGCCCAAAAGATGTCGCTTAAAGAAATTATTCTAGGCTAATTGTCAATCAAAATATAAAATAGAAATACATAAGTTTCATGAGTTTAAAGATTACAAAGACAAAAATTTCTATAATTTGAAAAAAACTTGGTTTTTCATGAAAATTATGTATTTTGAGTAGTGATCACGAATTAAAGCTAGAATTGCTCTATCTCGCTTCTAAGTGCTTTAAAAATGAGTTTAAAGTTTACAAAGACAAACATTTGAAAATTTTGACATAAACTTGGTTTTTCATGAAAATTATGTATTTTGAGTAGTGATCACGAATTAAAGTGCTTTAAAAGTGAGTTTAAAGTTTACAAACACAAAAATTTCTAAATTTTGAAAAAAATTTGGTTTTTCATGAAATTTATGTATTTTTAGTAGTGATCACATTGACGTTTGTTAGAAATTATTTGACATCATAAGGAACTGACATTTAAAAAACAAATTCAACTGTATAATGAATACAAATAATTATAAATACCCTTTTGTATTGTAATTTATAGCATAAGAAAATAAAACAAAATAACTAGCGACGGGAAGCGATTTGCGCACTAAAATTATTATTTATATTTAGAAAGAAATAATTCAGCCGCGACCGGCAAATTTGTGACCCAATAAGCCGACTAAAAAGATAATAATAAATTATCGCTTAGGCGATACCAGATTTTGATTTTTGTGGCTTCACAATTTTTAAAAAATATTGTGAATTGCTTTACAAACATATTGACTCTATTATTACCCATTTCTTCAAATATTTTTCCAAGTATTGTAAAATTTACTTGAGAATTAATTTTACTTAAAAAGTTTCTTAAGCATTTTCTTTTGGGCTGAGTACTATGCAATAAAAAGAAAACAAAAAAACTACATTTTATTTCATATACAATCATTAAACTATTACATAAATTCTTATATACTTTTACATACTATTTATATATATACTCAAAAAATCAATTTATACATAAACATAATACACTTCATGCATATATACGTTCATAATATACAAGTCATATTTATGTAAAAAAAAAAAAAATATTTTCAGTATACATAAACACATTACATACTTACATATTATATTAATATATGTAAATAATTATATATTATACTAACTTACTTTTTTTTTGTAAATTTTGTATCTTTTTTTTTAAATAAAATTTTTTTTTTAAATTAATTTTAATTTTATTTAAATATTTCAATTTATTAAATTACAGCTCAAAGTCATTATTGTATGTTTTTTTTAATAATAAGATTTTTATTAATTATTTTATTAAAATAATTAAAGTCCCTATATGATTCAACAACCATCCTGTGGAACTAATTAATTAAAATATGATCTTTTTTTACATTTGCACACATATTAAGAACAGTATCTTAAGATATTGTATAATATGTATCGCCGAATTATTAAAATATAATAATTTTTGCCCCTTAAACAATAAAATATGTAATTTAAAGTATCAGAATGTTATACAATATGAAAATATATTTTTAAATATACTTTAGTGTATATTTATTAAACAAATAATCAAAATTTACAAGTTATGTTTAAACTTTTTTTTATTTAATTCCACCACATTGTTTTCTATTCAAATTAATTATTTAATATTACTGAGCTGTTATACAAATCATATCATTTGACAATTTAATTACAATAACAAATAACATACACATTATGTATATTTTTACATACTTTATTTTTTTTTAATTAATTCGTTATTTACATAATTTCAAAATCAAAAATAGTAAATTTAAATGAATTGTTGAATTTCTCCAACCCTTTCTATTATTTTAAAAAAAAAATATTTTAAAAATAATCTGATATCATTTTTACAACTCACTTTTATTATCAATTTTTATATATTATTATATAATTATTAATTAGTAAAAATTTAAAATATTAATTTAACCTTAAACACCCTATTTCTAATTTATTTCAATAAAATTAGATAAAAAAAAATATATATATATATAAAAATTCATACCTAAGATTAGTATTAAATTTAAAATAAAATGGAAAAAAAAAACCAACACGTAAATAAATAAAATTTAATTATGTATTAATTAAAAATTATAAATATTAATTAAAATTAAATTTACAAAAACAACAAAAAACATGGTAAATTTTTTTTTTTTTTTTCATTTTTAGGGTAAATATTTAAAATTAAATTTTAGGAATGTGAGTGGCGAATGTTAAATATTTGCAAGAAATGAAAAACTAAATATAAAAAAATGAAAAATTAAGAAATTAATTAATAATACATTTAAACAAAGAATAAGTCTTCGTTTTATTTTTAAATTTTCTCTTTTTTTTTAAATTTTATTAAAATATTTGGTTTGGACTTTTATTTCAACGAATTTTAAAACAAATAAAATAGATTAATATTAAATTAATATCGAATATTTTTATTAATGATTTTATGCAAAAAAAAAAAAAAAAAACATTATGTTTGACTGAAAATATTATTAATATAATATACTTATTAAATACATACGTATATACAATTTTATTAAAATCGTTTTTAATTAAAATTTAACATAAAATCTCTTGACTGAAAATAAAAAAACATGAAACGTTTAAATTACAACAGATGATATTATTAATTTTATTTTATTATTATTAATTTTATTAATATTATTAATTTTAATAATAATTTTCTTTTTGGTCATATATTAAATAAAATTAAAATTGTATCTTCTATATTAAAAATTCAAATAATTTTATTAAAAAATATTTATTAATAAAAAAAAGCTCTTCTATATTAATTTCAACTTTAACTTATCGAAATTGTTTCCTTAATATTAATTTATTAAATTTATTAATATTAATTAATTAATATTAATATTAATTTATTGATTTTAATATTATAACTAGAATTATACCTTAAGTTTATGATAAGATTGCATATCATCAATTTATACAAGTATCTATACATGTTAATTTTCATTTAGTTAAAGAAGTTATTAATTTTTAATAATCAATTTTTATCTATTTTTAAAACATTTAATTTCAAAATAAATAAAACTATAATTATATTTTTCAAATTCTTATATATTTTTTTTATTTGCAATAGACTCTAAAATATATGGCCAAAAATCAGCTAATATTGATAAAATTTTATAATTTATACCGGATAATTTTCAATTACAATTTCAAAAAAAAACATATTTAATAAAAACATTTAATCATATTATATACTATATAATAATAGTAATATTTCCATCTCTATATACATATTATAATATATTTAAATTTCATTCTCATCAAAATATATATTTATAAAATATATTTTATAAATATATATTTCAATTAAATATAATTAAGAATCTAAAATGATTTGAACGTTTTAATTTATAATAAAAACTATTAATATAAAAAAAAAAAACTTTTAATTTTTATTTAAATAATTAAAATAACACTGCCGTGAACACTATTTATATACATTATATTATATAATAAATATATACTTTTTTTTTATATTTAACAAATAAAATTAAATTTATTTAATTTAAAAAATAATAACTGAAACTTAATTAATTTCTTATTAAAACAAATTGTTTTTTTTTTTAATTTTTTGTTAAAAATTAAATACTATACAAAAAAGTTGCGTTTTACATAAAATATTTTTTAATAAATCTAATTATTTTAAAAACAATATGTTTTAATTTAATTTTTGTTTTTAAATAATTCACAGCCAAGAACAAAATAAACTGATAATTAACAAATACAAAGAAATAAAATAAAACAAATTAAGAACCGCCATTTTATATTAAAAAAAAAATTAAAATTTAAGTACTAAAATACGCCATTTCATTTTTTTAAGTAGAAAATAAAAACTGTACTAAAAAATTTGTATTTGAAAAAAGACGAAATATTTTTTATTTTTAATTAAACATAAATATGACGATTTTTTAAATGATATGATTTCCCATAAAATCGACATTTTTTTCAATTTATTGAAAATTTCAAACCACCTTAAAATAAATTTCAAAAACTATTTCCGAACATATGTTATTGCAGTTTTAGATCTTGCGAATTCTAAAATATTAATATTTTTTTTTAAAATTTCGAATTTCCATTTCGAATCAAAGTAATTAATTTTATAAACTAGTTGAAAGATACATACTTTTAATTTTTCAAAAATTTTTTTAGTACAGTATTGAACAAAAATTAGAACAACGGAGCAAAATAAAAAAAAAACAAACAAACTACTACTTTCAATATGCACACTCATATTAGCCTAATAAAATATATAAGTCTTATTATATATTATATTATTAATATATAGAAAATAATTTTTTTTTTTTAAATAATTTTTTAGAATTTTATTTTTAAAAAAGTTTTTAAACTAATTATTAATAAAATTTAAATTATAACAAAAAGAAACAATTTCGAAATAAAAAAACCAAAATTTTGAAAATTCAAAAAATTCAAAAAACCGAAAATAATAAAATAACTCACACATTAGCAATGAAATAAATAATATATAAAAACAATATATATATATAACATAGTAAAAAAAAAAACAAAACTTCTACTGAAAATTAATTGTAATTTTAATTGTTAAATATAAAATAAAAAAAAAAAACAAAAAAACAAAAACTTTAAATCTAAAATAAAATATTTAAATATATATAAACAGCACGAAATATAAAATACAAAAAAAAAAAAACAAAAAAGTCGAACATAATAATAAATAAATTACAATTGTATATGTTAAGTTTATTAAAAAAAAAACAAAAAAAATTAAAATAAAATATAACATAAAAAAAAAAAGAAAATAATAACGATTTAAAAAAAAAAAAACCAATATATTTAATTAATATTTTTCAATTTTTTTTTTTAATTAATTATTATTTAAACTGTGATTTAAAATAAATTTAATTTGTTCTTTTTTTTTTTATTAAATATAAACTGTTGAGTTCGAATTCACAAAATATATTTAACACAAAAATTTAATACTAATTGGCATTTTTGAAAATTTACATATACATACATACACAATATATGTATAATGTAAATATGCCATTCAAAAAAAAAAACAAAATCGAAAATTACAACCAATACAAACTCAGCTAAAAAAAACGATATTATTTTAATACATTATTACTTCGGAGTTCGAAATTCTAATTTTAAACGAATTTTCGAAAAATTCGAAAATATAAAATTTTATTTTTTTTTTAAATCTAAATTTAAGTTTAAAACATTTTCTTTGTAAATTTATTAATTTCTAATTTTTTTTTGTATACCTATACACTTAAAATATCAAAAAAAAAAAAAACCAAACAAGAAATACTATTATTAATTAAATTTAATTAAAATTGCGAATATTGTAAAATTTATTATAAGAATGAAAAAATTCAGCAAAAAACAACCATTATATTATAATTAAAAATATTATGTTTAGTTTAAGTTAAGAAATTAAAAGAAAAATTTAAAATTAAAAAAAAAAAAAAAAAACAATTTTATATAAAATAAAAATTATATAAAAAAAAAAAAAAAACTAAACAATTTTTTTTATAATGCAAAATATAATAAAAAACAAAAAAATTAATAAATAAATTCTGAATAAAAAACTCAAAATAGTAAAGAAAAAAAATTATAAGAAAAATAAAAAAAAAATTCTGTAATGTTAAATGGAAATGAAATTAAAACAAAAAAAAAATAAATCATTTGTGTTTTTATTTAATTTAATTTATTTTTTTTTCCAAATTTTTCAGATTTTTTTAGGTATTTTAGGAAAATTTTGACAATCACACAAGCATAATATTTGTACAATCTATATAATTATAATGATAATAACCAAAAACCATTTGATTCCCGTATGGGTCAGGAATTTCTAACTGCAAAACCAATTATTGAAAACAAATATTCCTTTACAAATTGCCATGGTGACCAAATATATAGAGTAAAATATATGGGGTGTGGGTTCGATTCTCGTAGGGGTCATGAATTTTTAACTGAAAAAGAAATTATTGAGAAATAATATTCCTTTACAAATCTCCATGGTGACCAAATATATAAACAAACTAATTAGTATAATTTAATAAGTCACGCCTGAAAAGGAAAGTCATGCTTCACCTCCTTAACATTGTAGAGGCAAGGACTGTTTATAAATAAATAAATAAACTATCAAGAGTATATAGTTGATTGTGCTAATCTCTGAGTTTAACTCTGAGCTACCCGTAAAAAGTACATAAAAAAAGTTGAAAAACTGCATGTCTTAAGCATTTTTCTTGTAATGTTGTGTTGTTGAATATGTGAATACTTATATTTTTTTTATATGAAAACTTTATATATGAAAAAGTTTGATGTTCGGGACATACCAGAAGTTTTGGCCAGATCTCAACAAGATGTTACCTGGAACCAGTTTCAAAAATATTGTAAATTTTTTTACCATCAATAGCCTCTTTTGATTATTTATTATCAGCTTTTATTGAAATTAATCGTGGCTTAAAGATTGTAGAATTTTGTAAGGTATTTTAAACACAAATAATGGTTTGAAATTTTGGAGACAGGTCAGATTCCGATGACAAAACATGGTTTTAATAATAATACCAAAAATATAAGAGAAATTGACTAAATTACTAAAATTAAATTTCAATACAATTTTAATATAGAATTTTTAGCAGAATTATTTAAGAATAAAATTTTACCAGGAATATTAATAAATATTATCATAGAGTAAGTATTATAGTATTATCTTAAAATACTTTATTTAGAAGCTGTGTCTCTAAAAAATTTCAATTAAGGGCGTTTTTCCATCTTTGAAGGTTATATATATTTTCCGTTATAGAAATTTTATTTCTTTTTTTCCAAACAGCTTAAAAATTTACTATAAATGTGCTAAAAAGGGATGTTAAAAAAGAATCGTAATAAATCATAAGATTTTTTTTTTATGAAATTTTTCCAAAGCCATACTCCCGAAGACATTTTTCTTTCGACCTAACGTGCTCGTTCTAGAATATTTTCCATTTTTTAGAATTTCAGGTTCCAGTACCTTCATTTCTTTGTCGGATATTGGCCTTAAACGGTGGCGGTGGCCAGTTAGAATCAGAAAAACGCGATATTATTCGATCCCCAATAATTTTAACATGGGATATAGCCATAGTTAGCCCAGTTGTATGAGCTATGGCTCCATCTTGCTAAAATAACAGTTTCGGATTGTTCTATAACCTCCTCTAAGAATTTTCCATTGCAAATCACTTCCCGTTATTGAATGCAATTACATTAACCGCAATTTATTCGTTGTTTTCGAAATGATATGGTCTAAAGATCCTTTCTGAAGTTATTCCACACCATACAGTCCATCTAAGTGGGTGCATTTGATATTCAACAATTTTTCTTGGGCTTTAGAATGGGTGCCATGGGTTCCCCATATTTTGTGATCTTTGTTGCTTTCACATGACCATTGAAGTGAAAATGATAAGAAATCAAGGTGAAAATGATATGAAATCGAGGTGAAAATGATATTAAATCGTGGTGAAAATGGTATGAAAATGATAAGACCATTGAAATGAAAATGATATGAAATCGATAAGATCTTTGTATCTGAATTTTCAAATTCTGATTTTCAAAATAAAATAGAACAGTTGTGGTTCTTAGTTTTTTGCAGAGTGTTTGCATCACAATTTTCCCAAGTTTTTCAAAGTCATTTCTGAAATAAAGATGATGACCAAAAGAAAATTTAAATGCTGTAAAAATTATTTTTTACAAATATTTTTCAATAATTATAAGGTCATTAATTTTAAAGTTAACGTTCTCTCTAGTATAAAATATGTATGTTCAAGATACAAAATTAGAAATAAAATAATTGGGTTGTAAAAATAACTCTTAACCGAATAAAAAGAAGGTTATATACTATAATATTACTTCAAATAAAACATAACAATTTTATATACATATACAATTTTATTACAGGTCGATAGTGATTTTCTTGGTTTGGTTTTAATAAAAATTTATATTTATGTAAGTTTTATATTTGTTAAATTCAAAATATGACATTTTTATTTTAGAATTTTATTACTTTTATTAATTTAAAAATTCTTTTACAAAACTATTCGAAAAATAGATAATTGAAGATATGAGAATACTTACATATTTGTCATTATATTTATGTACATGTGTAAGTAATTTTACTTCAATAAGGCCCTTTTTTATTTTATTTTTTTTTAAGAATTATAAAAATAAAATAAAAAAATAAAATGAAATATCTTAAAAAATTTTGTTAAAAAAGTTCTATTTATTTTTATTTTATTTTTATATTAATTTTATATTTTTTAACCTCAAGGTCTGCAATACTTGAGTTTTCTTTTGTATAATTTAATATAAAAGAAATTATATATATATATGTTAACCTTATAATTACACAAAGTAACATTCTACACATATGAATTTTATTATATTTCGAAATAGTTTTCACATATGTTGATATTTCCTAACAACTATAAGTAATCATTTATGGATATTTTATACAAATAAGAATATCTATTAAAAGTTTATAATCAAAAGGGTATAAAGATTAAAATGAAATCTAGTTCCGAAGATTTCTAAAATTTTCAAGCTATTTGTAAAAAATATATTAAAATGAACTAGTACTATTTAAAATGAACCAGTTTTTCAGTCTCCGGAAAATATTTGTGAACCTAACCCCACCATTATAAAGCATTTATTATTACACATAAAACGTGCATAAAATGTCATACTTTTAAAGCACTGAAAAAACACAAGAGTTTTTAAAAAAGAACATTTTCAAAATTAAACAATATTCCAGAATAAGTCTTGGGAGTTCAAGATATAGGTTTTTAAAAATTTTAAACTTTGACGCCTTACTACTCTTAAACGGAGTGCAATACTCAAAAGTTTCCTTAAAAGTTATACGTTATACGTGATCTAACAAATTTACAAGCAAAAATTCAATAACATCAGGCTTTCGAAGCTAAAGTATCAGCACAAAGCAATGCTATAGTGGCTTTGGATAACACTGGACAAGAAATAATATTTTTTAAGGTCTTACGCTTTTCAAAACTTTAAGTCCCCAATATAAACCGTTTCAAAGATATCAAGAATTATAACTTTCGCTAAAAGTGAGTTTCGCATAACAGTACATTAATGTTCAGTATGGCAACTCTAATACGTTTGTGCTACATATATTTGTGAAGCTTATATCACCACAGCAGCTATCATTTGGCGTTTTCAAATGCAAAATATTTCTTATAAAATGTTTGTTCTAAAAATTTAAATATAGGGTATTTCCAAACTTTGTGAGGCATAACGTTTGGTCTACAAAAATTAGTTTTTCTATAATATCTACCGGAATTCAAATTTCTTTTTTCTATTTTTAAACGGTGTGAAAGTTTTGTATAAAATACAGATGGACGGACAGACATAATAAAACCATATAGGCACATTTTTTCAAAATTTTTGAAAATGTACTAAAAAAAACCCCGTGTTTTTTCTCTTGATGTTTATAATCGAAATGGGTTCGGTACATAATTGTATTTATATTCAAAAGAAGTTTATTCTACTCACACCAAACTCAATAAAATTTTGAAATGGTATCAAAACTCAAAAGTAACAAAACTTTAGACACTTGAAAGGCACCCATTGAAACTGTGCGGTATTTCTTTGGGTAGTGTGAGACTCTAACGCACCAAAACCACATCCTTTTTTAATCAAACTTTAAGAATATTAATATTCTTTAGACAACATCCCTGTTTTAATTCAATTAAAAGATCCCCTATTAATTCGTATTCTCTTATACACGCTTTATATTTCAAGCGTAAAGGTAATTACCCCGTTTTCCTATTCAAAATTAAATCCCATCTAACTGTAAATTTTATAATTCAGAATTTTGTACTCATCCCTGAAAATGTTTGGATTAAATGAATATTCTTAATAATCCATTTTTCACATATATATTAATACATACGAGTACATTGTTTAGGTTGTTTAGGCTGACATTAATATGACATTTTAATTCAAAATAAAGAATAAAATAAAAAAAAATAAAAAAGCCATTCAAAATCTTTAAGTCTTACTAACATCTTCATTTATTTTTTTTTCATTTTCTGTATTCTTTAATAGACGTAATAATATTTAAGTTAATCTTCCATCTTCTTCTACTTTAATTTACTATTTTATAACATTATAATATTTAACTTAAATTGACTAACATAAAATTTTCATAATTTTATTACTTACATTTTGTATAATTTGTAAGTCTGTATGTATACAATGGAGAAGAAAAACAACAGACAAAATAATATAAAAGAAACTTTACTAAAAAAATTTTTTCTTGTATTGTTAATAACATGTAAAAAAAAAATTAAAAGACAGTTATAAAATGTTTAAGTATTTAAATATATATAAACTCAACCGAGTCAATTTACATTATCACGTTTTACTTTATTAAAAAATTGAACTAAATATTTTATATTATTAAAATTGATCCATTTATTTTCTTCTTCTTCTATGGCGCTACAGTCCGTTGTCGAACCTTGGCCTCCATTTATTTTACATCATTGATACTAATAGATAAAAATGATCCATTAGTTACTTTAATGTACTGGTGCTACGTCATATCTAGTTAAGTAATCGACTGATAAATAAAAATGCAAATTCTAAGATTGAACAATAGCATCACTCCGCGAGTGAACATATGTCAAGTTTCTCTAAATGATAATCACTTTGCTACTCTAACTTTTTTCAAAAATAAAATATTTAGTCTATAAACTTCAAATTCAGAGATGAATATCAAATTATATAAAAAAGGGACTAAAATTTCAGTCATTCCGGGTTGTATAATATTTGTAAGGTGTTTGTTCTTAGAGCTCTCAAAAAGATATTACATGATATGAAGGTAATACCAGTAGGCGAATTCAAGTAGCCATATTAAATCGTTAAATATGGTTCATTCAGTGAAAACAAAACTTGAACCAATGTTCAATTTTGCAATGTTAAATGAAATTAAATAGTTATAGTTTATCAAATTTAATATGTCAACCAATGACACAAATTATTAAGTGTCAAAAAAGTCATCATGGACCTATTTCACCAAATGTACAATTCTAAAACTCTTACAATTTTTATGCATTGTTTTTGTAAAATACGGTATTGTAAGTTTTAACAAAATATTACTGATATGTTGAACGTTGCATATTATAGGATTGTAGGCCCCTGAGCCCCTGAGCCCATGATCTATGCTCAAAACAGATAAAAGATTTTGAGCGCTCAGATTCGAAATAAAAACCTATTAAGTTTAAAAAAAAAGGTTCAAAATGTCAGATACCTTCATTTTGACGTTATATTTTTTGACAGCTCTGTCAGATATCAAAAACTTTTTTTCGAAAGCAGGGTTTTTATTTACGGAAAAACCTGAAACCGCTCTAATCATAAAAAATAAACAATTAAATTTATTTTTTTTAAAGGATGCAATCTAATTTTTATGACAGTCGCTGTGATTTTGTCATGACTGAATTGTCAAAATGAAATATAGTACTGCAAAAAGCGATAAATTTTGAATTTTAATCAAAAATTTATGAGCGATTATTTCGTAACGTACTGTATTCGCTGATGTTTAGTTTGTTAATATAAATTTTTAATCTTGAAACTATCCATCAAACACTTGTCAGTTTACATCAAAAATTGTCAGTTTAACACAAGTATATTATTAAGTATATATTAAGTAGTATCTATTTAATTAAAGTATTTAATTATGGGTTACATTTTTTTTTTAAGTTTAATTTCCAGTATAAATTATTATATTAAATTACCCTTCTGTCATCATTTTAATATTAACTTTTTAACTTTTAAATAAAACTGAATTAAAATACCATAAACATATATATATATACATTATTTTGTTCTTTTTCTCAATTTATCATTTTAACATATTTTAAGGGGTTAACAGAAATTAATTATTTTGTTTTTTTTTTTTTTTTAATTAACAGGCGTAAATAATGTTTTAACATAACCCTTATTATTGTACTCATTATTTATGTAATAATGCAGTACCACAAAATAACTCTGCAATTTAAACTTTGTATCATTTTTGGTTTTAAATTTTTTTTTTGTATGTGTGTGTGTTTTTTTGGTTAAATTAATGAGAATGTGGTTAATAATTATTATTGTATAAAATAAAAATTAAAAAAAAAAGAAAGAAATATTAAATAAATTTTTTTTTTATATTTAATTTTATTTTATTCTGAATTTTATTATCTAAAATTTAATATTAAATATTTTATAAAAGACTTGTTTGTCTTTACGCAATTAACTTTTATTAGATTAGGAGCCTGTTTCACTAAATTTACAATTCTACAATTTTAATATGAATTAATTTATTTAAAACTTTAAGAATTATAAAATTGTAAAATTTGTTAAATAGGCCCAGAAGGTAAAGGAATTATAAGGGTTAGGCTTGTTATTATTTATTTTTGTAATTTGTAATATGTTATAGCCAGACTCAACCAGCGGATTCCTTAGAACATTTTTCTATTGACTTTGGAAAGGGGAAACGGAATTAGGGTAGAAAAAGGATTACAAAGAAGTGTTGAATGGTAGTCTGGAAACGAACTTGTATAAGTTGAATATTTAATTTATTATTGAGCATTTGAGTGAAATGTATATGAAAGAAATAAAAAACGAGTAGGTTCCTTTTTCATAATTTCATTAAAATTATTTATTTTTTACAAATACCAGTATTTCGTCTCTCACATGCAAAGTTCTTTTTTGCATTTCTTATGTTAAGATATTTTCTTAAAACAAATTGTGAAATTATAAATTGTCATGAGATGTCTACACAGCATGCCTTAAGGTTTAAAAGATTTTTACACAATTTCTAAAACTAGGTAGAAATAATTTCTAATTTTATGTATATTGGGAGGGCATTTGCGAAGTCTAATAGGGCGGATCAGTTATACAAAAAAATATTTCCAGCTTTTCGATTAGAAATACGTTAGTTTAGTTAATAAAACAGCAACTCTAATTAGTTAAATCATTATTTTAGATCAGAATCAGTTATCTTTATTTCAACAAACTGTTAATTATGAATTCTAGCATTTTTTCAAAGTACTCTGCATTCAATACCTTTGTGACATTAAGCTAATTTTTTTTTGTTTTGTTTCGTTTTAAAAAGTTGTACACGAACCGGTGCAAACTGTCCAAATTTTAGTCCCATTATAGTTATACAATTTTACAAATCAAATTTCTCCTGAACTAACAAACGTTACTTCAATCGCGCTAACACAAATTCGAAACAATTAAAGAGAATATTATTTGATATTTAACGAAAGCGTATCAAAATTTCGTTTATCAAAATCTCGCTACTCAAAATCTCGCGTTTCATAATCTCGCGTGTCATAATCACGTGTGTCAAAATCACGTGTTTCAAAATCTCGCCATTTTTATAATTTTGTAGTTGACATACTATACATAATTAGAAGCGATTATAGAGTTGGTTTCAGGGTTTTAATAATTTGTTTAACGGGATCTTAGGGCGGTAGCCCACACTATTAGAAAAGTTTTGTTGTTGAAGTATATAAGCAAGAAATTCTATTAGGAATTATTTTAGAGGTTGTTTCAAAATTAGGGTTTTAAAAATTTATTTAACGGGAGCTTGAGGCTACTTGAAAAGTTTGGTAGTTGAAATATATAAACAGGAAATACAATTAGAAGCGATTTTAAAGTTTATTTCAAAATATGGGTTTCAATAAAATTTTTCATTAGAAATTTGAAGGCGGCAGCCCTTCAATATTATAAAATGTTTTAAAATGTTTAAATGTTTATAAAATGTTTTTTAATGTTTAAATATTGAAATATGTACGCAAAAACATAATTCGGGGGAAGAAGTGGCATCCCCCACTATTTTTAAATGTTTTTTAATGTTTTAGTATTGAAATATGGATGCAAAAGATAATTAAGAGGGATTTTGTACATAGTACAAAATCTCGACTGTACGCCTTTAACAGAATATGGGTATTTACGTATATACGAAATTCTTAACTAGGAGGTATCTTAGGGTTAAATTCATAGGCAGGATTATACTCTTTTTCCAGAATATTTATATATATTGTTGTGTGAATTATATTATTCAATTAAATTATTTGTTTATATTTTGCACTTTAAATTAAAATGGAATTTAGAGTTGTATTCAAAATCAGGGTTGAAAACCCGAGATTTTGACTCACGAGATTTTGTACCGAACCCATATTCAACTCCAAATAATTATTTATATATAAATATATTTATACAATGTAATTCACTTAATCATAATTTTTTGATGGGGAAATCGTGTGAGGGAGAAAAAACATAACACAATTCTATTATGAAATAAATTTAAAAAGTTTTGTACTTAAAAAAAAAAAATTGTGTGGTACTTTAAAATTTAATGAGCAACTTTAAAACGTTTTAGAGAATCATTATAATTAAATAAAAACAAAAAAAAAAATTAAATAAATTAAATACTTTCAATTTTTTTATTATAAATGGCATTTTTTTTTTTAATTATATAAAAATAAACATTTAATAGTTTTAATTTTTTTTTTAAATACTTGCTAGTACTTGCTTTAAAAGTGGCAATAAATAAATTTAAAAAGAATTAAGTTCTTCTATTTAAACAAGTAATTTATAATTTTAAAAACTTTTTTAAATTAAAATTGTTTTGTTTTTTTTTTTGAGTGTAGTTGAATTGTCAACATTTTTAAAAAAACTTTTCCTTTTTAATAAATTTTAAATTCTTAAAATCTTCAACAACTAAATGAATATCTTAATGCATAAAATTTATTAGAAGAATTATAAGATAAATTATTAAGTTATAATTTTATTAATATTTGTATTTGAATACTTGTATAATAATCAACTAAGAGTATTTTGAACAATTATATTGAAATTAATATTTTTTTAAAGGATAATAATTTTATTACAAAACTTTTTATTAGAGAAAATTATTTTTAATCTGTATTTTTTTTCCATTAATTCTAAGAATTGTTAAGATTGAAATTGAAAGAATCTTTAATAAGTACTTATTACGAAATATATTAGAGTAATACCAGTAATAATAATTCAAGGAAATTATTAATGTTTAAATTCAAAGAAACTTTTTTTTGAGTAATAGTTCCTAGGAAGTGGATTAAAGATTTTGCAAGATATAATTGTTAAATAAAAAAATATAAAAGTTGATCCCAAGAAATGAAACTGAATCAGTATTTTATACTTTCAACATGTAATTATTTATAACTAGCTAATACCCGGTGCGCCTTGCAGCACCTTTCAATGGAGGTTTGATTGAAGTTGATGTTACTGCAAAAAGTTAACACAAAAATTACACACTGTTTACACATGTAAATTTTAAAATGTATGAAAGCAGTCTTTTTAAAACCATTTTTCTAGTATTATTCGAGTAATTTTGGAACTTTCTGTTATCAAAGCAGTACAAGCTACTTTCCAAAAATTTGACGTAATTTACTTCCAAAAATTTTTTTGACCAACCGTAGAACCGACTCTTAACAGACTCAACTTCATTTTCAAGTTGCTTCACGCATATAAAATTTGAAGTCAACCGGTCAAGTAACGCAAAAATCTATAAAAAGGCACTGTGCCCCAATGGGTTAACGGAACTCAAATTTCTCTTTGGGCAAAGCAGTATTGCGAAAATTGGACGTAATTTGCTTCCAATTTTTTTTTTTGTCAATCGTCGGGCCGGCAAAGGTTAACCAATTCCAAGTCTGTTAAAAGAGTTAACTTCATTCTTAAAACGGAACACATATACAAAATTTGAAGAAAATCGGTTAAACCGTTTCTAATTTAGAGTAAAGTAACCAAAAAACCTATAAAAAGCTGTTTGGCCGCAATGGGTTAATGGAACTTAACAAAATTTTGCTTTGGCTAAAAAGAAAGCCCCAAAAAAAATTTTGTTAAGAAAAAATCGGACAAAATTTGGACCCAAAATTTTTTTTGACTAACCGTCGGCCCGACATGAGTTAACAAATTCCAAAACTGTTAATAGTGTCAACTCAATTCTCAAAGAGCATCACGTATATACAAAATTTCAAGTCAATCGGTCAAACCGTTTCCATTTTAGAACAAAAAAGTTTAAATACTTGCACCAACTTGGCGGTCCGTTAGAGCAAAATTTTTGGGCCACGATTTCTTTCCGTACCCAAAAACCTCTATATACAAATTTTCATGTAAATCGGCTCGGCAGGAGTCTATTCGCAACATACAAACAAACAAACAAATAAACAAACTTTCGTTTTTATATAAATAGATTGTGCTAGAATCTAAATCTAATTAGCTGATTTAAAGTACATAGCACTTGAAAGTACTGAAAATATTAATCTTAATAATCGAGTTGATCTTAATGAATTTCATTTACTTTTTCTAAGTGAGATGGAATCAAGTGTTGTCACCTGTAGAATGATATCTAAGATTCCCCATAATATTATTTTATTTGTTTTATATTTCAATAGTTTAATTAAAATAAGTTTTTTTCTGTATCTGTGAGTTATATTTTTAAATTAAATTGATTTAAATTTTGTACCAGTTTTCAATTATTATGAACCCAATAAAAAATAAAAACTGCATCGATTGGAAAATCAGATATCATAGTATTGTTGACTAGTTTCACTAGTATTCTAACTCTGTACTCTCGGGTTGGAAATTTCCATTTTAATAAAACCTTTAATGAACTACATACAGATTAATATATACAGTATTCATAAAATGACAAAAATTTAATACAATTCCTAAATAAATATCTAATAGAAACGTGAGAAAAGAAATATTCTCATTGGAAAATTAGAAATAAGACTGCAGGGTGTTATTTTATATTGAATGTTATTTCTTTATTAGTTTAATTTTCGACTTTTTGAGGATTAAAACCTGGGGATGTTATTTCTCAAAAAAGTCGAACAATGATGTATTAAAAAATAAACAAGAAATAAAAACCTTGAGTGTAATTTCCTATACCTTTGTAAATATATATATGAAACCTTTGTAAATATATATATTTTAAGTTAGAAAGAATTTTAGAATTGTATTCGAAATCGGGGTATTCCTCTTTTTCAGGATTTTTCTTTGTTTCTTCTTGGTGAGTTTCCGAATTAGGAAAAATTTCAAAGTTGGATTCCAAAGGCCAATGTAACTCTATGGAGCTTGGAGCTGGAACTTTCTTTCACAAAAGTTCGAAAGTTAATTTAAAAGAGAAATAACACCCTGAGATTTTATTTCAATTCTTCATCACATATTTATTAAGGAGTCAATTGTATTAATTGAGTCTCATTTAATAAATTTTTCTTTTTTTATTAATTAAATACTAAATAATTAAGTGTTGAGAAAAATGTTCACGTAAATTATAAAGTTATTAAAACCTCAATAACTAATAAATTTAGATATAAAAGTCTTAAATGTAGTTCTTGTAATATAAATAAGTTCCCCCTTCATCCTCAAGAATTTTTATGTATTTATGTTAAACTAATAAACCTTTATATACCATTGGTACATGTTGGAACAGTAGATCGTATTATATTCGTGTTAGGTATTAGAATTAATCTTAATGAATTCCACATACAATTCAAACATGAGATTTTACTAGGCCTTATAAAATGTAGAAACGTCTAAGATTTTCAATAGAAACAATTCTATTTTTGTTTATACTGTTATAATTTTGTATTTGAGTTATATTGTTTTTTATATCTGTGAGTTATATTATTCAAATAAATTATTTGTTCATCTTTTGCATTTTTTTTTATTGTTATGTTAATGTATTTTTTATTAAAGATATATAATTATTAATTTTTGATTAAGAAGCCATTAATTTGAACCCAATGGCAAAGAGTAGCTGAGTCGAGTGGAAAAACAGAAAAGTTTTTTTCACTTTCACTCCGATTCGAACCAGGACCTTTCGCATAAAAGGTCAGCACTTTAACCACTGTGACTAATTAAGTATATATATATAAACAATAGCTAATTAAGTTTTAAGTAAATACAAAATTTAATAAATAAAAAAAACTGCTTAAAATTACTGTAGTTTTTTTTCATATTAAAATTAATCTTTTTCATACTGAAAACATCACTGACTCACTTTTAGTAACAGTTGCTATCTCTTTCTATTTAATTAAATTTCCAGAACCATTTATTATTTTTTTTCAAACATAAGACTTCCTTAGAATTTTACAATATTTCTCTTCTCATGTTTAAAATAATATTTTAAATAAAAATAAATTTTTTTTATAAAATTATTTTTTTAAAAAATAATAAAAAGAAAATATTAAATTAAATTACTTTTGGTTTAAACTCGTTTTTTCATCATATTTTCTAATATAATTCATTCTTTTCAAATATATATAAATAAATTTATCCCTAACATAAGGGCATAAGGCACTCCCCATGCTTTTAAAAACAATTTAAATTAGAAAAATTTATTTCGGAAAAATTAAATCTGAAAAATTTTTTAAAGAAAAACCATCAAACCTCGACTTGTTGCTATCCTTAAAAAAAATGATTCAACATTTAAAGACCGAAGCAAAAAAAAAAAAACAAAGAAAAATAGTAAAGAAAAACCAAACAAATCTGGGAAAATTTACTAAAATGCAAAAAAACAAATTTCTAAAATGCATAGGATTATATTTTTTTTATTTACAAAATTTTTCCATTCATTCCTTGGTTAGACATAAAAAATTCACAGCTAATTCACAATTAGGTCAATCCTTTCATTTTTGTTATTTTACTTCAAATAACTCCTTAGTCCGAACTGTACTCTAACATTTTTTCAAATAACAAAATCGAAATGCATATCTTTTAAGCATTCGAAATTATATTTTTGTTTCAATTCTATTTCTAATTTTTGAAAGCCCGTATAAACGTAGGTAAAAATGTATGATAAATATGCCATTACATTTGTAACGCAGTTAGGATGGCGGGAATGCATCGGATCAGAATCAAAAGTAAATCGATTTAGCTATGTGTGTTCGTGCTTCCGTCAGTGCGCCCTATAGCACAAAAACTAAAGAAGTTAGAATTCTGGAATTTCTCAATTTCATTTTTATATAAGAACCGACTTCGCTATTTATATTGAGCCAGTTTGGATCTTCAGCCTTTTTTTTTAATGAGAACTAAAAATATTGGTTAACAAATTTCAAACATATTAAAAGAATCAACTCCATTGACATAGAGTAAAACTAATGCAAATTTTGAAGTCAATCCATCAAACCATTTCAACTTTAGAACGAAGTAACCAAAAAATGGGTTAACGGAACTGGAAGCAAATTTTTTAAAACTTTCTTTTTGGCTAGCAATAATTAAATAATATAAAAAAAATTGGAAGTAATTTGTTTGCAAACTTTTTTTTTGTCGGGCCCGTATGGGTTAAAAATTCCACGTCCGTCAATAGAGTCAAATGTATTTTGAAAAAGCATAACGTGTAAAAAATTTGCAGGGAACCGGCCAAACCATTTAATGATTGGCTGAGGAGTCTATACGTTACATACAAACATACAAATAAACAAACAAACATTCACTTTTATGTATAGATTACTCTACATTTAATAGAGGTACAAATGTGAAGTTTTGTTGAAAGTAGCTTAGGTTTATAGCCAAAGTCTGCACACAACTTGGTTAGTCTAGGGATGTGGGCTCGAGTAGATTCTATACAAATTCTTTTTAAATATGAGAATAACTTAATATTTAATAAAGCTGTGTAGTGAAACATTACCAAATGTAATTAACCTGATGATATAACGTCTATTTTACGTTTATGCGGGTATCCTAGAGTTGACTCAGTCTACTTTACAACAAGAAATTTTTGCTTCAAAAACAATTTGAAAAGTAAGACACAAGAATTCAAAATTTTGTGTAAATTTTTCTGAGCTTTTTTTTTCAACAAAAGAAATGTGTAAAAGTTTTTTTGTGCAATAAAAGAAGGTGTATATAAAAAACATGGCTTTAGAAGGCGCACATTTTACAAAAAGTAATCAGCAGCATCTTACCGAAATTTGTAAATTTTCTTAAAATTTTTATTAATTGTGAAAAATTAAAGTTAGTTAAAACCGTTAGCACACATAAAAGCACACACCATGTAAAAATATATTATTTCAACATTGATATTCGAATGCGAATTTTAATATATAACAACTTTTTTAGGTTAAGGTCGCATATTTTTGACATTTTTAAGTGTTCAAGTTTTTAAATTTTAAATGAGATGAAATAGCTCTGGAATTATAAATTGTTTCAAATTTTCAAGTTTCTACTTTTAAGCGTTTAGAAAATGTAGAAATTTAGAAAAATTATTGTTTATATAAAATAGTAAATTTAAATGTCAAATATATAATTAGATGCTCTTTCGACTTCAAGAGCTGTTTCTCCGCATCATATGTGCCAATAAACAAAAAAAAATCCTACAAACAGTCATGTTTTAAATAAACAATTCAAGAATTTTTCGCTTACAGTGCAGAGATTTTATATAAAGACAGACAGTACAGACATGGTAAAACTAACAAGCTAATTTTTTAAAGAACTTTTTAAAAAAAAAACTAAAAAACAAAGTAAAATATTTAAAAATGAGAAAAAGAGACAAAATGAAAAAGAGGAAAAAAAATTAGACATGACATTTTCTTTTTTTTGTCTTTTGCACACATTGAAAAAATAAAAGAATATTAAAAACCAATTGAACACTAAATGAAACTATTAACTATAGAATTTAAAGAAAATGTAACGGAATTAGTCCTAAATCCAGGAAACCTATTGTATCTATGCTCAAAACTTAAAACATTTTTTTAAAATTACTTCCAATTTACAATGTTAATCTTTCCAATGTATTTAAGTAGCAGATTGAACAATAATATTTGAAGTTATTGCTAGGGATTTCATATAATTTGATATTTAAAATATACTTGTTGGTCACCAAGGTGATTTTGTAAATATTGTATTCCTCTCAGATCTGCAAATTACATATAAAATTCTATAAATTAATGAACACTTTGATTTTGAATAAAAATTTTATTACAATTAAAAATCTCGTAATACATATAGTAGAAGTATGGTAAGTATTTTATTTAATTACTAATTAATACTAATTTTCATGAAGCTTTTTAAATTTTTTGACAAGTTTATCCTTCAAGGCATTCTTCTGTTTGTTGTTACAAATATGTTTAAACTTAACAAAAGTTTTCTCTTAATTTAAGATCTTTCAGTAGACTTCTTTTTAATATGACGCGTTGTCCTATTTCAATCAATATAAAATTTTTTTAATACAAATTTACAACTACATGATGCGGAAAAAAAAATTAATAAATATCCATCAATATTTTGATTAATAATCAGAAATTTAAAAAAAAAAAACATTTTTAAAATTGTAGACAACATTTAATTTAAAACTTCCAATTTATAAGAACTTTAGAAATTATGTCATGATTCATGAATTTTCATCATCAATATTTGAAATTAGCTAAAATGACTTGAACGTGATATTAAAATTCTCGCGTCATTTGATGGGGTGTGTTACCTGTCACTCTTCATCCCAGAAAAAAAATTTGGTTATTTTTGATATTCTTTTTCACTTCATTGCTCCTTAAAAAATAAGTAAAAACAACTTTCTTTGAATTTTCTAATTGAAATGGGGAGATAGCAACTTTTTCTTAAGGTCTGTGGTCTCAGATCCCTTAAATATATAGGGAAATTTTTAAAGAATAGACAGCACAATTTCAAGGAGAGGTGAAGTAGATCAAAATAAGCAAAAAACAAATGATTGAAGGAGAGTTATTTTTCCAAGAATTACTAAGACCTTGAAGTCTATAAGATAATGGGATCACTTGTTGAAGTTTGACTGTCTAATCCTTAACCACCCTGTATCTGCCTTTTTAGTATCGCTCTTGGCAATTGCCTTTAAATTAAAATCAATAATGGAAGAAAAGTATATGTTATATAATCAAATTTAATGAAATCTAATTAAGATTATTAAACCAAAGTTAAGTGCAAATTTTCATGTGACAGAAACAAATACTATTCCAAAAATGGTTGTTAGTGTATCGACCTTTCATTCGAAAAGGCACGGTTCGATTTCCGATAAAAGTGCAAATAAAAACTTTTATTTGGTTTTCGAAATCGACTCTATCCTTCGGTTTAAATTAACGGCTTAATCAATAATTAATAATATATAAAAAAAATACATAATCCAGCTGATGGTACAGTGGTTGTGGCGCCAGCCTTTCATGCGGAAGGTCCCGGGTTCGATCCCTGGCTGGGTAAACTCAATAAATAGTATATAGCAATATAAAATTATATAAAAATAACTTATAATAAAATATAAAAAAAGAAAAATACTAATTAATAACAAATAAAATATAAAATATTACCTATAATCATGTTCCCCAAATAATTGGCACCATTGGCATATTTGCACACGATTGGTCAAATTGACACCATTGACATGTGCGACATAACATAACCGAATAAACATCTATATTCTTTACGTAAAGAGATAGAGGTATGCAAAATCGCAGTGACATTTTGCGGGAAATCTAGAAAAACGCAGTGACATCTTGCAGAGAAATTTAGTGTCGTCTTTTTCAGAAGGCGTTAGATTGAAAATTATGTGGAATAGCTACAGCAAACCAATGCTCTAGCTTAGTGAACAATAAAAAAAGAAACGATTAACGAAACGGGAACAGAGCCTCAGATACAGAAGCTTTGTGGAAGACCTATGCTCCCCCAAAAAACAAAAACATAAATAAAAATATAAATAAAATAAAATTAATATAAAAAAATAAACAAATAAAAAAAATATAAACAAATAATTTAATTTAATAATATAACTAGCAAATACAATTCCATATAACTGAAATACAAAATATTACAATATAATTAAACTAAAATAGAATTGTTTTCTATTAAAAATCTAAAGCGTTTTTATATAAGGCCTTGTTTCATGTTGAAATTGTATATGGATTTCATGATGATAAATTCTAATAATAAAATGCAACATGCTCCCCTGTTCCAAAATCTACCATTATAATACAGACAAAGGCAAACAGTAATCAGTAATATTATTTTATTAAAATGATTATATTTGTCATCCAACATAACAGTATTTTTAAATTATACCGTCATATTTAAAAGTGACATGTTATTGATATAGATGTAAACAATCTGTCAAATGAATTTGACAAAAGGTAAATAATTAATCAATTTTGTAATTTCTTTCATCTAATACAGAAAAAAAATATATATATATTGGATTTTGAATCTATACCGTAACTTTTCATTTTAAATTACAATATACATATTAATTCATATGTTAAATTCATTTACAGTTATTTTTTGATTTCTATTCACGATTTTTGGCCTTTACAAATGAATGAATTTTTAAACTTTTTCTTAATTTTTTTTTGCAAAATTTCATAAGAGAAATTTTACAAAAAAAAAAAATTGTTAAAAAAATATTTTAAATTCTTTTAGACTTAATGTCCTTTCCAGTCTATAAGTTAATAAATTTTTATTATTCTTATTTTATATTATTTCTTATACATGTATATTTAATAATATATGTATCCGAGTATAGTAGATATTCTTTATTTTCTTAAATATTTTCTATGTATGTATGTGTGTATTATATCCGATTTTGTATTGATTTTATTTCTATTATATTTAATTTTTTTTTTTTTATGTTTTTTTTTAACAGTTTTATTTTTTCAGGATATTGAATTATAAATAATAAATTGAATTTTAAGTTTTATTTTATTGGTAAAGTTTGTATTTATTTATTTTTCCTTTTATTTTTATTTCTATTTTGTCCAATATTTATTTTTATATATGGAAAGTTTTTTTTCTATATAAAATTTTTTAATTTTTTTTTTTATTTTTTCTTTTTCAATTGTTATCTGCATTCGTATCAGTGTGTAATACACTAGAAATACACTTAAAAGTACCTTTGCTTTGTATATAAAGAAAATGAATAATAAAAAAAAAATATATTAAAAGAAGTCCTGCAAATGTCCTGCTCTTGCATTTAATATTATTTTTATTTTTTCTTTTTCAATAGAAATTTAATTTAAGGTTTAATTTTATAGTTAAGAGATTCTATAGAAATTTCTATATTAAATAAACCAAATTGTCTCTGAAATGAAAAACCAAAAAAAGGGAAGAATGAATTTAAATTATAAAAGTGAAAGGAAATATTATTTACTAGTTAGTGATGAAAAAAGCAAAGGTTTTTAGAAAAGCACATGTTCAAAATTATATAGTGTTTCATACTGAGTTTAATTTTGGAAATATACACCCTGGTTGCTAATATACAAAAATTCGAAATTTTTAATCGCTAATAGCACTTTAATCGGAAAGGTCCCGAAATTTTTACTAAGTAAACGTATGGTGATTCGCGAGGATATAATCCCACCTTTCTCGCCCAAGTTTAAATTTAAGAAAAACCTTTTGTTGGAACTTTATAATTTGTATGTTACTAAAAAAAAATTTGGACAGGTTTTTAAGTTACAGGTGCTTAAAAATAGCAAAATTTCAATTTTTCGATCCCTTACAGCTCCTAAACATGGAGGCCAAAAACTTTGCAAGAATTTAGTTTTGTTTTTTTTAAAGGTAATTTTTATTACCGTATAGAAATTGATAAGACAAATTTTTATAAAGCTTATCAGCTGTCTTTTACCGTTTTCATATTGAAAATAAACCTAATACAACTCTTGTTAAAACAATTGAAATATTGGGCTTTAATCGATTTTTGGGGATTGCAGTTCAGTAACGGGTCGGATTGCTGAAAAAAGTTCTTCCATGAAGTAATTTTTTATACTAAACCCATCCCTGTCAATATTGTGTTACATATATTTTTATAAAGCTTATAAAAATTGCAGTCATTTTAATGGCAAAAACGTTCAATTTTCTTGGCAACTAATCTTCCTCCAAGTTATTTTTGGTCAGTCCATTCAAATTTTGAACCAATTGATATTTAATCTCTCTTCCTTACAACATCAGAAACATAATACCAGATTTGATACACCCTTATTAATTAAGATCTTATTTCTAATAATATTTTTCAGTTGTCTATTATAAATTAGCTGAAACCTTCTTTTCAAAAAGTGAAGTTTTAGATAAGAAGAAGAAACAATGAGGTTATCAAACCTCAGTTGAATTTCAACTTATCAGAAAACTTTTCTTTTTATATAATATCTATTTAAAAAATTAACAAAAGTTTATTATTAATTGAAATCTTTTATATTATATTAGTTAATATTAAAATTATATTCTATTTTCTAAATTAATATATAAATTAAAATTGTTAGGCACTTTTTCATCAAAAGAATTAATTCTATAGAGGTTGTTAATAAATTTTGAATTAAAAATTTGAAAAATAAAGGAATTTAAAAAATTGTTTTTAAAAATAACGAGTTGGTGACTAAATCCATAAACCGAAATCCAGAAATAAAAAATTTATAAATTCAAATTCTGATAAGATTCCAAACTGGAGTAAAAGATATTATATTGCCATCTAAAGTAATATATTGCCTTTTTCTGAGAATATTCTGGAAAACGGCATAATCATTTTTTTTATTCGGTCTGTTAGCCCTTGTGAGTTTTTTTTTTTTTTTTGGCAAAAGTAATTATGGATTTTGTTTTTTGTGGACTTAATCACCAACCCAAAATAACAATTCTTTTGTACAAAGTAAATTTTAAGTATTATTCGCTTAGGGTTTCTGTTAATTTTAAATTTTTTTTTCGCTTTTTAATTTTAAATTATTACGGTGGTTATGAGTGACAGTAAAACTGGATACCATAGAACTTTAATTGACACACTTAATTTTAAATAAAGTTTTTTAAAATAAGTTATGAAAGAAGGGTAGGCACGAGTATATCTATTACATAATATGGGTTTCATAGTGTTCACGATATCAATTCAATTTAAGTATTTCAAATATGAGTGATCAATTGTAATATAAGATTGTATGTAATAAGAACAGGGTGTTTGGTGTCTTCCTTAAAATTAAAAATGGGTTAAATTTTTTTGTTTATAATAAAATAAAAATAAATGCTATAAATTAATTAAGCGATTAAACTTTTCATGAAATACGATCAGGAATATTTTTTGACATTTAACTTGTGATGACAAATGACAATGTTAGAATTTACCAAGCTGACTTATATTTGATAAAACTGCCGCAGCATGGTATTCCAAATTTTAGTTACATGGCGACTGAAGTTCTTCGCTCTTACATTATTAGTCCTGAATAGTGTTTCACATATCTCCCCCTTTTTAAATCCTCGAGAAAAGAAAACACACATTTTTTTCTCGAGATATCTCGAGATTACTTAAGAAAATAACTTATTAAAATAAAAATTTTATGACAGTGATGACTGATGAGTAAAGCGCTGTTTAGACACAACGATTTAACATGGATATTGTACTAATATCGAAAGGAAATTGGTGTGGGTAGACGCAAATTGCTTTAATTTCTGGATATTGATTCAATAATATTAATAAATATTAATTAATTATTTTACATTTTAAATTATCATTTAATAACTAGCTGTTAGCCCGTCACAGAATGACGTAAGGTCAATTAAAAGAGGAACTTTTTCTAATTAAGATAGTGTTAATTAACTCGTTCTAATTTCATTATGTACTTTATGTTAAAAGTATGTTAAATAAAATTGCAACCATTACATTTTGTGTAACGCATATTATGCTTCGATTCTAGTAATAGATACACAAAAAATAAATAAATGACTCATATAATTTCTTGTTGTATCTTAAAAACTTGAAGATGAATAAGTTAGTTAGTCTACTTTTTGTATGTTTCTTATTTTATAAAATATTGGGGTCGTTAGTTCAAATCCGTTCTTGTTATAATTTTTTTTTTAATTTCAATTAATTTTTTGTTTTTAATAAAAGATTTAGAATTTTTTTATAGGTTTATTCTGTTTCAATAATAATTTATTTCTCCATCTATTATTTTTTTGTATATATATATTTTTAAAAAATGTTACTATACATTCCAATTGTTTCCTTTGTTTAGATTCAAATCGAAATACTAGTTTGTTACTAACATTTTATAATGTACCTATTCAATATGATGAATAATGTATATATAATGGGATAAATGTGGGATAAATGTGGGGGAGTTGAGAAAAACTTTAAAATTACTTTGATACATTGCTTGGTTTATTTGCTTAAGCAAACCAAGCAATACATCAAAGCGAACATTCGGCCTTCGCCCTTATTTCAGATTTTCACTAAAAAAATTAAGACTTACTACACAAATGTTCCTGTGAAGCATAGGCTCCTTAATTTTTATTTACAAAATGTTTTACTTTTTATTTAAAATTTCCAGAAAATCATCTGTGATTTTTAAAGCTGAAATGAATTAATTCATAAACTAATAAATAAATTTTATTTTATAAAAAAGTTTTTTTTGTTTTTTTATTTATTAAAAAAAAATAAAATATCTTTTGGCCTGCTTATGATAATTTTGGATATTTTATTTTCTAAAATAAAACACATCCTACAAAACATTAATATTTTATTTTATTTTATAATTAAACACATAGAATAAAACACATTTAATTGAATGCACACCTCATTCTAGACAAATATATTAATAATAATAATAAATAATAAATATATAATAATAAATAATAATAATATTTTAAAAAAAAAATAATATTTTTTTTACATTTTTAGTTGTCAACGACATAGACATAACTTAGAAAGTTAAAAGTTAACCAACTTTCATGTAATTATGTTTGAGTCTATGTCGATTGGGAACAACTTCATATAAATTCATACACTTCAATATTTTTTGACATTTCGTATGCTATGTCTATGTCCATTGTAAATGAAGTATAAACAGCGCTTAAGAAAATGAACAGAACGGAAAATTATTAAAGGTTTAAGAATTTCCAAAAAAAACAAAATTTTATTTAAAAAAATCACTTAATTATAATTTTTGAATATTTTTCGAGAAATATCTAAATTTCTCGAGAATTGTGACTTTATAATTTTATAGTTTTCTCGACAATTTCTTGAGAAGAAACACTAATTCTGAATATTTTACATTAAAATTTTAGCAACAGTTTCAGTTGTATATTTTGTTCGTGTAAATTAAATATATTTAATTAAGTAGTAAAGCATATTATAATTCAAGCTATTTTTATTACATTCTAAAACTTATTATAAAAACTTTTATAATGTTCATTACAAAAATAATGCACACAATTTTGCATTTAAATTTTTATGTAAATTTTAATTAATTTTAATTTTTTTATTTTTATTATATTATTACTTTATTTTATAATTTAAATTCTTATCTCATAATGGCATAATTGTTTGGTTTTTTAAATTAAATTTAGCTTATAAAGGTATCAAATTGTATTTAACTCTGATTTTAATAATAAATGACCATTAATATAAAATTACTATAGAAAAAAAAAAGAATAAAAAAAACTTAAATTGGATAAACCAGAAATTACTCCTCAATTTTTGACATATATTCCCATATATATAGAGTATATGACGTGTATAGATAATATTACGTTCTTTTGAAACTCTCGTACATGTATATTTAAGATAAGGTAAATTGCTTTGCGTTTTATATTATTACAATATAATAATAATAATAATAATAATAATAATAATAATAATAATAATCATCATCAACATATTTTTAAAATCATCATCATCATCAGCAACGTTTATCTATATATATAAAAGGGAATGTTTGTGTGTATGTTTGTTTGTTTGTTTGTTTGTTTGTTTGTTTGTATGTAGCGAATAGACTCCTAAACTGCCCAGCCGATTTTCATGAAAATTTGTATATAGGGGTTTTTGGGTACGGAAAGAAATCGTGGCCCAAAAATTTTGCTCTAACGGACCGCCAAGTTGGGGCTGTGGTGCAAGTATTTAAACTTCTTTGTTCTAAAATGAAAACGGTTTGACCGATTGACTTCAAATTTTGTATACGTGATGCTCTTTGAGAATTGAGTAGACACTATTAACAGTTTTGGAATTTGTTAACCCATGTCGGGCCGACGGGTGGTCAAAAAAAATTTTGGGTCCAAACTTTGTCCGATTTTACGAAATTCTGCTTTGGTTTAAAAGAAAGCCCCAAAAAAATTTTTGTTGAGTTCCATTAACCCTTTGCGGCCCAACAGCTTTTTATAGGTTTTTTCAATACTTTACTCTAAATTCGAAACGGTTTGACCGATTGACTTCAAATTTTGTATACGTGATGCTCTTTGAGAATTGAGTAGACACTATTGACAGTTTTGGAATTTGTTAACCCATGTCGGGCCGACGGGTGGTCAAAAAAAATTTTGGGTCCAAATTTTGTCCGATTTTACGAAATTCTGCTTTGGCTTAAAAGAAAGCCCCAAAAAAAATTTCGTTGAGTTCCATTAACCCATTGCGGCCCAACAGCTTTTTATAGCTTTTTTCAATACTTTACTCTAAATTCGAAACGGTTTGACCGATTGACTTCAAATTTTGTATACGTGATTCTCCTTGAGAATTGAGTTGACACTATTAACAGTTTTGGAATTTGTTAACTCATGTCGGGCCGACGGGTGGTCAAAAAAAATTTTGGGTCCAAATTTTGTCCGATTTTACGAAATTCTGCTTTACCTTTAAAGAAATCCCCAAAAAAAATTTTGTTGAGTTCCATTAACCCATTGCGGCCCAAAAGCTTTTTATAGGTTTTTTCTATACTTTACTCTAAATTAGAAACGGTTCGACCAATTGACTTAAAAATTTGGATACGTGATGCTCCTTGAGAATTGAGTTGACACTATTAACAGTTTTGGAATTTATTAACCCATGTTGGGCCGACGGGGTGTCAAAAAAAATGTTGGGTCCGAATTTTGTCCGATTTTATGAAATTCTGCTTTGGCTAAAAAGAAAACCCAGAAAAAAATTTTATTGACTTGCATTAACCCATTGGGGCCAACAGCTTTTTATAGGTTTTTTCAATACTTAACTCTAAATTAAAAACGGTTTGACCGATTTTCTTTAAATTTTGTATACGTGCTCCCCTGTGTGAATTGAGTTGACACTATTAACAGATATGGAATTTGTTAACCCATGTCGGCCCGACGGTTGGTCAAAATAATTTTGGAAGCTAATATTGTCAAAATTTGCGAAGTACTGCTTTGGGTAAAAAGAAAGCCCCAAAAAAATTTTGTTGAGTGATTTGGAAGCAAATTACATCCAATTTTGCGCAATACTGCTTTGCCCAAAGAGAAAGTGTAGTTCCGTTGACCCAGTCGGGCACAGTGGCTTTTAATAGATTTTTGCGTTACTTAACTCTAAAGTAGAAAAGATTTGACCGGTTTACCTCAAGTTTTATATGTGTGAAGCAACTTGAAAATGGAGTTGAGTCTGTTAACAGTCGGTCTTGCGATTTTTCAAAAAAATTTTTTGGAAGTAAATTACGTCAAAATTTGGAAAGTAGTTCGTACTGCTTTGAATTACAGAAATTTTCAAAAATTACTAGAATAATCCTAGAAAAATCGTTTTAAAAAGATTGCTTTCACACATTTTAAAATTTACATGTGTAAACCGTGTGAAGTTTTGTGTTAACTTTTTGCAGTAACATCAAATTCAATTAAACCTCCATTGAGAGGCGCAGCAACGCGCACCGGGTATTAGCTAGTTGTTTATAAAATTGAATTATGTTTGACAAAAGTAGGTATACATTAAAGGTAAAAAAAAACAAAATCAGCATTGTCATCTACATCAGTATACCGTTATTTTGTATCAAAAATCTATACAACTTATACCTACACAGTATTTTTTTTTTTCAACAATTTTTTATATCAAGTTTCAACAATTTTGTTCTTATTAAACAAAAACAAAAACAACAACAACATAATATTAAAAAATAATATATATTATATATATAATGATATCTTCTTTAAAAAATTGTTTTTATAAGATTGAAAACTTCTTAAACTTTCTTAAATACGATCGAAGAAAAGAGAAAGCAAAAAATATGTAAGATAGTCTGCTCATTTTCTACAAGTATATGTATCTATTACGCAAATAATAATGTAATAGTACGTATTAATAGTGGGTGTACAAAGTACATTATTACTTATATATGTTCTTTTATAATAAAGTATTATAGGGTGATATTTAAGATTTTGCTAAAAAGATTTTGTATAAAACAAGGAAGAGTGAAGTAGAGTAGACTTTGTCAACTCTGGGATACCCGTATGACCGTAATATAAACATTATATCATCCGGTTAATTACTTTTGGTAAAATTTCAGACACCCAGCTTCATCAGGTGTAGAGTAAAGCTCATACAAAAGAAGGAGTTGTATGGCAGCTACTCGAACCCTCTGCAGTAGACCAACCAAATTTTGCAGAAACTTTGGCCATAATATTAAACTACTTTCGGCAAAATTTCAGACAACCGGCTTCATTAGGTATAGAGTAATGCTCATATAAAAAAAAAGAAGTTTTATGGCAGGTACTCGAACACGTGGACCAAATGCTTGGATTTTAATAGCGATGACGGCTATTGCATAAAAATGAATTTGTGAAAATTTCAAAATTCTAGCTTCTTTATTTTTTGAGTTATTGTGCGGGCGGATGGACGGCCATCCATAGCTAAATCAATTTATTTTTCGATTCTGATCAGATCCATACCCTTGAGTTTATATCCACTCCTCTACTTCCTTGCATCACAAACGTAATGGCAAATTTAGTATACCTTTTTGACTTAAAAAATTCAGCTCAAAATTTTCGATTTTTTGTAATAACTCACAGATGAAGTTCTGAAAATTTCAGTATTAGAACAAATAAGTTTTAATTGAAAGAATTTTGACAAAAATACAACCATTCCGCCATATTACCCGTCAAGGAGTATTACCGCATTTGGAAGGGTTAGTTTTATTCTTATACCTTAGAAACTGCTAAGCTGCGCTTTCCAAATCTTATTATTATATATAAAGAACTTTTGAAAGTAGAATGTGTTAAGTTTACAGGTACTCTTTCAAGATTTTTACATCCTTGACAGAGTACCTGGAAAAAAAAATTCCACAGGAAACCTAGCAAGAATATAGTAGAAAATACAGTTTTGAATTACCCTGTTTAGGTTGGCAATAAATTTTATTGAAGACCTTAAATAAGAAAACCCTACTAAAAATTCAATATTTGTTATTTTATCACTTCAAGAAATTTTAAGCACTTTTACTTAATTCAAACATCTAATATTTCTTATTCAAAATTATAGACTAGAATTATAACTGTAAAAATAGTTTTCATTACCCCAATTACCCCATTCATTATTTACAGTACAGCACAGAAATAATATTTTAAATACGAATTTTAAAGGTACGTTGTTAACAGCCATAACAACAACATAGTCATGGTTCTTGGGTTTCTAGAATCAATTATAATGTTTTGCAAACTTAAGTTACATACGTCTTAATTCTGTGAATGGAGAATTTATTCTTACAAGGATAAACCGTCAAAGGAAGACGTGCTTCTTTTTTAGGTATCAGATTCGTCTAAATGAATTTCTCACTCAAAATCAAAATCACCCTGTAATAATGATTTGTATTCTTTTTTATTTTTATTTTTTTGCTTCTTTAAAATCTGATGTTACCTTTATTAGCACAAAATGATTATAATTTCTCCTGTTACTACTTGTATTACCTTCTTGTAAAAATTTTTAGCACAATTTGCAAAAGAATTTGAAAAAATGAGAAAAAATTTTATTTTGAATTATTCACACTGTTTATCTGTCGGTATATTCTACCGTTACTGTAGCAAATACTGTAACGTTAAAAACAAAGTAAAAGAATATCCTAAACTTTTAGATTTCCAATATACATTCGATTCCTTAATTTACTGCCCGGGGACTTACAAAGCCAAAAATGCCCCGGGACATTATAACTCCAATGAGTTATATGTTTTACATGACTGCTTCAAAATTTCCGGAGTTAAAAGTCATCGGTGTCATAATTCCCCGTGGACTTTTGGTTTATTATTTGAGTCATAATCCCTTGGCGATAACTCCGGGAGTTTCATCACATCGCCTATTTACATCACATTTTTGAATGTATTGGCAGTTTCTTTAAAATCTACCTCAATCTATTCTCACTTTTAAAAGTGCTTGTTTAAAGCCTTAGATTCCAAATATTGTCTTCTTCAAAGTATATACGATGGAACTTTTTCAAAATAATACTTTGTCTTTTAGATTTAATTATATTTGGAAAAAAAAATATAACATAACTTAACATTAATCCCATTTTTGATCCTCCTGATGTACTTTCTGTTATTTTCATTAACTTGTTCATACATTTTTATTTTGTTTCAAACAATGTTACCAACTTGTTTTAATGTCATCATGTATATAAAATTCTTGATTTACTCTAATACTATTGGCTAGAAATAAAACACTTTTGAATTTTGATATATTAAGAGTATCCCTCCCTTTTTATAAAAGGTATATTAAAACTTCCAAAGCTTTGTAGATAAAATTCTTTACAGTTTGTAAAACGGAAAGGTAGAAAAAATTATAAAATAATTAAGAAATAAAAAATAAGTAATACAAAAAAAATAAAAGCGACAGGATTGGCTGTTTTTCTCTTGGAAATATTTTGTAATTAAAACTTTTCAAATAAGTGATGTTATTTTTAACATTATACAAGAGTATAATATTAATAGAGTAACGTTATATAAGAGTATATATATACATACAAATATAATGATATTTTTTTAGAAAATTACAATTTGATGAAGAAGATATCTTTAAAATGCCTAATTTTAGTTTATTAACTTGAATAAAAACTAGGAAATAACGCCCAAAAAAAAATTCCATGATTTGCAAATGGGTGAACTCGGTCTGTAGTTGGGTGAACTCGGATTCTGGAAGCTTTAAGTCGAACCAAGGCCAAACAAGCATACCTTCAAAACCAAAAAGATTAAATTTTCCTTCCTTTGCGTCCCTGAAATTTGGTTTCACTTGGAATAGTGGTGCAGGTACTTCCTACATACCTCCCAAAACTGAAAAGCATATTTTCGAACTTTCAAATTTAATAATAGGATCGTCCTTTCTATTTCGCTTGTGTTGCTAAAATTTGTGATGAATTGGAGTGATGGTTCGGGTATCTATCACACACCTCCCAAGACTTAAAAGCATATTTAAAATAACATATTTTGGAAACTCATAAAGATGGAAACTTTAAATTTGGTGCAAGAGTTTTGTGACTTGTTTCCTTTATGTTTCTGAATTTTGAGTGAAATGAAAGAAGTGGTTCTGGTAGCTGCCATACGCCTCCTAACCAGCAATTCTTGAAATTGATGAAAGTAGGAACTCGGGTTTAGATACAATGTAGTTCTAACTATTTTTTTTAATTTCCTTACCGATTGATCCAATGTAAGGATCCAATGTTTCCCGTTATTTTTTTTAGAACTATATAGTTCAAAGTCCAATACAAAACTTATGGCTTCATTTTCATTTTATTTTTGGGGCCTTATCTCCTGGACCACATTGATAATGTGAATATAATGGTTGAATACATAATTACTTACTAACAATTCATCTTCAATGTATATATAGTTTTATTTTTATTTTTATTGTTATTAAATTCAATATGATACTGAAATTGTGGTAAACTACAATAGATAATTGAGTATATAGGGTATAAGTTAATATAATAGAGCTTTTAATTTATATACAAGTATACAATACTTGTACATTGTAATAAAATGTATAGCAATTTTAAATAAGAGACTATGTGGTTATCTTTAATTGTGTTTTTAATAAGGTTTTTTTTATTTTAAAGTTTCCAATTATCTTAGCATTATTTAAAAAATACAAATTAATTTATTGAAATTGATTTAATTATTAAATTTTTAAACAATAGCAAAAGTTATTTCTTTTATTTATAAAAAAAAGAAAAAAAATAATATAGGGGAAATTTTTTGAATTCAATTAATGTGAAATGAACTAATCTTATTTATAGCATTATTGTAAAACAAAAGAAGTATTGTTTTAAAAATAGAAAATTTTTTTCTCTCTTTCATTAATTATAATAAGAATTTAATATAAAAATTTCCCATCTATTTGAAATTGAATTCAATTGAACTTTAACAATTTTTTTCTATATTTAAAAAATCTATTGTCATTCAATTAAAACCAATATTATATAAAAAAAATAAAAGAAATATTTTATAATTTAATTTAAAACGAGGGACATAATAGTTGCCCTTGCTAACTTAAAGATATCCACTATGGGGTTTAAAATTAAATAAACCATCAATTTCCAGGGGATATTATTTATAAAAAATGTTAAAAAAAAAACTTTTAAGTTTGCATTTAACTTTGCCATTGCATTTGTCCCATTACTTGCCTGATTGGATTCGTTGAAATCGGGTGAGAACTTAATACGGCAGCTGGCTAAAATGTGATCCAAATATATTAAACCTTCCGAAAATTTCATTTAATATTAGACTCAGGAAATTTAATTTTCAATCTTTAAGTCTTTTTAATTACAAAGATATTTATATAAATACTCTAGTTCTAAAAATCTTCTACAGCCTTCCTGCAGTATTTCTACAAAATTATCACAATTTTCAAATTAGCTTGCCATATTATTTTACTTAATTATTTTTCATTTCAACTTAGTAGTGTAATCAGTTTTTGGTGATTTGTAAGCAAGGTGTTTAAATTTGTATGGCTTATACCCGAGATCGAAGCCATCATATTTTAAAATTTCAGTAAAATGCTTGCCCTATTATATAACTAATCCAGTTTAATTTTCAACTTCACGGTATTGTTAATTTTTAAAATATTCAAATTGGTTATAAAAATTTATATAGCAGCTACCCGAATCTGTGGTCTAATTTTTACCAAAAATAATAATCAACTTGCAAATAATTCAAAGCATCGCTTTATAGGAATTTCAAAACTCTGGCTTTGGCTTTTTAAGTTATCGTTCTGACAGACAGATGGACGGATTAACGAACGAACAGGCACCCCTAGCTAAATCGACTTACTTTTCTAAGCTGATTTATACAACTTGGATAAATATATATTATATCTAGATTAATGCGTTACAAATGTTTGATCATTTTTACTATACCCGTCGTCGAATACAATTAAAATTAAATTATAACATAATAGTATTAGTGGCCCATGAAATTAATTACAAAGGCAAAAACTTCGAAGAATTTTTTATAAATTGTCTTGTGAAACAATGGTCTCAAAGGGTTTTTATAATATACAAAAATATTATCTAACCTAATAATATCAAGTATCTTCTTAATTATACAACATGAAACCAAATTTTTATTTTAAGGTTGACTTGATTGGAAATGTTTCTAATACAATTTTCTTTGTAAATTTATATTAATTGTCTTTAAGCGGGCGTTGACGCTTTTAGGCTGTTCTTAAATATCTTCTATACGTAATTTCACAAAAGAAATTTAAAGTATGCCAAAAGACAGCTGTTGGCAATCTGACCAATGTCGTAGCGTTTAAAGACATCGATCTTTTAAGTGAAAGTCGGGTTTAAACCTTGGGCAGGTCAGAAAACAAAATTTAAAAATTGTATAATTATATCATAATAGTTTTTACCGTAATATAAAATAAGATTATATAAAAATATGTAGCTCTAACTTATATAGCATTATACATACAATAGCTCTAACCGAGTATACATACAATAGCTCTAGTCTTTGAATTAAGACTTCTGACTCCTGAAAGAGTTCTGGAACACTAGTAATTCGACAACATATTTGTGTTAATTAATAACATATTACGATTGAAAAATACAACACTGGACTTAGGCCAGCCACAATTTTTTTTCAAGAACTTTTTTTTTCAAAAATTCAAGAACCAATTATTTTATTTTAAGAATATCTTAAAAAAATTTTATTTTATCTTTGGTCGTTTCGAATTTAAAAAAATATTTAATGAACATCCAGATTAAAAATATTTATGAAAAACAAAATAATAAGTGCGTAAGATTTTTATTATTAAATACTTCCTTCAAGTAATAATTAAATTATCTCATGTGTAAATAAAATATAATAAAATTTATTAATTAAATTTAATTATTAAAAATTTCTTTAAAGTTTTTTTTTTTGGTATAAATAAAATTACAAAAAAAAATTTCCACTTAAATGAATTTTTCTTATAAATAAAAACCAAAAAATAAAACAGAAAATTTCCTTTTAGCCTTTCTCAGCTTTTAATTTATTCATAATATATGAGGTAAAATATTGTAAGTAAATTTATATTATTTAAAAAATTTTATTTCAAGCCTATTTATTTGTATTATCAGTTCTTCAATTAACACACAATCAGACACGAGGCGAGAAGTGAGCGTCCTGTCAATTGTCGAGGATTGAGGGTCAAATCAATTGTCGAGAAGTGAGCGTCAAATCAGTTGTCGAGAAGTGAGCGTCAAATCAACTGTCAAGAATTAAGCGCCCAATCAATTGACCAGAAGTTAGCGTTCAACAATTGACGGGAGATGAACGTCTTATATAATTGTGGAGAAGTAAGCGTTCAATTAATTGACTAGAAGTAAAGTAAAGTTTACTATGAAATCATAAGTATCTTGCGTATATTTGATTAAAAAGTCTAATTTATGAAATTTTCTTTATGCCCGTATCGTGTCTTGGAAGTCTTATTAGATGCCAATTTAATTTGATGCTTTCTACTGGGATTTAACAATTTGACAGTTGTTACCTGATAGCACTTTATTTTAAGAGGATCAAGTATTGATCTATCTTAATGTTGAACAAAATTTGAGCTGTGCATTTTGTTGGATTTGCTAAAGTTAATTAACAAGCCCACTAGATATAGTACTAGTTATATCTTGCTAGCTATGCGCATTATTGAACCTTAATTAAAATTAAATGATTATATGAATACTTGTAGTATGTCAAGTCGAGTTACTACCTTAATATACCAATACATTTTTTTTTCCAATTAAATTTACTATTCTTTTTGCAATTAAATTTTTAGTTTTTAAATAAAATTTTTAAAATACATTACCTAAATAAATAAATAATTTTAATAAAAATTTTATAAAAGAATAATAATTATTAAAAAAGCAATTAAGAGATTGGTAAAAAAATATTCTACAAGTATTTAAATTTCTTTGTAATAATTTGATTATTTAATGTAAAGGAAATTCCATATTTTTAAAATAAAAGAGTTTCTTTTAAATTTAATAATAAATTATTTTTATTAAACATATTCGAATCAATATCGGCACGTGGAGCACATGAAATTTCACATGAAGCGCACATGCAGTATTTTAAAATGAATTATTTGTTCGACGAATTGATTATTTGTTTATTTGATAAGTGATAAGTAGTTGATGCAATTCTTCTCTTAAAAATGGTAAAGTTTTCTATTAAGGTGTGAAACTTTGAAGATTAATTAAAAACATAGGCCACAACATATGTTTGCAATAAATTTTACCACAATGAATCTAAAAAAACAAACTGGGGTAGACGTTTAGAAATAGAGAAAATGGACTATAATCATACTAAAATGGTGTTTGATTAGTTTGGGAATAGGCTTTGCGCATCAGGAAATAAAATCCCTTGATCGGAATTCAAAGGTGAAGCTTTACCAACATCTAATAAAAGGTTGCCAACAAATACAATATGACGTAAAACTGTCATCTATGAGGTATAAAAATGGCTATATAGCCTTCAATGAAAAAAATAGTTATTTGAGAACCAATTTACTCCAACGCTTGAAAGGCTGACTTCCTGACGCAACTACTACGCCACCGATTTTAAGAGTTAAAAAGTAAATATAAAAAAGAAAATTTTATCGGAAATTTAATATTTTAAGAACTTAAATTATTTGCAATAAATTAAAATTGATCTATTTATTTTATTTTGTTATTATTTATATTAAATTTTAATTTCATAATGAAATGTTATATTTAAATCAAATATTTAAAATTCTTCAGAATTTCAATCAAAAGTCATTCGGTTTCTATTTTATTCATTGCTATAAACTATATATGGTGTTATCAATATTTTATATAGTTCTTAGTAGGTACTTATATACATATAAGTATATAGAATACATTTTCCAATTAACTTAAAAAATATTTAAATTTTTTTTATTAATAATTTAACTTTTTAACAACAAAATCTTAACATAAATATTCTATGAAAATTTTATAAAAAAATTTCAATATTGTTATTTTGGGTTATTTTTAATTGTTTAATTATAAATTTATATATTGTTATTTTCAAAATAATTTTGTCACTTGTTTCTTAAGTTATCTTTATTCATAGTTTTTTTTCTTTAAGACCAGAACATGTCACCGCAATTTTCCGATTTAAAAATTAATTATACCACAAATTTTACAAATAATTTGCCAGTAAAAACTTCTTAAGAACAAAATAATAATAAAAATAAAACAAAAACGTTTTTTGAATAATTTATTTTTTTACTTGAAAACAAATAAATAAAATGATCTAAGAAATAAACAAGTAATTTGAAGGCAAATTAAGTATACAGTAGAATCCAATTATTATTTTTTTTTTTTTTTCTTTATTTCAAAATCTTAATAATAAATTTTACTATAGATTCACAATATATGTATATATCAATTATTGGGTTGCATACGACCTTGGCTTTCGCTGTGGGTCTAAAAGAATTATAAATAGTTTAGTTGGTTGTTAAAGTTATATGATTTGTTATTTAAAAGAGATCCGCATAGAAACCGGGAAAATAGAAAGAAATCAAATTAGTTTAATGGTCTCCATTGGAAATAAAGAATACTCTTGAGATGTTTCGAATAAATCGGTACGAAAATTTTAGTCTAAACGTAAATTACTAAAAAATTACAAAATTTACTTTTAAAGATTACGAGGTCATAATGTGTAAGCTGGTTATAATCAAATTGATTGGTGATGATAATCAAAGTGTTTAAAGTTAATTGATGAAATAGTTCAAGAAAGTTCCAAAATCCGTGTCGAAATGTCATTTTCAGGTTCCATATTTTCTTGTGAAATTTGTTTGCAATTAATTTTTATGTGAACCTTAAGACCAGAGTTGCTCGGGTGTTCATGTATGTAGAGCTATTTTGAAAATTCCTAAAATGCTGTAGTAGAAAGACATATCATATTATTTTCAAATCGGGCTGATAACTTGTTAGTGTCGTTCTTTACAATTCAGTTAAATTGACATCTTTTAGCTGCGAACTATACTTATTTTTTACATAATAAACTTATTTTTGTTCAATAAAATGGTTCACAAATATAGATATAGTTAGAACCCCAAAACTAATTTAACTTCGATGTTTGAATTCCGAAGCAACTTTTCATTGCTCTATTATTATGTATTCTAATGATTCATATTTTATGATTAATACTTATTTGCCTGAATTTCTATCAATTCTAATTTCAAATTAAATTAGAAAAGATAGCTTTAGATATAGTAAATTCGATATAGTCTACTACAGATGGATTTAATAGAAGAAAATTTAAAAAGTCTTCAAATCTTCAAATCTTTACTTGAAGCCTAAAAACAATAATTCTTTTAATTTAGGTTGTTATTTATACAATTTTTCATTTAAAAAAAAAGTGAAAAAAAGGAAAAAAAAGAAAATTTAGGCTTACAATACTTTCTTCTTTAAATGTCAGCTTTATTTAAAAATTTCAATAGAGCCATACTCTGTCATGTCATGCTCTATTTTTTGACTGATATTATTTAGGTGAACAGTTGTCAACTTTTTTTTTATTTTTAAACTGCGACTATTAGAGACTTTAGTTTCATAAATGTAATTTTAAAGTTGAATTCATAACATATCATTTCATTAATTTTAAATTAATTACATGAATTTAGTTACTTTTATTTGTATTCAACTGTTAAAATAAAAATTTAAAATCAAAACAATTCATAAGAACATTAAACAATTAAAACACAAAACCAAGTAATTATTATTTCAAGAGAATAATTTTGAATTACTTAAGAGTTTATGTCAGGTAAAAATAACACCGGAGATATTTTATATTTATTTATATATAAATGTATATATAAAATATATATTTATAAATAAACATAGATTTATTTACATCAATTTTTATATTATGTGTACATTTGTTTCTTTCTTTTTTCTATTTACAAGTGTTTTTACGTTATGTATAATTTATTCCTTCTAGTGTTTTTGTCGTTGTTGTTGTAGTTGTTGTTGTTTTTTTATTACGGCCTTGTTGGATGCTCCATCTTGTTGAAAATGTAGACACAAAATATAAGAAATATAAAATTATTAACAAGTGTTTGTATGTAAATGTATTTACTATACATACATATAAATCTGTATTTTTTTTTAAAGTTTTTTTTTAAAGATTTGTAATTAATTAAGAATTAAAAATGATTCTTTTAAAAAAATTAACTACAGCAGTTTTAGTTTTAGGTTCAAGAACAACATTAAGAATACTACAGGCATATGTGTGGAAGCTTTTAAATTGCTACAAGCAACATACATTTAAACTAACTTTTAAATAAAAACTTTGCTGCTTAATATTTTCGTCTTCTTTTTCTCTCTGCTAAGCTTAACAGCTGAGTTTCTCTCTCTACTCTGAAATCTTTGATGAAGTGTTATTTTGGAAAGTGTTAGCAGAAAAGTGTTCAACTTTAGAATGAAAAAAAAACAAAATTCTCAATTACCTTTTGATCTTGTATAAAAAGTCATATATAAACGTATATTAATCTTAAAGGATAATTTAGATATTTATCAGAGTGTGTGGTGTGTGTGTAAATGTGTAAAGATGCGGAGGATGTACATAGACATGATAAAAAACAAAAACATAAAACAAAAATTGAAAATAATATTAAGAGTCACGTAAAAGCGTAAATAAAGTTGTTGCAGCATGAGTTGCAAATAAATGAGATTTTAATTATTCGCTTTTACATTTTAATATTTTTTTTTTTTTTTTGTTTTTGTTGGTACCTACAAAAAATGAGGTTAAGGTGATTTCTTATATAAGTTTGATGTCATATTCTTTTTGAATCTTTTTGAAAAAAAAGCATAAAAAACAATTTTAGTCATATGTGATAAACAATTTAAAGCATTTCTGTTTTTGTAAATTTTATATTTTATTTAAAACTTTTTATCAAACATATGAAAAACAAAATACGTTTTAAATTATTGACTTGAAGCGAAAGAAATTTAAATATAAAATTGAGGTTAGAACAGTTGAATACTATTGGATATTTAAATTTCAGAAATATCAAAAAAAATAGCCTTCGTTTTATTGTAATTAAATTTATAGTTCATTTCAAGCAGACTTTAATATGTTAAATTATTTCAAACTGTTTTCTAACGGTTAAATAGATTAATAAAAAACTATGTCAATTTTGAACTATTTTCAAACCATTTATTTGTATTTTAAAAATGATAATAGTAAACTTCAAAATGAGAATAGTAAACTTCAAAATGAGAATAGTAAATTTCAATATGAGAATTGTAAATTTTAAATTGAGAATATTTAGAACCAAACTACGGAATGTAAGCCTTTTGATTATTCTCAATAAATTTTTCAAATTCAACAGCAGAATTGTAATTTACAAATGCGTTTTTTTTTTATAGTAAAATAAAATAAAATAAAAAAACTATTTTTTTCAATATATACTTTTATTAAAATAGTACAAGCCCCCTAAAATGTAGAAAATAAAAAATTTAAGGTAGATATTTGGAATTTGTTACTGTTTTAATATAAAAAAAAAATGACTAGTATAAGAAACAGTTCTTTTAATGTTTGAAAAATTTTAAGCTTATTAATTTTAATATAAAAGTAAATTGTTGAAATGAGAGACAGTTCTTCTTTCAGTTAATCTTAATCCACCAATTTACTTTTATATTAAAACACTTTTAAATGCATATGAAAATTGCATGATCTCACATCTATTTACACCCGAAGTCACTTTGCTAACTACTGAACCATACAATTCTTACAAATTTATGGTCAGATTTCTAATATAAATGTATCACTAACTGACAGAATGAAAAATAAACCTTGTGTCTATGGCAAGTTCATATAAAAGTATATAATAAAAAGACAAAAACTATACAAAATATACAAAATTAAAAAATTAAAAAAAAGAATCTAAAAAGATGCAATGGCAACAACTTACACGCACGTTTAACGTTCCACATTCATCAGCATATCGTTGGATATTAGAGGAAGAAACATTTGACAAATGAGCAGGTGAAAAATTTTAAAAGAAATTACGCAAACTCATTTAGATTATTTTGCTGAAATGTTCGAAAATAGTTTCCGGATTACTTTAACGGAACAAAAACTTAACATTTTGATCTTAAAAGTAAATAAATAATCAAATTACTACAGGAAGGCTTAAAAGAAAAAAACCTTTAGATAATATATTATAAAGTACAGAATTTCTAAGGGAAAATACACAAAACCTATACTCAAACCAAAGATAGCAAAAAATTAATGGTTAGTCAGTTTGACTACTTTTAATAAGGCAAGGGTGTGGTTAAGTCGGTAAGAATCCGGCATACACCTCTGCTACGAAGCAGTTTGTATCTTTCGATGATTCCCACCAATCCACGTAAAATAAAAAAAATAAAAAAATTAAAAAGTGTTACAGTAAAATCTTTAATTTAGTATTGGGTTTCACATTTTCTAATAACAATGCGATCTTAAAAGCTATGTTGTGATTCGCCCTTTCATTAAAGGATTTATATATTTCAATAAACTTTACATTCTAAACAATAATAGAAGAATTTTTTTTTTGAATATGTGTTTTCATATAAAAAACGAGGAAGAGTGTAGTAGAGTAGACTGTGTCAACTCTGGGATACCCGTATGACCGTAACATATACATTATATCATCCGGTTAATTACTTTTGGCAAAATTTCAAACATTCAGCTCTATTAGGTGTAGAGTAATGCTAATATAAAAGACGGAGTTGTATGGCATCTACTCGAACCCTCTGCAGTAGACCAACCTAATTTTGCAGTAGCTTTGGCCATTATACTAAACTATTTTTTGCAAAATTTCAGACACCTAGCTTCATCAGGTGTAGCGTAAAGCTCATATAAAAGAAGGAGTTGTATGGCAGCTACTCGAACCCTCTGCAGTAGACCAACAAAATTTTGCAGTAACTTTGGCCATTATACTAAACTACTTTTGGCAAAATTTCAGACACGCAACTTCCATAGGTATAGAGTAATGCTCATATAAAATTAGAAGTTGTATGGCAGGTACTCGAACCCTTGGACCAAAAAGGTTGGATTTAAATAGCGCTTCCGGTTTTTGCATAAAAACGAATTTGTGAAAATTTCAAGATCCTAGCTCCTTTAGTTTTTTAGTTATCGTGATGACGGACGGACGGACGGACGGACTGACGGATGGACGGACGGACTGACGGACGGACGGACGGACTGACGGACTGACGGACGGACGGACATACATAGCTAAATCGATTTATTTTTCGATTCTGATCCGATCCATACACTTGAGTCTATATCTAACTCCCCTCCTTCTCTGCGTCACAAACGTAATGGCAAATTTATTATACCCTTGGACTATATAGTCATACGGGTATAAAAAACATTACCATAAAATCCACATTTCCTAAAATATTATGAAATATTATCAGAGTTTCACTTGTAACTGTAATAGGCATTGAAAAATTACTAGCATATTTTTCCAATTTAAATAAAATTTTCATTCATTTTTCATATCATTAGGTATTTTAATTTAAAAATATTAAATTACAATATTTTTTCACTTGTTTATCGAATATAATATATTTTGAACGTATCAAATATTAACCGTATATAGTCAATCAAATTTTACAGTAGATCAAGTGGAAATACTCTTGTGGATTTGTTAAATATTGAAGGTTAAATCGATTATGTTTTATTTACTTATATGTATGTGTTTTTGTTTCTTAGCATATATGAGATATATCAGAAAGATAGTTACAGAAAGTATTTATACTAGATAAATATTTTAATTGAGAATTTATTACTTACCTTTAATTTTATATTTAAAATACAAATAAAAATATTTTATGTGTATTAACTTTTTACTAAATATTTATTTTAAATGCATATGTTCGGTAATTAAATTTAGATAATGTTAAAATGGCGAATACTAATATTTGTATTATATGAAATTTTATTAATTTATTATATACAGGGTGTTTTCTTTTAAAAGTAAAGTTATGTACTTAGTACCACGGCATAGATACTTATGAGCAGACTTGTATAATACTGAGTAAAATGGTATTTAAGTACATATATAAGTACTATAACCTGACACTGATTACTTTGTCGAGTACCAATAAGTCTTAGATTTTGGTACTCACAAAATTAAAGTATAAGTAAAAGTATCAAGTAAAACTACTTGTAATTTTCAAAAAGAAGTTAAGTATTGGGTTTAATTACTCTTGTAATTACTTTTTGATACTTAAGTTTTTTTGAGTAATTAAGTACAAAATATTCAAGTATATTGCAAATATTTTTATTCATAAAGTCCAATACACTACAAAAATAATTTATAATAGAGAGATTCAATATTATGTGGGTTTAAATTGAAATTTGTGTGATTTTCATTTCTAGTAGTATTGGATTTTATAAATGAATGGTACTTGAAATATACAGGTATGCTTATGAGAATTGGTAAAGTTTTTGCAGAAGGACAAAGGTTACGCAACTATGAGTTTCTAAAATGAGAGGAATTAAAGTATATTGCAATATATTTTTCATGCTTTGGCATCTAACTTTGTTTCTAGGCCTTCTAGACAATCTTTGGAATGTCTAAGAAATCATGTTTTGAATTATGTATCTATTCAACTTTATATCTTTTACAGTTAGTCTTCTTAAGTTAGAAAATCTAGAAATTTGAAAACTTTTATAATGTTATGTCATATTATAAAAATGTATTCACATTTTTAATTAGAATTTAGAAAACACCCTGTATTTAGAAATTTTTGGTTTTATTGTTTAAATATATTGGTAAATATGTTTGATTTAACAAACCGGATATCATAATGTTAATATACATAATTGTGCATTATAATTATTTTATTAGATTTAATTTGCAAATAAAAAACAAGGACTTCCGTTTAAAATTATACTCCAATTAAGTACCTGATAAATTATCTTTAAGATTGTTTGTTTGTTTTTTTTGTGGTCTTTTCATATAAATCTTTCATATATGGTACATGTATGCTTACATAAAAAAAGTAGTTGATTTATTTGAGATATTTTAACCACAAAGTAACTATAACTCTAAAAAGATACTATCGCTGTGTTACATTCACATCCCAGGCTTCCAAGCCTTTGAATTTTAGAAATTGCAGTCACGAATAAAAAAAAATTTTCCACAAAAAAAATTAATTTTTTTCTATTTGAAATTCGGTAGAATTAAATTTTTACTTTGAAAAGTAAAAATCTCTTGTAGTAATCGTAGAATTGTCATAATTCAAATTGTACATGTGTGTAGCAGTATTTGTAGCAGTATATTCATAATATTATTTTTTTAAAAAAAGTTTGTTTTACGATGAATGATTGTGATCTTAAAACTAAACTTTAATTTGAATTCAACTTTTCTTTATTTTTTATTCATTTACCAAATATTACAATCGGTGAATTCGAACCAAGCGCGTGCAAGACGTCAATTCGTATAAAATTTTTATGATTTACCTAGTATATTCGGTTTGAAAAGAAGTCTTAAGACATCAAATCGTATTAAATTTAATGCTCAACTTACTTTTTTTAAAAGGAGTTGAATATTAGATGTGATAAGACGTCATAAGACGTCAATTCATATAAAATTTGTATGCTTTACCTTGTATATTCGGTTTGATAAGACGTCATAAGACGTCAATCCCTATTAAATTTAATGATCAACTTACTTGTTTTTAAAGGAGTTGTATATTAGATGTGAAAGGACGTCATAAGACGTTAATTCGTATAATATCTTAATACTTTACTTGCACAATTCTGTTTTTAAAACATATTAAACGTTTTCTTTAGTCAACCACTGTTTATAATAAAAGTATATACGTGTATTATCTTCATAAATATACATCATATTTCCTACATATTACAATTAAATTATTATCATTTCGAATGCTTTCAGAATTCCTAAAATTTAATATTTCTTTAATTTTTATTTTTACTTTTAACTACAAAGAGTAAAAAAATGCATTTTTTATTACTCGTTTCTTTCAGTTTTTTTTTTTACAGACTCATTTTTTAAAGTGAACGTGACTGAAAAAATTTTAGTGACTAAAAATTTTTGTTGCAATTTTTTAAAAAAAAATTTAGAAGAAAAATTATCTGAATTTTTTTTTATTGTGGAAGGGGACACTAAGTTTCTTATTCTTATATCTCTAATTGTGAGAAGTGTATATAACTATAGCTCAGAGCTCTAATAGTATATACAGATGTGATAATCTAAGTTTAATATTGTGCCAAGAAATAAAGAAACCATTTAATAAAAAAAAAATTAATATTGGGGGAATTCCCTTCTATTTGTCATATTTATTTTTATTAAAAGATTAGTGTTTATCATGAAAATTGAAATTGAAAACGTACGTATCGTAAACGTATTTTTTTAGATATAGAAAATAAATTGAAAGTATTTTAAAAGTTATTACTACCTTCTAATTTTAAATGAATAAAAACCACTTTTAAAATATTATTGGGAAAAAAATAAAATAAAGTGTTGAAAGAATAAGTGCCGAAATATCGTTTTCTGGTATAAAATTTAAGAATATTGATTTTAGAAAGGATTAAAAATATTTAGAACATTTGATCTAAGGTTACCACCGTTTTAAAAAAATATGCTCTAATTATATGATAATTTAATGTATTAATTTGATTTATTAAAAAAGTTACGATATTGGACGTATGTATGAGGAGTATGAGTCTTCATCATTCTGGTAAGTTTTATGTTCTAACTTGAAATATTATTAAAATTTTTGACCATTTGCGGATGTATTTTTTATATTAATCAATGTTCTCTATGAGCAGTTTTGCAGAGGGCAGCTACTTTATGCCAAACCATGATTCAGCAATTATCTATTCAGTCTGATTTTTCAAAGTATCGCAAATTAAATCCCCAAATGAACTGGACATGGAGACTTAGGGACTTAACCGCAGTCACCAGTTTTTAATATTTAAGACATCAGGTTAAGACGTCAAAAAGTAGCCTGATTAAATCACGTTTTTAGGTAAAGCCAACGCTGCGGATTTCTCCGCTTTGAATTTTGTTGTCAAGATGAACATGCGTTTGGATTTAAATTTAGGATAACGCCCCTAAATAGATAGAATTTTACAAGCAATCTAAGAGTTGTATTACCGCTTCGCTCAACTCGGTTTTTACTGTATAGTTTGTTCAAGAACATAATAATTCATAGATACTTAATTGGGGATAATTTTTTGTAGATACTAAAGTTTTGTTCCGTCCGCCTATTTCTTCTTATATAATTATATCCGCCTTGTTATGAAATGGCGTAACACAGCTTTCTTAAAAACCTTTATTACAAATACATGTGCTGCCCAAATTTCGTAACTCATATTTGTACGTAAATTATTCCCCCAAAATTTTTCTTAATTATTGTTCATTTTCCATGATTTCCAATACTTATGATTCTCAATCCCAATTCTCCGCTTCCTTTACTTCTTCCTTTCAGAGTTTTTTCTATTAACAAGTTATTAAAATTAAATTTCCATTGTTTTTAGTACATTTTCAAAAAATTTTGTTAAAATGTACCTATATAGTTTCACTCTGTCCGTCCGTCCGTCCGTCCGTCCCTTTTTACGTACGATTGACAAAAAAATATCAGCAACGGGTAGGTATTGCAATAAAAATAATTTGATGTTAAAACTTTTTTCTATTACCCCTCCCGTTACGGAGCTACAGCCCCTCAAATTCGGAAAAAGCCCTATATTTAAATAGTTATAACAAGAGTTCTATAAGGTATATTTTCAACCTGAAAACGGTAAAAGACAGCTGCTTTTATAAGCTTTACGAACTTTTAAAAGACAAATGTATAGGGTTACCATTCGGTATTAAAATTTACCGTTATCTAATACTAAGTTTTGCAAAATTTTTGGCTATTTATAACTTCTGAACGGCTCAATCTAGGAACTTGAAATTTTAGGAGAAGCTAGATCCTTGGAAATAAGTAGGAGTCAGTTAAGAATTTTTTTTTGTTACGCCCCCTGTTTAGGAGCTGTAAGGGGTCCAAAACCTTAAATTTTGTTATAAATTTAGCTTTTAAACACCTATAGCTTGAACACCTGTCAATATTTTTTTTTATTTATATATAAAATTGAAAGCTCCAAAACGGAAGTTTCAACCAGTGTCAAAGGTTTTTCTTAATTTTAACTTTGTCCGTCCGTCTGTCTGTCCGTATGTTTACACAAAGTTTTACACCGTTTGAAATAGGGAGAAGAAATTTTTACTACGAGTAGGAATTGCAAAAAAAATAATTTCATGGAAGAACTTTTTTCTGTAGATCCACCCGTTACGAAGCTACAGCCCCTCAAATTTGGAAGAAACCCTTTATTTAAAACGTTATAACAAAAGTTCTATGGAATATTTTTTCAATCTGGGAACGTCGAAAGATAGCTGCTTTTATAAACTTTACAAACTGTTAAAAAACTTATTCATTGGGTTGCCATCGGTACTAAAATTTACCGTTATCCAATACTCAATTTTTGCAAAATTTTTGGCCCCACATAACTTCTGAACGGCTCAAGCTAGAAACTTGAAATTTTGGGAGATGTTACATCCTCAGAAATTAGTAGGAGTCGGTTAAGAAAATTTGTTTGTTGCGCCCCCCTTTTAAGAGCTGCAAGGGGTCCAAAATTGAAATTTGGCTTTTTTTAAGCTCCTGTAACTTGAATACCTGTCCAAATTTTTTTCTATTAATATACAAAATTTAAAGGTCCAACATTATATTTTAGCATATGTTAAGTGTTTTTCTTAAATTCAAAAGCGGTTCTTTAAATTGAAGAAAGTGTCTCTCAGTTTTATTCATTTTTGCTTAGATAGTAAAATTCTAAGTAAAATTCCAAATTTTGGTTTAATTCATAGAACCTAAAAAAATGGAGGGAGGGAGGGGTGGTGAGTGAGATTAGATCCTTGAGAAATTTGGTAACGTTCCCCATTGAAGAGCTATTAGGTCTTAAAAATTAAAAATTTACTATTTTTACAAGTAAGCAGTGGCATATTCCCCCATAGTATATACTTCCAAAAGTAAACTGAGTTTTTAAAACAATATAATTTTGAAAATGTACTTTTTTAAAAACCCTTGGTTTTTTTCATTACTTGTTTTTTTTAAATTCTCGTGTATTTATATGAGTTCCATTATAATACTTTTGATTTATTTGTATTAAAAACCTACGCAGGTATATGTTTGTGGATCACATATTCCTTTTTTTTACATTTTATGAAATATTATTAAATAAACAATTGTTATTGTAGCTTTTTTTTATGTAGGCACACATTGTAAAATTAATTAGTTATAATTAAATATTAATTTAATTAAATAATTAAAAAAAAAAAAAAAACAAAAGTTTCAACAAAAGAAATAATTATAAAAAATAACTTTTTACAAAAATTATATGTTATATTATAATATAATAATAATCCCTATTATGTCATTAAAATTTAATTTAGAATAGTTTAATATCATAATCTGATAATATTTTAAATGATTTAATATTAAGTTAATATAATATGTATTAATTTTAAATAAATAATTAGAAAATTGTAGAGTTAATTAAGGGTATATTTAAAAAAATCAATTATAATTTTATAATTGTTTAAAAATTTCCAATTAAAAAGTCATTAAATTTATTTAAATATAAAATTTTTAAATTTATTAAATTCATGAGATTACATTGTATATGGTTATGTATTTATTACAATTTGTTGGGACAAGACTTATTTCTTTTGAGTTTCAATTACATAAGGAATTAAGACTATGTTGTCCAACTCAATTAAAGAACTTTTTTTCTATATAATATGTTATATATACACAAAAACAATTTGTAATTAATTAATACATAAGTACTTATAAATGCATTAAAATACATTTAACTATTTCAAAAATCGCCTCAAGACATTAATATTGTTGTTAACAATTAAGTTTTTTTTTTAATTGAAATACAATTTTTAAATATTGTTTTAATTAATGTTATTAATTAAGTCACTAATTAGAAAATAATTTTATAAAATATCAAGTGATGAAAAACACTAAGGGTTTTTAAAGAAGCACATTTTCAAAATTATGTAAGTAGTGTTTCATACTGAGTATTTTATCGATATATACTGTTGGAGCTTCAATGAACCTCAATTTCCTCTCCCCGCCCATTTTTTGAGTTTCTAGGAGTTAAATTGTGAATTCGACTAAAATTTGGAATTCTACTTAGCATTTTATTATCTAAGCAAAAATGGTTAAAACTGAGATGCACTTTCTTTAATTTAAAGAACCGCTTTAAAATTTAAGAAAAATCTTTAACACATGTTAAAATTTTATGTTGGACCTTTAAATTTTGTATATTAATAAAAGAATAATTGGTCAGGCATTGAAGTTACAGGTGTTTAAAAATAGTAAAACTTCAATTTTCGAACCTTTATAGTTCCTAAACAAGGGGCGCGACAAAAAATTTTGTTAACCGGCTACTACTAATTCCCGAGGACCTAACTTCCCTTAAAATTGCAACGATCAAGCTTGAACCGTTTAAAAGATATGTGTGGCCAAAAATTTTCCAAAAATAAAGTTTTGCATAATGGTAAATTTTAGTACCGAATGGTAACCCTAAATATTTGATTGTTAAAAATTTAAAAAGCCAGCCGTCTTTTACCGTTTTCAGATTGCATATATGCTAAACAGAACTCTTGTTATAACAATTTTGGGGCTTTAGGTCCGTAACAGGTGGGGCTACAGAAAAAAGTTCTTCTAAGAAATTATTTTTTTTGCAATACCTAACCGTGGTTAAAATTTCTTTTTTCTATTTCAAACGGTGTAAAAGTTTTTGTAAACATAAGGACTGAAGGACAGACGAACGGACAGAGTGAAACTATAAGGCACATTTTTACAAAATCTTTTAAAAATGTGCTAAATACTATGAATATTATAGTTAACTAATTTTTTTAATTGTTATTTAATTTAATTCAATAATCTGTTATAGGTTTAATCATTTAAAAATATGGTAAAAGTTAAAGTGCGAAGAATTTATAAAAATTGATAATATATTTAAATTTTAAAGAGGTGAAAATGAGAAAAATTTTCCAAAAATCTTCCATAACACATTTTCTGTATTTAATTAAAAATAAAAATAAATTTTCCTATACAAAATAATGTATTTATCATTTAGTTTAAGAAGACAATTCAATTATACTTAGCATGGCCCTATTACATCAAACCAGTTATCACTTAAACTAAATAACCATTTTTTGATAAAAGAAGGAAGGCTTTTTAATAATCAAACTACATTGGTTTGTTTTGGCGCAACAAAAATTGATCAAAAATATGATTATTTGATTATAAAAATTTTATGTTGCAATAGAGTCCAGGATTTTTAGTTTTAAATTTTCCCTTTTGATGTTGCAAATTTTGTTATATTTACGTACATTCTGTAAACATCAAAGGGTCGGAAATTAACTAGGAGGATTTGAAGAAGTATATATATACATACAAAATATAATATGTGTAATTTTTTAGTGTAATCCAGAACTCAATTTTAAAGTGGTTCTTTTAATTTTCTCCCTTCCTAGTTTCTGCTACGGAATTTCGGAGACTGGGGTTTGTCGTCCCCGGGACAAATTCAAGGTTCTAGTCTTTTTTTTGCTCCGGAGGAAACAAACTGTTGAATGAACGTTTGAAAACTTTTCTAATACCGTTTTGTTTCGGCTCACTTCCCAAATTTCCCTATTTTTCTCATAAAAGCAAATTAATACTCTATACGTTTACCATACTTACTTACTTGTTAGGCACTACAAACCATGAAGGTTCTGGGCCTGATGTAATATCCCCTTCCACTCCTCTCGGTTTTGCGCAGATCTCTTCCAATTGGCGATATGCAGTTTTTTTAAATCTGCCGATGTCTCATCTCCCCAACTCGGCGTCGCTTCCCTTGAGGTCTGGCTTCAAATATCCTCTTGACTGGAGCATCGGTTGACATTCGCTCGAGGTGACCGAGCCAATGAAGGCGTCTGATTTTGACCTTCGTGGCTACATCAACGTCATTATACAGTTCGTAGAGTTCGGCATTATATTTTCTCCGCCAGACCACGCCTTCGTTTACAGGACCATATATTCTACGTAGAATTTTTCTTTCAAAAACACCTAGTGCATCAACTTGTCTGAATCTAGAGTATGTTTGAATTATTTTTTCCTTTTCAAACATTCTTTTTTTCTTCTAAGGACTTTCTTTTCTTTTGATCTTTTGTCTTTATACTCTTCCAGTGCTGCTCTTGTTTTTCGTTACAGTGCTTTCCTATTAGCCTAGTTTTTCTTCTGGGTTTGTGTCCGACATTCGTCATCATACCATGGGTTTCTAACCGTTGTTTCAAAACCTATGATTTGCGAAGCCGCTTGTTTCATTGCGTCTGCGCAGTGTTTCCATTTCTCATTAACGGAGGGATAATGAAGAGGTTCGGCTGTGATTATATCTCCAATACAATCTGTACATCCATTGGCAGTCTCCGGTGCTTCAAAAGCCTTAATGTTAAATTCCTTTTTTTTACTTAGGCAATTTATTCTAAAATTAGCTATTCGAGCTCTGAATCTCGCACACAATAGGAAATAATCAGAGTCGATATTAGCTCCTCTGTATGTTCGCAAATCTATTACACTTGTCGCGTGTCTTGAATCAATAGCAAGATGGTCTATTTGATTCCTTGTCCGCCCATCCGGAGATAACAGGTTTGCCTTGTGAATGTTCTTGTGAGGGAAATTTGTACTACTTATGACCATATTTTGAGCTGCTGCAAAATCCATTATCAGTTGTTCGTTCATGAAGGTTATGATCACCTAGAGTTTTGCCGAAAATTTCTTCCTTCCCGATTTTTGCATTAAATTCGCCAAGTACGATCAAAGTAAAACTATCAGGCATATGTTTTGAAATTTTATTGGCCATTTTCTACTTTATGTTATAGCTTATAACAATACTTTTTTATGTATATATAATATTGATATTATTTTAATAAATATTGGTATTAGTATAATATAAAAAATATTGGTATATTAAAGTTAATTAATTATTGAATTATGCTCAAATCAAATAAAATATGTCCTGTGCCGATAACCAACTTTCTATATGGTTTAAATTAAAATTAAATCAAGCAGCGTTTTATTAGAAATCACTTAACAAAGGTATACAGTAATTATGTGAAACCACATGAAAATTGATGGAAATTGCATTTTATTATTAGAAGTAAATTAATGGATTGGTATTCAGAGTTAAGTGAAAATTTTGTTATAATTATTTTTAAATATTAATAAGCTTATTTATAAAATTTTTTTTAATATCAATTTCCAAGTTTTACCAATACATTTAAGGTCTATTGTAATAAGTTTGTGTATATAATATTATTATGTATTTAAAATGTAAATAAACAATATTATATATATAATATTAATTACAAGTTGTCATTATTAAATTTACAATTACAAAACAAATAATAAAAACTTATTGTATATTAAATAATAAATACTACCATTGATTATTATGAATAATAGGCTTTTGTTTAAATAAAATTAAAAAATGTATTTTTTTAAGTTGCTTGTTTTTAAAAATAAATTCACTTTAAAATATTTTGGAAATATATTTTTGATAAATAAGTAAATGGATTTGTATCAATTAATAGAATTATACCTATATGTATAGATAATAAGACATACAAGTGATCCAAATTTATTATCGGATATATCAAAACTATTTTTATTTTAAACCATTTTATTTTCAGAAATAGGATAATATTTGGTTAGAGATTTAAATTATATACTAACTCTATATATTTTTTGTTTTTTTAGATATTTTATGATAAACCATTTTAGATATGCCGGTGAAATTTAATTTATGCATAATACACTCGATACATTGTTATCTTTTAGTTAAAATAATTTAAAATCAAGGAAAAAAAAAATTAATCAGTGGCTGAAAAACAGTGGCCCGAACATGAGTATCAATCCGCAAAGGAAAAAATTTATTTAAACACAATTATAACCTGCGTAAAAGTTTTTATTTATAAAAACATATAAAAATTAATTTATAAATAATTATTTTCTTTTCATTAATCAAGGTAGGGGGGTAAAAAAAGGTAAAAACAATCTTAAAAAATCCTGATTTAGTGTTTTGCTTGCTAAGTGTTAATTTTGACATAAATTCCGCGTGAATTAGCAGCAGTTTCTAACCTTTTGTTATCTATATATATAAAAGCGAAAGTTTGTTTATTTGTTTGTTTGTTTGTTTGTAGCGAATAGACTCCTAAACTGTCCAGCCGATTTTCATGAAAATTTGTATATAGAGAAAGTGTAGTTCCGTTAACCCAATGGGACACAGTTTTAATAGATTTTTGCGTTACTTAACTCTAAATTAGAAACGATTTGACCAGTTGACCTCAAATTTTATATGTGTGAAGCAACTTGAAAATGGAGTTGAGTCTGTTAATAGTCGGTCCTACGATTGGTAAAAAAAATTTTTTTGGAAGTAAATTACGTCAAATTTTGGAAAGTAGTTTGTACTGCTTTGAATTACTGAAAGTTTCAAAAATTACTAGAATAATCCTAGAAAAATTGTTTTAAAAAGATTGCTTTCATACATTTTAAAATTTACATGTGTCAACCGTGTGTAATTTTTGTGTTAACTTTTTGCAGTAACATCAACTTCAATTAAGCCTCCATTAAGAGGCGCAGCAACGCGCACCGGGTATTAGCTAGTATTTATATATATATTGTTACCTAAAGAACTTTCTAAATTAACATTTTATTAGCTTCTTTCTTTCTTTCTGTTATGTACGTAAGCATTAGTAATTAGAAGTGTGTTACGTGTGTAAATAACATTAACATAACAAAGGGCGCGCTAATCAGCAGCAGCAGTTTGACTTTTATTATATTTAGATTTGAAAAAAAATCATCCTAAAATTATGCAAAAAATTTCAAAAAAACAAAAAAAACGCCCAACTCAATTTTTCTCCATCCTCATTAATCAAATACTACTAAATATTTTAAATCCAAATCCCGAAATCATTTCATATTATCTTCTTTGAAACCAATCTTTACATTGCTGCCTCCATAAAATTTAGCTTAGAAAGGGTCGTTATTGCACACTATCCAATCTATCTATAATTATTATCGTATACTTAGTTGCAATTAATGACATTTATAATTAATTTCAGGACTTGTTAATTAAACCGTTGCCGATCACTGCTGTACCTGAAATAGAATTTTACTACGTAGATATTTCAAATACATACTTAAAAAATTGGTAACTCGTTCTATTTTCTATTAATAGTGAAAAACGCGTTTTTGGGAAATTTTTTTTTTCTGTACGAACAAAAATAAAAATTTCTAAATTTCTAAAAATTTAATTTACTACAGAATCTGATAAAAACTTCGTATGCAATTGTACGTTATTTTAAATTGTATAGATACTTATTCATACAATATTTATATAATATCTTAATTTATATATACATACATCCGCATAAAAACACGTTCATATTTAAGAGGGGCAAAAAAAAAAGAAATTACTGAATGCCTCTACTTAATTTTGGGTGACAAGATTTTGCAGATTTATCATAATAATGAAATCATGTACGTGCGATTGTTAATAATTTTGTTATGTTTGTTTTTTTTTGCTCTTCTCTTTCAGATAAAAATGAGCGTGAAAAAATGGTTCTTTCAAAAAAAACGTGCAAAATAAAACTATAGGTTATTAACAAAAAAAAAAAAAAAAATTATTTTAGTTGTTACATATGTTCAGATTATGTTCAACATCATTTCATTTTTTTTAAACCTCGCATGGGAACGAAAGAATCACTAAAAAAAGACAGGGGGCTATTTTTAAAACGAATCATAAAAATTGTCACCTAACATATCCTGCAGTGGGAATGTAGTTGTAATCTTTTAGGAAGGGAATTAAAATGAAATTGCTTAAAAATATATATTTAGCTTCATTAATATTTTATTTTGAAAATTTCGTAAAATTATTTTAGAAAATTTAGATAGAGGGATTTTTTATTAAATGACGGACTTATTAAATTTTGTTTTAAAATCTTTTTTTAAAAAATTTAAAATTTCATTAAAAAACGTTTGAATAAATCTAAGATGGATAAGTTTTTCTACTAACCACATTATCTTATTGAATTATAAAAAAATGTTATTGAATTATTAGAACTTGAAATTTCTGAAACTCCTAGACCTCATGATACAGTAGTACGCTATAGAGTCATTTTTTAAACGCACCAATAGTCTATGTATCAAATTAAAACTCCTTTCGATGGGTAGTACCAAAGATTTTTAGAAAAGTTGGTGGTTTTTATAGGATATTCCTGATTCTGTGGTTCGATTTTTCGCAGAATCGATTGTTATTTAGTGCACACAAACGGACATACACACACAAAAAATTTTCAAAAAAAAATTGTTGGTACCAAATTTGATGGTTCCAATTTTACTGATTGCGGAGATATTCTCTGAAGCTTGAAGGAGAATCAGTGGAAGAAAGGAAGGAAGAAATTCGTCCATTTCCAATAATTTGATTTCGTAATTTGTAAACTCCTGTGTAAATTTCATCAAATTTAGCACATTTTCAAAAAACATTCTGTACGTCTGTCCGTTCACACGTATGTTTACAAAAACTTATACACCGTTTGAAATACAGAACAGAAACTTTAACTACGGATAGGAATTAAAAAAAAATAATTTCATGGAAGAACTTTTTTTAAGTTATATTGCGAACAGGCCGACGGACGGATATCTTTAAATCGACTTAGGAGATGATGCTGATCAAAAAAATATATACTTTTCCACTTCAGAAAATATATATACTTTTCCATAGATTACTTTCTTTCGGTGGATGTAAATACTGTTACCAATCTAATATACCGCTATATCAATTTTAGATATAGAATAGAGTAGAATAAGCCAAGTATATATTGGAAACCTTATAATTTCTATTAACCTCAATTTTCCAGTTTGTGCTAAAAAATACTGATTAACTGGATTCAATGTTATCAATAGAGGGCATTTGAAAAATTTTATAAAAGAACACATTATAAACGGTTCATCGAATTATTATAGATCAATTAACAGACAAAAGGAAATCTCAAAAATATTTAAAGTCAATCTACATTTTAAAATTCCAAAAAAAAAAAAAAAATAAAAAAAAAAATCAAAATTCTAATGTTCATAAATATGTGTAGGTACAATTAATTATTTTTCTGATATCTGATGTTTAAAAATATTCTAATTTCAAATTCAAAAAATTTGTTTTATATTTTTTTGGGTTGGTTTTTAGCATATTTTCAAAAAATTTTGTAAAAATGTGCCTATGTAGCTTTACTCTGTCCGTGCGTCCGTCGTATGATTACAAAAACTTTTACACCGTTTGAAATAGAAGTAAGAAAATTTGACCACGGGTAGGTATTGCAAAAAACATTATTTCATAGAAGAATTTTTTTTTGTAGCCCCACCCGTTACGGAGCTGCAACCCCCAAGTTGGAAAAAGCCCTATTTTTAAATTGTTATAACAAGAATTCTATCAGGTGTATCTTCAATCTAGGGTGGGCAGATCCTCGAGAATCATCATAAGTTTGCTTAGCAAAAAATTGGGAACCTTCTCCATTCAAGGATCTTAGGACTTAAAAATTAAAACTTTTATGCTTTTATAAAACAGAAACTTATTCACCAAAGGATGTTTTTCCAAAATTAAACGTTAACATTGAAGCTCCAACATTATATTTCGCACTCGTCAACAGGTTTTCTTGAGTGCATTGGGATTATATTTTAAATATTGTGTTCACTATTATTCATAATTAATAAATTGATTAAATAATTAAATTATAATATTATCATTATATTTTTATAAAAATAAATGATAAAATGCTCAGTTAGAAACCCTATATAATTTTGAAAATTTACTTTTTAAAACCCCTTGGTTTTTTTTCATCATTTGTTTTATTTTTAATTACTAGAGTGTAATATGGGTAAATTGAACTGATTTTTTTTATTATATTGATTTTTATACCAATATTTTATGTAAAAATTTGGTACGTATAATTTTTCATTTAAAAACAAAATAAATTGTAATTAAATTGTATTCATTGTGGATAGATAAAATGGTCTACCCACTACCATTTAAATATATATAGAAGTACAAAATATTTTTAAAATAAATTTTGAGAAAATTATTTATGATTTTGATTGATTAAAAACTAAATTATTATTCAAATATTGGATAAAGTTTTGAAATTTTAGAATATAATGTATATATTATTTTTTTTCTACATATACCTATACTTAATTTTAGCTAATGAGTCTAATTTGTATTCATTTATATTTTATAATTTGCATTTATAAAATATTATATTAACTTTTTTATTATTAACTATATCGAAAAATGTTCAAATTGAAAATTTTTAACAAATAAATTTATAATATTATGTAATTCGGATCTACTATCTATTAGTACATATTAAGTTTAATTTTATTTTTTGATTTTGAAATGATTAAATATTAATTTGACAGGGATAGATACATTTTTGTAAAGTAATTATTTTTGAACAACTTTTAATGTACAATGTAGATTGATTTATTAGTACATATATTGGTTAAAATAAAAAAAAAAGGAAATAAAACAAATAATTTCAATTGGATTATTTAGGTATTAATGTTTAAACATAGTTTTTAGCATATTTTCAAAAAATTTTGTAAAAATGTGCCTATATAGTTTCACTCTGTCCGTCCGTCTGTCTGTCTGTCCGTCTGTCCATCTGTCCGTCTGTCCGTCTGTCCGTCTGTCCGTCTGTCCGTCCGTATGTTTACAAAAACTTTTACATCGTTTCAAATAGAGAAAAGAAATTATAACCACGAGTAGGTATTACGAAAAAAATAATTTCGTAGAAGAATTTTTTTCTGTAGCCCCACCCGCTACGGAGCTGCAGCCCCCCAAAGTTGGGAAAAGCCCTATATTCAAATTGTTATAACTAGAGTTCTATTAGGTGTATTTTCAATCTGAAAACGGCAAAAGATAGCTGGTGTTATAAACTTTATAAATTTTTAAAAGGAAAATGTTTAGGGTTGCCATGCGGTACTAAAATTTACCATTATGCAAAACTAAATTTTTGCAAAATTTTTGGCTACACATATCTTCTATACGGGCCAAGCTAGGGTGTTGAAATTTTGGGAGTAGTTAGACCCTCTGAAATAAGTAGAAGTCGGTTAACAAATTTTTTTTGTCACGTCCCCTGTTTTGCAGCTACAAGGGCCCAAAAATTGTAATTTTGCTATTTTTAAACACCTGTAACTTGAATACCTGTTCAAATGTTTTTTTTGTGATTTAAAAAATTGAAAGCTCTTTAAATATATTTCAACATGTGTCAAAGGTTTTTCTTAATTTTGAAGGGTGACGAAGCTACAGCCCCCGCAAATTGCAAAAAAGCCCTATATTTAAATTGATATAATAAGAGTTCTGTTAGCTATATTTTCAATCTAAAAACGGTAAAAGAGAGCTTCTTTCTTAGGCTTTACAAAAATATATCACTAAAATGAACAGGGTTGCCATACGGTACTAAAATTTACCATTATGCAACTCAATTTTTGCAAAATTTTTGGCCCCACATATCTGTTAAACGGTTCCAGCTGAGGTCTTGAAATTTTGGGAGAAGTTAGAACTTCAGAAATTAGTAAGAGTCAGTTAACAAAATTTTTTTGTCAAGCCCCCTGTTCAGCAGCTATAAGAGCTCGAAAATTGAAATTTTGCTATATTTAAACACCTTTAACTTGAATACCTGTTCAAATTTTTTTTTGTTAATATACAAAATTTTAAGGTCCAACATTATACTTTAACATATGTTAAAAGATTTTCTTAAATTTAAAAGCGGTTCTTTAAATTGAAGAAAGTGTCTGTCAGTTTTAACCATTTTGGCTTATATAGTAAAATTCTAAATAAAATTCCAAATTTTCCTAGAATTCACAATTTCATTCCTTGAACCTAAAAAAGTTGGGAGAAGGGGAGTAGTGAGGTTTAGATCCTTGAAAAATTGGGCAACCTTCCCCATAGAGGGGCTATTAGAACTTAAAAATTAAAAAAATTACAGTTTTTATAAGTAAGTAGTAACTTAGTCACCAACGTATATATTTAATAAATTAAACGTTAACATTGAAGCTTCAACATTATATTCCGATAAAATACTCAGTATGAAACACTATATTATTATGAAAATGTGCTTTTTTAAAAACCCTTGGTTTTTTTCATCACTTGTTTTAATTTGAATTAGATTTTATTGTATTATAGTATTATATTTAGTTAGTTTATGATAGATTAAATAAAATTATTTTTTAAATAAGTAAAAATTTTTTAAAACAATAGTAGTAATTATATGTGTGAATATCTACATTTCAATTACTCCAATATCAACTTTTAACAACTGTAGGAATGATTAGGTTATTACACTTATATTTGGATCATCTACTTTCGCGGTAATTTCTATTACTGGATGTAGATATTACGGCTTTCAATATATTATTAGACGCCTTTCAAATTTATTGATTTTAGAAATTTTGGCAATGCCTTTATATATAATACTCAAACCGATTTGATCTTTTTCCGCTGCAATATCTACTACTGGAGGTAAGCGTGAACCTTTCAACTTTAATGATTTGAGAAATGTTGACAATGCCTTTATAATACTCAAACCGTTTTGGAAATTACATTTATATTTTATTCATCTACTTCCTCTGTAAATTTGGGTCATCTCCTTCCGCGATAATTTATATTACTGGAGGTAAGCTTGTACCATTCAACTTTAATTAATTGAGAAATGTTGGCAATGCTTTTATAATACTCTACCCATTTTGATGATGTAAGGTTTCGATTCTGTGAATTAAATTTCCTTTTAACTTTTATATTTGACCACTTTCTTATATTTCGTAACCATGACATTTGAATATGGAGAACGTGTACATTCATACCTTCGAATTAGTTTGTTTTATTATTATTCTCATAATTTTGGAATCCGTTAATGATCAACTGTGTCTTATTATAAAACTTGGTGATATTCTTCTTATATGTAATTTTAAATTTAATTGATACCTATTGTTCTTGTGAACATATAACTTCTATATTTAAAATGAAATTATTTTATGTGGCAATATTTAATTATTTGAATGCCAAGTTCTTCTTGTGTAGGATAATTTAAAAATTAATTTTTATACCCGTATGACTATATAGTCAAAGGGTATAATAAATTTTCCATTACGTAGATATAGACTCAAGTGTATGGATCGGATCAAAATCGAAAAAAAAATCGATTTAGCTATGTATGTCCGTCCGTCCGACCGTCTGTCCGTCCGTCCGTCCGTCTGTCCGCACGATAACTCAAAAACTAAAGGAGCTAGGATCTTGAAATTTTCGCAAATTCGTTTTTTTTTGCAATAGCCGTCGTAGCTATTTAAATCCAGCCATTTTGGTCCATGGGTTCGGGTGGATGCCATACAACTTCTTTTTTTATATGAGTATTTCTTTGTATCTATTACAGCTACGTGTCTGAAATTTTGGCAAAAGTAGTTTAGTTCTATGGCCAAAGTTTCTGCAAAATTTGGTTGGTCTGTTGCAGTGAGTTCGAATAGCTGCCATACAACTCCTTTTTTTATATGAGAATTACTCTATACCTATTAAAGCTGGGTGTCTGAAATTTTGCCAAAAATAGTTTAGTGTAATGTCCAAAGTTCCAGCAAAATTTGGTTGGTCTACTGTAAAGAGTTCGAGTAGCTGCCATACAACTTCTTATTTTATATGAGCATTACTCTATACCTATTGAAGTTAGGTGTCTGAAATTTTGCCAAAAATAGTTTAGTGTAATGGCCAAAGTTACTGCAAAATTTGGTTGGTCTAATGCACAGGGTTCGAGTAGCTGCCATACAACCCCTTCTTTTATATGAGCATTATATTTCACCTAATAAAGCTGGTATGTTTGAAATTTTACCAAAAGTAATTAATGTTTATAATAATAATGATATAATGTTTATATAACGGTCATACGGGTATCCCAGAGTTGACACAGTCTACTCTAAAACACTTTTCCTCGTTTTTTATAAATTACTATATTTTAGTTAAATTATAGTGGTTTTTATTATTAACAATTTATTTAATTCCTTAGGATATGTTTTAATTAATTTATAATATAATATTTATTTCAATGTGGGGTTTTGTTTTATTATAAAAAAAAAATTAAAAACAAATTTGATATAATTAATAAAATATATTATAATATTGAACAATTATTATTATAATAAAGTATATTATATTCTAAAGAATTTTTTGAACATTATTTAATTTGGTTTTATATTAAAGTATTTTGAGTGTTTGTATAATGGTCAAACAAATGCTATTCTATTTTATAATAAATTTTCAAATATTTATTTTAAATTCATTTCATTATACCTAAAATTATAATTTTTTTTTTTAATAATAAAATAAAATTATTTCAATTTTTATTTTGAAGATTTTAAGTTTTTAAAATTAATTAGAATATACATTTAAAATATTTTTAATATTCTGAAGGTCATTTTAGGATGGAGTTAAATTTTAAGTGTCAAAAAATTTTAAAAACGGTTTTTTGAAAGTTTTTTTTTTAAAGCTGTATTTCAACTGTCAAAACAAATTGAATTTCCGATTAGAAAACATTTTGTTATTTAAAAATATAAATTGAACGTTAAAACTTGTAATTTTATGTATTAGAACCTTTTTAATAAACATTATTAACAATCAAATTAATAAAAAAATAAATGAGATGAAAAAATGTGAATATGTGAACAAAGTTTTTACTCCCTTCCTTGTTTAATTGACAAAAACACCAGTGTTATAAAACTTTTAATTGTTGTGTTTTTATTTATAGCAATTTTTAACACCACAGATGTCACTTTATTTTGGTGAAAAAAAATTTATAAATTACTGTTTTAAGTTTGTTTTCAATTTTAGGTTAAATTGTAAAATTATTTTTTACAGTTTTTTTTTTTGTAAAGATTAAAAAACGTAATACCCTATAGAGTTAGATAGTCTAGACTGTAGAAGTTGTTAAAGCATTTGTTCTTTAAATATAGTGTATTGATTTGAAATATTATTTATGTTAAATATTTTTAATTTACTTCATATTTATCATGAGTATAACACTTGATAAATTATTAATATAATTACTTCTTTTATGGAAATAAGGGAATAAATATTTTTTGCTGACGTTTTTTTTAATCATCAAAGGAAAGTTTTAATTTGTAAAATTTATATTATTGTTGAACCGGGAGAATTAAAGAGTACTTTGTGTTGAGAAAGTAATTAATAAGCCTTACTAGAGTTTGAAAACAAAAAAAAAAAATAAAAACGAAATTGAAAAACCATTAAAAACGATTTTCTGCAATAAACACGTTTTTCAGACAAGGAACATATGTATATTATAAAAGTTTTTAATTAGATGGGAATTTAAAAAATGAGAAAAAATAATGTTAACTTTATTCTTTAGGATTCCTTTAAAATTCCACCTAATTACCATTTAAAGAAACCTTCTAAAAATAATTCATTCAAACCAGGGGTCCGGAACGAATCGAAATAAAAATAAAAAGTCCGGGAACGATATTTATTTCAGAACAAAAAAAGATTGCTCCATTCCATTTTGCTTCAACCATTCCGGAGCTTTATCAGAATTAATTTTCTATAGCTATGTTTTATATCTATTTTTAAATATAGAGTTCCTCACGCTTTTTCAATTAAAAAAAAGTTTCGGTTTCTCGGAATGCAGTAGCCGAACCGACATAAAATAAAATTATCGATTTTTTACTTTCATCATCAAAAAAAAATTTAAAAAATTAGACCCTTAAACCCGTCCCAACAAATAGCTCTCAAAAATTATGGTCCCAGTTCTCTCTCTTTTCTATATTTTTTTTTCAGTTGTTTAGCGTTTACCACAGATTTTTAAATCAAGTTGGCCCGACTTCTGGACCCCAAGTTACAAGGCCTGAAACTTTATTTCAATTTTCAATCGGAATTGTTCCTTTTTGCACAAAATGAAGAGCACAAAATGTTCAGGATCGACTGAATTTTGCTCCAATAGTTGTGGATCCCTTGTTCCTGGTAAAAACTAAAAAAAACCGTTATTATTAGCCTAACGTAATACTCATTTTATTTGGATGGTTACAAGTTATAAAATTAAAAAAAAAATAATCTTTGTATATTAGTGATTTATCCATACCATTGGTTTGGTCTCCAGTTTAAGTTTATTGGGAATAGACTAATAGATCAATTAATATCTGTAGTCAAAAATCAATTTTGAACACAAGTCCCATATGCGTTTCATCAAAATTAATGTATGTATATTTTTTGCTTTATTAATTATAAACAGAAATGGAAAATCTGAAAAATCTTTCGGAATAAATTTGCATCAAATATTTGGTTTTGTATTTGTTTGTTTGTTTGTTTGTTTGAATTTACCGTTATGGAAAATCAAAGTTTCAATTTTAATATTAAAACAATAAAAAACAAGTGCTTTAGGATGAAAAATAAATATTAAAAAATACGACAAACTATATAATTAATATTTTTTTTTGTTTTTTGTTTGTATCAATATACCAGTTTTCTGTAAATTCAGGTTTTGATGATTATGTGAGTATAGGTGATATTTTATCCAGTCGGAACGAATATTCGAATATAAAATTATTTTTCGTATAATATGATTAAGTCGATAGCCGTTCGTTTAAACTAAGTTAACAAAGTTTCTTTTTACTATTAAGTTTAATGTGTCTTTTTTATTTAATCTGTATTTTAATTTTATCAGGTATAATTAAAAAGTAATAAATCTTTTTCTAATTCTTTTGCACTCCATCTTGGGATAAATCGATTTTCCAGCTCAGTGTCTGAAGATGTTAATGTAGTTGAAGAAATTTATTAACTAGCAACATTGAAACTTTTCATAATAAAAAAACGAAAGACATTGAAGTGACAGGTTTATATTTTAAGAAAAGACGCATAATGTACGCATATCCAGCCGAAGTTGGCTTAGAGTGCGTTTATGTTTGAGCTGCGATCAGTGATAAGAGCGTCAATAAAAGCACAGCAACGAAAATTAATATGATTTATCGATGATCAAAGCTCTGCTCCAATATAAACACCCCTAGTTTTCTATAAGGGGGACTTGTAATTGCGCACCTTCTCGGTTAATACGTCAGATTTTAACCACTACACCACCAATACCTCCGATTTGCATTTGTAATAATTGAATTCCGATTAATATGCGTAAAGCTAAAAATCGCCTAAACTTATGCAATTCTACGTGGTATACTAACTTAATTGATTCAGACATAAAAAATAAATGTCATCGATTTTCAATTTACTTTAGTGATTTTTCATTTGTCAATTTCCAGATTATAACAATAAAATAGTTTTACCAAACACTTTCAACTCCCAATGCCCCACCAGGGGTTCTAGGATCCAGTAAGTAAATAAACACTTTCAACAGTTCTAAGACATAAATCCACTTGAGTTTATTTGTATAATTAAAAGATTAAAGAATAATTAGGGATCCTATTTTTAAGTAGAGCAAGTGTCCTTATATCAAAAAATCAAACAATATAACACAAATAACTGTATATGTCATTAAACGTCATTTCATTTAATTATACAAAAGAACATGTGAACAAACTTCTGTCAATAATTAATATTAAATGATAATACAGAATAATGAATGGAAATATAGATATAAAACAAGTGATAAAAAAAACCAAGGGTTTTTAAAAAAGCACATTTTCAAAATTATATAGTTTTTCATATTGAGTATTTTATCGAAATATAATGTTTGAGCTTCAATGTTAATGTTTAATTTAGGAAATGTATACTCTGGTGGAAATGTATACTAGGTTACTGCTTACTTATAAAAACAGTAAATTTTTAATTTTTAAGTCTTAATAGCCCTTTAATAGGGGGGATCTCCCCTTCATCAATTTTTTAAGGTTCTATGAATTAAATTGTTAATTACACCAAAATTTTGCATTAGAATTTTACTATCTAATTTAAAATGATTAAAACTGAGAGATAAAACTAAAATTTCAAAACTGTAGCTTTAAGGGTTTCGAAAATAAGTGGGGCTAAAATTTTGCTTAAAATTGATTTTTGAGTAATGGTAAATTTTAGTACCGTATGGCAACCCTATACATTAACCCCATTAAAAATTTAAAAATTCTATAAAAGCTGCTATCTTTTACCGTTTTCGGATTGAAAATACACTTAACAAAACTGTTGTTATAACAATTTAAATAAAGGACCTTTTCCGACTTTGTAGGGTGTAGCTCCCTAACAGGTGGGGGTACAGAAAAAAATTCTTCTATGGAATTATTTTTTTTGCAATACCTACTCGTGATTAAAATTTCATTTCTCTATTTCAAACGATGTACAAATTTTTGTAAACATACGGATAGGCGGACGGACGAATAGAGGTAAACTATATAGACACATTTTTACAAAATTTTTTGAAAATGTGCTAAAAAAACAGTATAAAACAATCAAATTTAAGTTTTGATAAAATTTTATTTATTTTTCAAAAATATTTTTTATTGCTTTTCAAAAAATAAAAATATTTTTTTCCTGTTTTCATCATTATTGTCCTTATGATGACGTTTAATATTTCTTTCTTCTTCACTCGTTTTGTTGTTGTTGTGTTGTGGTTTCACTTAAACTATTTGTCATTTGATATAATAATACTAATATTTTATACAGCTATTGGTATTGATATATGGCTTCATGTTACACTTTTATTGGAGTCAAGTTGTACATCAATAATAATTTAATATTTTTCAACTATCTATACATACATATTTGTATATTGTATATTTATATGTGAATCATTATATGGAATTAATTCTGAACAAAGGTATATATTCTATGTGTAGGTGAAAAAAAAATATGTTATAAGAAGTGGATAATGTCATTGTTGTTATATTGTTAGTAAAGGAAAAACAAAAATTAAAAGTGGAAAAATTTTAAAAAAAAAACAAACAAAAACAAAACAAAAAATTAAAAATCGTAAAACCAGAAAGAGATAGAAAATAAAAGGGGAGAAAAAAAAAACTGAAAATAAATTTATCGCTCTGTTTGTTTTTCATGTTGATGATGCTATAAATGTTTGTAAATTTTTTTTTTTTTTATATTTTTTTAACTTGAATCTTTTGATTTTACTTTTATTTAAACTTAGGTATAAATATATCTATATTTATTCTCTATGCGTTTATTGTATGAATGTGTATACGGATGAATTGGATATAAAAGACAAAAAGATTGAAAAATATATGTAAATATAAGGAGGATAATGATATTTTAAAAAGTAAAAATCTTAAATTTGTTGAAATCTTGATAATTTTTATTGCTCAGTATTCTGACGTTTAAATACTGCCGCATTTAACTGTCGCTATCGCTAGTTTTAAATGTCAATTTATTGTTTGAGAAGGAAATTGAGTTCAAATATTGTTTTGACAGTTCATTAAAGAAAAAATTACAAAAAAGGAAGGAGCGTTATCGAAATTTTATTATTAACTAATAATATTTATTATTATTATTTATTAACTAATTTATAGCCCGAAGAAGTACCTGTGATATTAAAGCTAATATTTTAACAAAAAAATATTCCGTAATGTAATTTACATGAGTTTTCGAGTTTATATTAAAATCAGGAATTCTCTCAAATGTTCTCGGAATGTTCGCGAGATTTTGAATTTGACAATAAATGAATATATATGAGATTCTGATGAAATTATTAAGAATTTCATATTGGGGCCGTAAATCAGCGAAGCACGCATTGTCAGAAATTTTGAAGAAGTTGAAAATTAATAGATTAATGTTTTTGTAGGATTTTTCCCAGAGATTTTAATTTTCAAGATTTTAGTTTTCAAAATTTTAGTTTTGAAAATATTGTGAGTGATCCAATTAAGATATCAATATTCTAAAAGATTTTTTGAAATTTCTTTTTCAATTTTGAAAAATTTTGTTTTTTTTACTCCAGACAAAACAACACTATGGCACCGATAAAGTTATTATCCATTATAGGAAGCATTTATTTAAAATTTTTTTTTATAGTTTTTTTTTAGTTTTTGCCTTATTTCTCTTATTGAATATCAGTATTATTGTTATTGAAATTATTCACAATTTTATTTTTTATTTGAAATTGTGAATTTATAAAATTATATCTTCCTTTTTGTTTGCTTTTTGTGTCGTTTTTTAGTTAAGCGAAAAGGTAAAAAATTGAATAACAAAATTTATAGGTGATTGAGTGTTGTTATTCATATTATACATACACACATAGGTATTTGAAATCAAAAAAAATATTATTCCAAAAACTGTATACCTGACTGTTTTTCAATGTATTTCTGATTTTATTTTAGTATTTTTTATTTATTTGATTTTGAATAAAGATTTATTTAAAAGCGAAAAATGATTTGATGTTTTTATATCTGGTGTTGTAGCAACACTAAAACTGTAGCTGCACACTTAAGCTTCTCTATTGAACGACTAATCTATTAGTATCATATTTAATTATTTGGATACTCAACTTTTTAAGCTTTTTGCCATTCGTTACATTACCTAAGGAATTTCATTATAATGGTGGGTGAGGGAGGGTTTTTAAACTGCTTCCAAGAATTTGGCTTATACGCTACATCTTTAAGACAAATCCATTTATTTGAAATTCATAAAAGTAACTTGAAAAAAAGATGATTACAAGCGTATTTCTTCTTATGCCACTTGCATCGCTAAAATTTAGATTGAGTTCGAGTGGTGATTTCAATACCTAATTACAGGTTACCTACCACACACTTTCCAAGGCTTAAAAGTATTTCTTCAAAATTCTTAAAGATAGAAGCTTACAATCACAAGAGTTTTCTGTCCTGTGTTCTTTTTTTTTCTGAAATTTGAGAAGAATTAAAGTAGAGGTTCTTATAGCTGTAATACCCCTTCATAGACCTAACCAGCATTTCTTTTAAATTGATAAAAGTAGGAATAAAAAATTTAAAAGAAGTTAGTTAGATTAAGTTTTCTTAATGTTTCTAAATTCTGAGATGAATTAAAGTGGTGGCTTGTGTTAGCTGGCATCTGATAACGGTTTTATTTACATGAGATACTAATTTTGCTTAGGTAATCTTAAGTTATCTAATGAACATTTATTCACCATATTCACCGTTGCAGCTAGTTTGTAGTTGGTTGCTTTACTAATCAAATCTAAATCCCAGAGTTAAATTGGCTGCACACAAGTTTTTTTCACTTCAGTAATCAGCTGGAACTTCTCACATAGTAATTTTGGAGTTATTATTTGGCAGATTGTTCATAGTTGATTTCGAGACGAATAACATTTCTCTTCGATAAAGTAGGATCAACTAAACAGACACAGAATATTTTTTAGTTTTTGGAGTTATGTATAGAGATTTTTACATCAGTCAAAGTCTGTGAAATGTTTTCCCGCACTCTCATGTGTCATCCCAATTTTGATGGCGATTTTTCTAATTTTGTATTTTGTTAGTTTTTTTGATTCCAACTGACTTTGATTTCTACGAATGTAGATTAATTCTCTATTCGTCAGCTTTGATACAAAAAAAAACAAAATGGATTCTTCTAAAAATGTGTTATAAATATGAAAATAATAAACATATAAATATACAATATGTATCATGTTATATTTAACTCTTTGATATTATATAACAATGAATTTAGAAAAAAATGTTGTAAATTTTATGAAATGATTTTCAGTGAAATTTTTGTAAAGCATGATTTCAATGCATCTGCATGAATTCTATATGCATAAATTCATTTCTATAAAATTTTTCAATAATTTTAGAAAATAATACAAACCTTTCAATAGATCAACGTTTATGATAAAATTATCGTTTTTATTCATCACACACAACTCTTTATAATACAAGATGTATATCAGATTACTTAAAATGTCAAATGTGTTAGACATTTCTAATTTAACTCTCTCTTTTATTTCTTTTGTTTTTGCATAAATTAAAAGGCAAATTTTGCTCTTATGAATATTATCTGTCAATTATTATGTAAAGTTCAATGGTTTAATATACATGCACTTTGTAAAAAATTATATCTATTTAATTTTCTAATGGTATATATACATAGTATTTAGTTAAATTGAAAATTGAAAGTTAAATATGTATAAAATGATTTGAAGTGATGTAAATTTTTATCCATTTTTAAGTTAATAAAGGTGTAACATGTCTATTAATTGAAAGAATAAAGGTGATATAAATATTGTAAAAGTAGATCAAATAGCTTTAATAATTTCTTTTGATAAGTAATGACATAATTTTTATTATATTTGTGTTATTAGAATTGGTCTTATTGAATTCCACATACAGTTTACACATGATATAGTACTAAACCTTATAACATGTTGAAACTTCTTAGATTTTTTGGTTACAATTCTGGTTACAATTCTATTTTTTTGTTTATATTGTTATATTGTGTATATGAGTTATATGGTATTCTATATCTGTGAGTTATATTATTCAATTAAATTATTTGTTTATATTTTGCATTTGTTTATATGGTAGCTGAGCCGAGTCGAAAATTAGAAAAGTTTTTTCACTTTCACTAGGATTCGAACCCGGGCTTTTCGCATTAGAGGTCAGTACTTAGCCACTGTGCCATCCAGCCGATTTAAAGTTAATATAAATAAGCTGTTTAAATTTAAACTAATCTCACCTTCAAAAATTGTTTTAATATTTTTTGAAGTGCTAACTGTTCAACCGTTAGGCTTAAAAACCTGTGTATACCATAGATACATGTTTGAACAGAGAGGATGTATCATTCTTACTATTTTTAAATTTAATTCAATTAATTCCAAAGACATTTTAAGCATGATATTCTAGCTCTCGTCAACTTGTTATCGTTATCTTCTATTGCACAACATTCTTTCATAATAATACTTCCTAGTTAATTGAATTTATCTACATTTTCAATTGATGTATTTTCAATTATAATTGATCTTATGTTGCTGGTATTTCCTTACATAATCTTTGTTTTGTCTATATTTATTTTTAAGCCAACTTCGGCTGCATATTTTGCTAATCTATTAATTCTCATTTGTATAATTCGGTGTATTTCAGTAAGTAGACTAACGTCATCGCATAATCCAAATCTTTTAGGTTTTCTGTGTGGTGTCAATTTATGACTCCAGATGGATTACCGTTTGAGTTAGGGGCTTGAAATTTTGAGAAGATTTAGAGCTAAAAAACAATTTATCTAATGTTTAATTAATTATTAAATCTTAATAATTAAATAATAATAATAATATTAAATCTTAAAAAACTAAAAAAAAACAATATTTTGTCTTATATATTACTTTGTAAAAGGCAAAACATTTTTTTTTTATACAAAAAAAAATTACAAAATAAATAAGTTTTTGTTTCATAAATGTTTATATCTTCTAAACGCTTTAATACAGGTATACACTATGTATGCACACATTATAGAAAAAAATAAGAACTTTCCAACGATGTAAAAATATATTGGGGGTTTCTTGGCGTCATAAACGTTAAAATATTCTCCAGACCGTGATTTTAATTAATAGCTTTAATTGAATAATATATACCGAACAGAGAGCTAGATATAACGGTTTTTATAAAATAGACTAAAATAACAAGGATACTTTCAAATGTGCTTTTCGTCCTTAAAGGATAATATGCGTTATTAAACCTATATATTTTTTGAAAGCTGGCAATACCAGCTATCATTTAGATACAGTCAGATACAGTCCTACGCCGATACTAGTTAAACCTTAGAATCCCCTTTTAATATACTTTTTAGTCCAAACTTATTTTTGAATATTGGTTTATTTTCAAAATTTTCTTTTTTTAAATACCTTGATGTTTTTTTTTACTTGTTTAAATTTTTTGTACTATTGTTAGTATAAAAATTTAATTTATTTTTAATATGTCTTTCAAACCAATTTAGAAAAAAAAAAAGTGTATATTTTTTTATTATTTTTGTGTGCAATATTAGCAACAATAACAACAACACCTTAAGCAAAAGCAAGTAACAACAGCTGACAATATATATACACATTTGTTTTGCTTCTATTCTTCTTCTTCTTCTATAGCTTTACAGTCCTTGATGAACCTGAGCTTCCGCTATAATTCTCTTCCATACATCCCGATCTTGTGCAACTCTCTTCCAATTTCTTATTCCTAAAATCCTTATGTCATCTTCAACAGCGTCTAGCCATCTTTTTTTTGGTCTCCCTCTACCTCTAGTACCCTGTATTTGGTGGAGAAACACTCTTTTTGTTGTTCTGTTATCCGGCATTCTTATAACATGTCCTATCCATCTTAACCTTTGCGCTTTTATGAATCTTATTATGGTTCTATGTTCAGTCTCGAAATTATTTCTTGATCTGTAGGTACCATCTTCGTTTCTAACCGGTCCATATATTTTTCGAAGTATTTTACGCTCAAATATTCCCAGTTGTCTACAATCTGCAGTTTTAAGCGTCCATGTTTCACATCCATAAGTTAGAACCGGTCTGATTAATGTTTTGTATAATTTTAGCTTTGTATTTCTCGACAACAGCCTGGATTTCATAAGTCTGGAGTATGTATAGTAACATCTACTTGCAGCTTGTATTTTTTCCCGTATTGCCACAGCGGTGTCTTCACTTTTACTGTATACAACTCCCAGATACTTAAACTGATGAACACCTTCGAACTTATAATCATTAATATTCAAATCTTGCGTTGGCATATGAGATTTGCTTTTTACGAAGTATTTAGTTTTGGGTTCATTTATTATCAGTCCCACTTTTCTAGCATCAGTTTCCAAACGTGTAAATGTTTCTTTTAGCTCTCTTAAATTCTTAGCAATTATTACAATATCATCGGCGAAAGCGCATATTTGTATGGATTTTATAAATATAGTTCCTTGAGGATCTATCTCTTTTACGACATAATGAAGAACTAGGTTAAATAGTAATGTTGATAGAGCATCACCCTGCTTAACTCCCGATTCTATTCTAAAAGATTCAGTGAACACCCCTTGAATTTTGACTCTTGCAGATGTGTTTGTCAGGGTTAGACATGCTAATCTTGTTAACTTTTCTGGAATGCCAAGTCTATTAAGAATACCACTAATTTTAGTTCTGTCTATGCTATCAAAAGCTTTCTGGAAATCTATGAACAGACAGTGTATATCTCTTGCGTATTCATTATATTTCTCAAATATCTGACTCAGAGTAAAGCATTGGTCCATAGTTGATCTGTTTACTCTAAAACCACATTGATAGTCACTAATAATTGTTTCGGTTATAGTGTCAATACGACTATGTAGTATGTTAGAGAATATTTTGTATGCTATATTGAGCAGAGATATTCCACGATAATTATTGCAGTCTTTTTTGTTTCCCTTTTTATGTATTGGGATAATAACACTTTTTTGCCAGGCTTCTGGAATGTTTTCTGTACGCCATATAATTTTTATTAGGTCGTGGTATTTCTTATACAGTTCCCTTCCGCCGTATTTTACCAATTCAGATATTATAGTATCTTCCCCACTTGCTTTTCCATTTTTAAGTTTCTTAATAGCATTGATCACTTCCTCTAGAGTTGGTTCTTGAATTTCATTTTCAACTGAATATATTGGCTCCATTTGGCTTGTATTGCTCCTTACTTGTTCATTATTCAGTAATTCGTCAAAATACTCCTGCCACCTTTCTAGTATTTGTTGTTGTTCGTTGAGTAGATTTCCTTCTTTACTTAAACATGCATTGAGTTTTGGCTCATACGACGATGTCTGTATTTTTACGCTGTTGTAGAATTTCTTAATATGCCTTTCAGCATTATTTTCAATTTCTTCAATTTGCTTATTTAAAGACTGCCTCTTCTTCTTTCTCATTAGTTTATCCGCTTCTTTTCTTTTTTGCTTATATATAATTTCATTTGCTCTTGTGCTTTGTATTAGCAGCTTCTTTCTCGCTTCATTTTTTACTTCTATAATTTCTTTGCATTCTTGATCAAACCACTCATTTCTTCTATTTCCGTTGTTTTTGGGGATAATTTCCGATGCCGTTGTAACTATTGCATTTTGCATATCTTTCCATTTTTCGTTAATATTGCTATTGGCATCTAGAGTAATATTTTCTATTTTGCGTACCAATTCTGCTTGGTATCCGTTTCTTAGGTTTTCATTTGTGATTAGTTTATCTATTTCCCAATTATTGGTTTAATTTCGGAGTTGTCATCTCCTAGCCTTTGAGAAACCAATCCCATGAAGTACAAGGCAGCACCAAAACGGCAGTTACTTCGAAAGAAACTGCTTTAGTCAAGCCTATGTTTTACAATACATAAGACTTGACCCGCCAAAATCTCGTTGGTTAGCCGATCCTAATTACTCCACCTGGGTTGGGTACCAGATCTTCCATTAGGATTGCTCGACGTAACAGGGGGACCAACGTGAAGGTGAGATTTGACTTGAAGTAGCAGAGGCTGGGCCAACGTACCAGGATACCCGTCAGCTGTAATCGCATACTACCCCCATTGATCCTATAGAGCTACCCAAAGAGCACTCCATAGAACCCCCCCCCAGGGGGGTTTTTGCTTCTATTATTTACTTTTATTGTTTCCTTACAATACTTGACTTCTATTCATTCCTATTGTTGCTAATATTGCTGCTGTTCTTATTGTTATTTTTTATTTGTGCATAGTTTGCTTCTTTGTTTTTGTATTCACATACATATATATACGTATATCCAAACATACATATATATATATATATATATTAATTTTTAATGTTTTATAAAGTTGATGTGACATATGGATAACAATTCTTCTTACTTATATCTTTTATTATTAAATTACTAAATGTCACTTAATGTCAACTAAATAAGAAAACTATGAATACATATACATATACATATATAATTATGTTTTATATATTAGGTTAAGAGGAAGAAAGAGAGATAAATAATAAAAAAGAACAAAATAAAGGTTGAATTGTTTGTTATTTGCCTTTTGAATTTATACTCTTGGATAATCCAAAAATTGGGTCATATTAAAGAAATAAATAAAATTAAAGTAAATCGTTTTAAATCAATTTAAAAATATTATCTGGGTATTTAAAAGATATTAATATAATAATCAGTATTATAATTACATTAATCTTATTAATAAATGTGATTATTGAAGAAATTTATTTTAATTTCAGGGATATTAATTTACAAAATCTGCAGGCGAATGTCATTTTTGAAAACCCGTTATTTAATTATTCAATGAAATTTTTTTTTTGGCTGTCAGATTCTTCAAATTAGTACTATGTTGAATTCAATCGGATCGGAGCATCAGGCTCAGTTAAGTTGAGTGAACTAAAATTTGACTTAACTTTATTAGTACACTATTATGAATTAAGATTTTAATTTTAATTTCAATGCAATGCATTGCATAGAGCGTACTTCAATGTTAAAAAAATTTATTCGTAGTGATCGTACTTAAAGTGATGTTAATGATTACTAATGTAAAGCTAATTACATATTATTTTGTTCACCAAAGTTATCAAATCCGGTATTTATTTTTTTTGCACAAGAGAAGTGGAAGTAGCTTCAAAGGCCTCCTATTGAAATTTTTGTTTTTATACAAGAGAAGTGGAAGTAGCTTCAAAACCCTCTAGTTGCTATTTATTTTGTACAAGAGGAGTGGAAGTAGCTTCAAAACCCTCCTATTGCTATTTATTTTATACAAGAGAAGTGGAAGTAGCTTCAAAACCGTCCTATTGAAATAGTGCGAAGTTCCTAAATATCGGTAATGCTTGACTTTAACACACCAAAACTATAATTTTTGAACCAAACTTTAGCGTGGGTCCTGGAATACATATGTACAGTTTTGTTTATGAGAAAGGATGAGAAAGGATTTTTGAGATTTTTAGGAAAATTTAGAAAATGTAGAATTATAGGATTATCAATTAATAAATTTAATCGTTATATAAAGGATAGCAGAGTAGTAGTTGTTTTGTTTTATCTGAATGCCTATACATAGATTAAAAAGCCCCATTGATGTGCTGGATTTTTAGAATTAAAAAACTAAAAAAAAAATTATTAGATAATTATTAAATTTTTATTTAAATGAATTTTTAACTCAAATATGTTAAATTTAATAAAGTTTTACTGTACTTATATTAATTAACCGTTAAGAGAAAATGTATTTGTTTTAAAACGGAAAGATTATGTAATACAATATTTTGTAATCTAATTATGTAAATTAAATAATTTAAATTTAATTTAATTATCACCAAATGTTGTACATACAGCTAAATAAAATCAATTGCATACGTTTAATTTGTATAAATGTAATTTCTTGTTTTTTGTGTTATAAAAATGTTTTCAAAAAACTGATGGATTTAAAACATAAACGAATACATTGAAATTATTTTTTTTTCGTAAAATTTTAAAATTAAAATCAATTTAGTAAGGAAAAACATAGTTTTGCATTTCAGAAGAGAGTCTTAACTCCTTGTCAACTAATTAGTTTACAAAACAACTGATCAAATAAAATCAATAGATTTTAAGGAACGTGGAACGGATCACAAGTTTATTTTTCCACTTAATTTTTCATTTCGAATTTAAAAATTCTCCAAATTTTTAGGAATTTCGTTTCATTCGTTTGATTTTGTTTTCGAATGAAATTTAGGATTTCTATGAATTTATAAAGTCAAATCTAAATTGCAAATTGCAAATACTATTTATTAAAAAAAAATCTTTAGAAATTGATTCGTTTTTAGCAATTCTTCAGAAAAATTTGAAAAAAATATGACTATGTAATTACACTCAGTCCGTCTGCCCGAGAATACATACAAAGCTTCTAAGACCGTTTAAAATAAAACAAAAGGAATTTTAACAGCGAATCGGTACAAATATTGTAAAAAATTAAATTACATAAAAGAAATGTTTCTACAACCCATCCTTAACGGAGTTCAGCCCTCCAAGTTCCCAAAAAGCCCAGTAATCAAATTGTTTTAACAATGATTTTTATAAGGGTTATATTCAACCTAAAAACGCCAAACGACAGCTGCTTTATATAAAACTTTATAAATATGTGTCAAAATTTATTTTTCAATTTATACGATTTCAAATTATAGTATTGGATTTATACGTTACTTCAGATTTATCCGTTATGCGAAAACCAATTTTTGAAAAATTCTTGACTTCTTACATTTTTTTAAACAGTTTAATTTAGAAACCTGAACTTTTGTGAGAAGATCCTTAAAAATTAGTACGAATCGATTAAAGAAAATATTTTTTGTTCCACCGTTGGGGTTTAAAACTGTAAAGGGTTAAAAACTTTACGAAAATTCGTAATTTTTAAATTCTTGTACTTTTGATATTTATCAATCAAAATACCAAGAAAAATTAATAAAAATTACGAAAGTTTCATTCAAAATATTAAAAATTTAAATTAGTAAAATAATAAGATTGTCTAGAATTAGGCGCAAAAAGAAAAAAAAAGGAAAACAAAAAAATTGCATAAACTAAGGCACAAAGAGAGAAAACAAAAGGAAAGTAATTTGCCATATTTTCCAATAATCAAAAATGTTTACTTATTCAAAAAGCACATGTCTTTTATTAATAATTAGAATTTATGTACCTAATGATTTTGTTAATATATCAATGATGCGTCCATAAACATTAATCTTAATTGATTTTTATATAGTTTTTAAGGTATATTATATTTGTTATTACGTTTAAAACACTATAATTGAGAATAGAAATATTATATAAATGTATGGATCAGATCAGAATCAAACAAGTGATGAAAAAAACCAAGGGTTTTGTAAAAAAGCACATTTTCAAAATTATACAATGTTTCATACTGAGTATTTTATCATTTATTAATATATGCATTTTTATTATTTCATAGTTATTTCATCAATTCATTATTAATTATTCATAATAGTAAAATCAATTCTTGGAATATAATCCGAATGTCTTGAAGAAAACCTGTTTAGAAAGTCTAAATATTATGTTGGAGCTTGAATGTTAACGTTCAATTTTGGAAATATATGCACTCGTGGCTAAGTTACTGATTTATAAATATGGGAAATTGTTAATTTTTAAGTCATAGTGGTCGTTCAATAAGGAAGATTCCCAAATTTCAGGGTCTGCCTTTTATATTAGATCTAATTTTATATAAAGATATTAACTTTTACGATATAATTATACAATTTTACGATATTTTTTTATTAGATATGATCTGACCGGGGTTTGAACCTGAGTCTTTGGGCGTCCTTGTCCCTACGCCATTGGTTAGTCTAATGCAAAAATATAATTTATTGAGGTATCGCAAAGTTGAAAGAGTCAACTCTACTGCCTTCCACGTTTTCCATTTTTAATTTAATTTATTTTTAAAATTAAATTTGTAATTTATATATATGTATTAATGTTAAAGTATTAATGTTATCAATCAAAGTCAAGTAAATTCAAAAATATCTTATTTATTTTTTTTAAACTAAACTATAATCCATCAGTACCAATAAGAGGAATTAAGGAACAGGATTTAAATTATACAAAAAAAAACTTAACAATGAATATTGATTGGTTTTTGAATTTCAAAAACATATTAGAAAAGTATTATTAATAAATATACATTAGACATATTATATAAACATTTGGATTGAATTGGAATGAAGTTCAAAATATTTCAATATAAAGATTAGAATATAAAAATAGTTTTATTTCTTTGATATTTAATAAAGGTTAAATAAGAATTGGCTTCAGTAAAGTAAGAGTTGTAATTATTATTCAAAAAATAGTGTATGTTAATATGTACTATGTTTATACCCGTGCATACATATATGACATCGGGTATATTAAAATTGCTCCTCTTTTTGTAACGCATTGATCTAGACGAGCTAGATATAGTGTCAAGGGTACGTATCGGATCAGCATCGAAAAGTGAAACGGTCTACCTATGTGTGTCTGTCCGTCCGTCCGTCTGTGTGTCAGCACGATAACTCAAAAACTAAAAGGACTAGAGTTTATAAATTCACACATTTTCAAAGTCATTTGAAAAAAGTAATTTTTAGACACTTTCTAGGTTTCCTTTTGATTAAAATCGGACCAAAGCTTCTGGGAGCTGTCATACAACTTTTTGCACCATACGAAATTTCAAAATGTTTTACAAATATACATAATATTATATAAAACCATTGTATTTCAAATATTGAAAAATATTTTGCATTTAATTTAAAATTTTTCATATATGAAATTGAAATACGAAACTTAGGTATTATTCATAGATCATTTTATTCATAATTTTTCATAGATATAAAGTATAATATAAAGCAATTTAGTTTGGAAGAATTTAGCTTTTAGTTTTATCCAAAATAACATTAATCAGTTTATTCAAGTTAAATTTTAAATAAAATTTTAAATTCTTCGAAACATATTAAATGATAATTTTCTAGAATATTTGAGTCATGACTTTTTAACTTTTATAATGATGAAACTAAACTATTAATATTCGAAATGCTCTTAAATTGCAGTATTTCGACTTCGCTTCCTTTTGCAATGTTATTAATTGAAGATCAATAAAGTATCGCAAGGTACAAATTCACAAAAAATTTTATTATTTGTTAACAAGTTGAACATTTTTTTTCGTATTTTATTATTAAACTTAGCTGGGTCTTCCAATGGGTTTAAAATTCAAGTTCATGTAATTGAAAAAATTCATATTATTATTTTCTATCGTCGTGCCAATATGGGTTAACAAATTTAAGTCTGTTAATAGTATCAATTCCATTGTCATAGAGCAGCACGTATACAAAATTTGAAGTCAATCAGTCAAATCATTTCTAATTTAGAGTAAAGTAAAAAATCTTTAATGAAATCTTTAAAAAAATCTTAATTATTGTGCTGCAATAGGTTAACAGAGCTCCACTTGAAAAGTGTTTTCAGACTTAATTTTGGTCCCAAAATTGGAGATAATTCGATTCAAACATTTCTTTTGTCTTATCATCTTGCAGATATCAGCTAACAAATTTCAAGGCAGTAAATAGAGTCGTCCTTGCAGCACAGCCTAAACTGGACGCTCTGTGAAATCAAAATTGTTAGGCCAGTAATGCTCCCAAGAGGAACTTTTATTTACAAATTTAATTATTTTATATACAAATATTCATGTTAATAGGCTGATCAATTTAGAAGTCCATAAAATACATTTGTTACACCGATCCTAAGCTACTGATACCAATACTATATAGCAAACATCTCTTCAACGTTACAAGAATCTTGTACATTCAGAGAAGGGTATTTGGATTGGTTAATAAATTATCTCCATGTTTCTTTGGGTTTGTCTATATAGCACCTATACACTTCATGAAGTTATATTTATTAAACTTAAAGTAACTATTACACTTTTATATCTGTGAGTTATATTATTGAATAAAATTAATTTTTTTTTATATTTTGTATTCTTTTATATTATTTGTATGCTGGTATTCAATAAAAATGGAAAGCCTAAAGCAACTACTCATATATGAGGACAGCACTCTAAGCGTTATTCCTTCAAAATTAATTTTGAATAATTGTTACTAGCAAGTAACTGTAAGTCTGTATTTTAAACCCTTTCTTTTTAACTTTTATTATATTTAGTTGTATGGCTGCAAGGTACAAAATATAAATAGACTCACTTATCAATGTTCCAAAATATTTTAAGTCAATTTGTCAATTATCCAAAATATTTAAGTCAACTTGTCAATATTCCAAAATATTTTAAGTCAACTTGTCAATTATCCAAAATATTTAAGTCAACTTGTCAATATTCCAAAATATGTTAAGTCAACTTGTCAATATATGTTAAGTCAACTTGTCAATATATAACAAGTGTAAAATTAATTATTAATCAGAATAATTTTTTTTTAAATTTCTTAATATTTCTTTAAGAAATGGCTATTGTTTAAAATAATTGATATTTAAAATGAAAATCTTTCAATTTCACTTCAACTTAACCGATAAGTTATTTTTTAATTTAAATGGCAATATGGGATAAGAGTAATATATACAATTTTATAATAATAAATTGATATTGTTTTATTGATAGACAGTTATTGAAATTATAATAATATGTTATTCTTCTAGTAATTCATTGAATCATTTTGGTTTTTATCTATCAAATAAAGTACGAGTAGGCTTTTAGTAATTTATTGATTTATATTATTAAGAAACATTAATAAACCGTAATTATTGTCCAGGGAAATTTGTTCAGTTAAAAAATACTTTGGAAAATTTTTGTATTGATTGATATGGCAACAAAAATATAAAGAAAAATTCCAAAAATTTTCTTTGTTTTTTTATTTTTTTTAATACAAATAATACAAAATTAAAGAATTTTTTATTTTAAAAATAATTTATATAATTTTGATTGACATTTTCTTTTGACAAATTGATGCTCGTGTTGTCTATTGAATTAATTTCGGAAATTTTTATCAATACGTAGGTTTAAAGTTTTTATTTATGATTTTAATGTTATATCAAAGATGTTTTAAGTTTTTTTAAAAGTTGTTTTTTAAAAGAGATAATTATGTTAGATTGCTACATTAATATTGGGTTAACTTAAATATCAAATCTTATAGTTTAAATGTACAACTGGTATGTGTCTGTACCTTGAAATTCGAGGAAGAATATGTATTTTTTTTTATTTTTTTCTCCTTCTGAACTTCTTTAGGAAGTTAAAGGCATTCACCAAGTCTATTTAGAATAGGTTTCTGTAATCGTATTATTCGCTAAACCGTTGATTACTCGGCTGTTGCTATTGTATAAGATTATGAAAACACAAAAGTTAATTTTGTTGCGCCATCTACGAGTATTATCCTATACAAAAGCTATTCATTCATTACATCTTAACTTATATTACGATATTAACTATTACGATATAATTCTACAATTTTACGATATTTTTTTTTATTAGATATAATCTGACCGATATTTCAACCCGAAACCTTCCGCATTAAAGGCGGTGTCTTTATGACTACGCCATTGGTCAGATAATTATTATATTTTTTTTTTTTTTTTTCAAACTCTAGGAAAACGAATTCCTTTATACATAGCTAAAAAATAGATATGTAGGCTTGGCTATTGGGCTAAGGAGTTAGAAGGAAAATAGGATAGAAGAGAGAGTTGGGTGGCGGGTGGAAACATGTTTCATATTCTAGTAGTTCTCACAATAAATGAGTTTCCTTAACCAGTTTTGAGCCACCTAGGGGTTTCCACTGTGTAGAAGTGAGTATTTGAGGCCTCCTTGGTGTTGCGTTGGAATTGTTCAAAGGGAGGCATTACTGATTTTAATTCAATAGAGCAAGTGTCAATACCTACAAGATATCTATAAAAGTAATATATATGTATACATGGATATTTCTGTTTTATCATTTTCCAAAGGTCTTTGTTTGAAATTTTCCTGAACCAGAATATCCCACTTAAAATTCGCAGACATTTGTTGAAAAATATTTGAAATTTTAAAAAACTGTTTTCTAAATACCCAGCCATGTTTTGCTGTCATTCAGCAAAAATGGTTCGAAAATCCTTAGTTTTGTAACTCTGTTAATTTGGGATGATCATCATATAATTATTCACCTAAGAAAGTTATATTTCGGTACATCTTTTAGTGGTGTATCATTTGAAATTATTGGTGTAGTATTTATAGTGTCCACACTCATACCTTTGTTTTTCCCATATTTATTTTAAGCCGGACGTCTGCTGCAAAATTCAGCCTGTCAATTTTAGTCTGCATATTTCCCTGTGTATGGGCTAGGAGATATATGTTGAATCATAATTTTTCATAATTGTGTCTAGTACTTTAAACAAGAGCAGGGAGAGATTTTATTTTAATTTTCATATTTTTTTCATAATTATTCTTTCACAAAGTTTTTTTAATAATTTTTCTAATAACTTCTTTTACTCCTACAAATATGTTATAGTTTTAATTTAATTTCTAAATTGACATATTTAATGATTAGTCATTATTTCTTTTTTTATTGTATATTATATTGTATAAAACTATAAATTTCAAAATTTTTTGGAAAATATTATGATATTAAATATTTTTATGTTATATAAAAATCTGTAAAATATATATGTACATATGTATGCATATAAAATATTATGTACAAAGTAATATAATAACATCTTTAAGCAATTTTGATCATAAAACTTTAAGATAATTTGTATATATGCTTTTATCCTGTAATTTATTATCCAAATGATAATTTATTAATGTTTTTTAATTATCATTTTTGTTACTTATGTACAAAATTTATTTTAATTTTTATTTCGAATTATGAGTCTTAAGAGAATGTAATACTCGTAAATTAGAGTAAAAATATGCCATAAAAAAATAAATTTTAGAATTATTATAATTTTAGGTCCAATTCTTTTTTTCCTTGATTTTATTTTATCACAATGGAGTCATCAATTTAACTTTTTATTTATAATGTATATATATTGTATATTAAATCTCTATATTAAATCTCTATATACAATTAGTTAGAAGCTTTTGTTATGTATAAGGAAGTTAGATTTGAGAACACATTGAGACAAAAAGCATGCGTACAGAGCGCTCAACACTTCAACAAATTCTACTAGGAGAAAGTCAAATTGAAGAAGTAGAGCAGTTTAATTATTTAGGAAGCATGGTGAATTCAAATGGGGGAACAGAAGTTAATGTTAACAGCAAAATAAATAAAACTAGAGCTGCGTTTGGAACTCTATCAAACATATGGCAGTCAAATAATATTCTAGGATCTAGTAAGTAAGTAAGTAAATGTAATGAAATCATGGGAATCTACGTTTTTGACTGGATCACTATAAGTTTGTTGGCAATTGCCTAATTCGGACGTTGTTCATAACACTTAACAGAAACGTTTATCAAAATAGATATAAAAGAAGGAAAACGTAGAGTAGACAGTTAATTACTTTGACTTAAGGTGTTTTCCCTCAAAAAGAAGTTTTACAGCAGCTCCTCGAAGCAATTGCATTAGACTAAAATTTTCCATAAACTTAGCTCATAAATCTAAGTTACTTTTGGCAAAATTTCTTACAACCCCACTGAATCTTTTTTGATTCTGATCCTATTCACTTTGACTCTATATACACCTCTCCTCCCCTCCTTTCCAACGCTATAAATGGCAAATTTTATTTACTCTTTGACCAAGGCTCATGTGGGTTCAAATATTGTTGTTCATAAGTGTTGTGTGACAACTTTTGTAATAATTCTCTAAAGTGGAATTGAAATATCTACAAAAACGATTTAGACTGACCATTAGTAGATAGACAATGTTTCAAATGCTTAAAATCATCTAATTTTTGGCTCTTTATTACTGCATTTGATTAGTTTTTTTTCTAATCGTAATTCGACTATTCTGGGAATTTGCAGTATTTACTAAGAGGTACATGTTCCGCTTTTTTAATAATATGTAAGACTGTTATTATGATTGATTTAAATTTATTTAATGACTCCATATGCTACTTTTTAACTTTTACTTAAAAATTATATTAATAAACTATCATATATTAAAATTTATTTTTAATTAATATTTTTTTAATTTTTATTTTCAATTTAATAATTTTGTAAAAATTTATAATTTGTATCTTTTCCAATGAATTATTATCTTAAAGTTTCACTCTTTCATATTATGAATATACAAATTGAAATTCGGAACTTTAAAATTATGTCATAAATTTAATGTTTTTTATTATCTAACTTTTAATTGACCATTATACTTGTTATATGTAGGTTTATGTTATTAAAAGTTTTTAACAGGGACGTACTACTGTTATTTATCATCACTAGGCATAGAGCAAAGCGAATTTGGATATCCTATATCTTACTAATATCAATGTAACGATATGGAGACTACACCTGGCAAGAGTACTAAAGTATTGATCTTACATAAATCACACAAAGTAGTTTAGGCAGATGAGGGCATGAAACTCACCTGCCAAGCTGTGAATGAAGTCCAAATCTGAATTAGTTCTAGAATTTATAGAGTCATAGTGTGCTTTAAAACTAAGTCTCCAGTCGCTTGAACCACTCCCAAATAATGTACAGTGTCAGGTCAGCGTAGTTTAATCCCGTTTAGGAGCGTGAGGTGCAATGTATCATCTTTTTCCTTATAAACTTGAACCGCCCCTAATTTTTTATACTTTTAATAGAATATAATAATTGGATGAAATTTAAAGAATATGTTTTGGATGTGTTAACATATATATATATATGTACATGCTTTTTCTGTTTATTTGTAAAATCATTTACATTATATACATAATATAAATTGTATATGATGTCAAAATATATACATATATTAACTATAGTTATAAAGTATAAAATTTTTTATTATTGTTATTATTATTATAATTTATACTAAATAATTTTCTGGTTCCTGTATTCTTTGTAATGATTTATATATTTAATATTATAATATGTATATGTATTATATTCATAGACATACATTCATACATAATATTATTGAAATCTTTAAATGATCATAATAATCTAAATGAATTTAATTTCCTTAAGGATACTTAAAATATTTTCAAAATATTACAATTTATATGAATATTATTGTTGGTATATATATTAAAGTGTGTATGTTTATGTATATGTATTTGTATATAATATTATAACATTATAGATAATAGGTATAGCATTAGATGCACAGTTGAAGACATATAAAATATACAAAACCCTTTCGTAATCTCCTTAATTGCCTTTATTTTATCATTTTTATGATTAATATTTGGTGTAATTAAAGTTCGGGTCCCTCAACATAAAGTCGATGCAGATTTTTGAAAACTGTCAGGGCTGCTAATAAAACTAAAACCAAAATAGTGGATCACAAGCCAGCACTTAAGTCAGTTCAAAAGCCGTGCCGTGGATTAAATCTAGTTAAATGGAGAACTCTCAAGGGTCTTATAATTTCAGTAAAACGATATCTAAACTAAAATATGAATGAAAGGTACTCCGTCCGTCCGTCCGTAAACACGATAAATTTGTACTTAAGGTTACCAATGACAAAAGTACAACTGCGATAGGGCGAAATCGGGTCATTGACTCGGATCCTGAAAACTTTTGATCATATTAAGGTCAAATGAGTATAATCCGAAACCAATCAAGGTCGAACTTTTAAATTTGGTAGAAAAGAGTTTTTTCATATTTCCTATGTGTTTCTGAAATTTAGGATTAAATTGGAGTGGTAGTTCGGGAACTTACCACACACTTCTCGAGACCATGCTTCATCATCTTTGAAATTTATAAAGATAGTAACTTTAAATTTTCTAAAAGAGTGGTTCTGTTCTGTTTTCATTATGTTTCTAAAATATGTGGATTAATTAGAGTGGTTGGTCGGGTGCCTCCCACACACCTCTCCAAATCTAATAAGCAAATTTTTGAAAATAATAACGTTAGAAACCTAAAGCTTAATACAATGTAGTTCTGTTTGAATTTTGTATGCTTTAATTTTGAAATAAATTGAAGCGGCGGTTTGGATACCTATCACGTGCCTCCCAAGACTTAAATAAGTATATTTTCGAAATAAATAACACTAGAAACCTGAAAATTGGTAAAAGAGTGTTATATCGGGTTTTTTTTTTGTATGTCCATAACTGTTATATATATATATATATATATTATTTTATTACACCACACAAGAAATTATAATAATGAAGACAATCACAGTATTTTTGGAGAATAGAAAGGTAAAGAAAGAAAAGAAAGAGATAGATTATGGTTAATAAAATATAAATTATAGTGTAGGTAAGATATAATTTTGTTTTTAAGATTTTTGTTTTTATTTTTTTAAATAAAGTTTTTTTTTTTTTTATTTTGTTTGATGTAATTGTGCTGTTGGTCTCTGAAAATTTTCTAAAAGACTGGATTATTTCAAAAGAAAATATATATATATATATACAAAATTAAACAACATTAAGGTATGAGTATTTTAAAATAATTTGAAAGTAAAGATATTAAAAGAGAAGTTGGGGGGTGGATGGAATTTGAGATTTTTGCCTGTAGTCAATTTGTCATTTCTTCAACTACCTTAAGCACGAAATTTAATTTATTAACTTTATACTCTTTTTATTGTATATATATAAAATATAATTGTATATGTATTTTATTGTGTTTGCTGGGAAGTTAATCATAATTGGTTGTTTTTGTTGTATAATAAAGTATAATTTTCCTACGTGCAATAATAAACAAAATCTGGATAAGTTATTATATAATTAAATATATGTATATTAAATTGTTGTTATATATTATGATGGGTGTATATATATATAGAAATATGATATAACTATGGGTGTATAATTTATTACAAATAAAAGATGATTGACATTTAAGGTTAAGAAATTAATGTGTATATGATTGTGTGTTCTGAAGGTATCATTATATAATGGTCATAGTGAGATTATGATGAAGCATGTGTTAAATTTTAAATTAAAATTATTAATTTTTGGAAAATAATAATATTTAAATAAAAATGCAAAGAAGTTTATGATTTCATTATGAAACAATTTGTAGAATAGAAGTCTAGTGAATTTTAATTTGGTATAAAAATGTGACAGTCTTTTATAACTTTATATTAATTTTCGTTTTAAATAAAGTTTTTAAATTTTGTATAATTATAAAATTTTAAATAACGTAAACTTTTAGGAAGGATTATTCGTCCTTTATCAAAAAAGATTAATTCGTTCTTTAATTTTTTTAGTTAAAAAATTAAAGATTAGGATTATATTATAAGATCCCTTTATTTTGGATATCCAATGATAATCTTTAATTCGATACGGAATATAGTCGAGTAAATTGATTACTAACCCCCTTTTAATCTTACTCTGAAAACCTAAGTACCTAATTAATCTTTTTAAAAAGTTTTTAAAATTAAAATTTGATTTATTTATGATTCTGAACTGTAAAATTTTTATTTTGCGATTACCAGAACAAGAACGTTGGGGTGTAATGCGTTGGATGTCAAAAACCAGTTCCATATATACAGGATGTTCGAATTTAAAGGTTAAAAAAGTTCATAACGAACAAAAAATTGTTGTTGAGAGGTTGTCCATTTCCAACGGTTTCCGAGATAACTGTCTTAAAAGTAATTTCGTTAAAGAATAAGCAACATCTTCACCCCTGTACGACATAAAAGGTTCATTTACATATCAGTAGCTAGATAGCATCAGAATCGAAAAGTAAATCGATCTAGCTATGTATGTCCGTCCATTTATAACTCAAAAAATAAAAGAGCTAGAATTTTGAAATTTTTACAAATGCGTATTTATGTAATAGCGAGGTCACGCCAATGAAATCCAGCCATTTTGTTTCACGGATTCGGGGAGTTGCCATATAATTTCATATTTTATATGAGCATTACTCTATACCTAATAAAGCTGTCTAAAATTTTGTCAATAGTAGTTAACTTTAATGGTCAACTCCTGAAAAAAAACGAGGAAGAGTGTAGTAGAGTAGACTGTGTCAACTCTGGGATATCCGTATGACGGTAACATATACATTATATCATTAATGTAATAATTACTTTTGGCAAAATTTCAAACATACCAGCTTTATTAGGTGAAATATAATGCTCATATAAAAGAAGGAGTTGTATGGCAGCTACTCGAACTCATTACAACAGACCAACCAAATTTTGCAGAAACTATGGCCATAAAACTAAACTACTTTTGCCAAAATTTCAGACACGTAGCTGTAATAGGTACAGAGAAATACTCATATAAAAAAAGAAGTTGTATGGCAGCCACCCGAATCCATGGACTAAAATTGCTGGATTTAAATAGCGATGACGGATATTGCAAAAAAAAACGAATTTTCGAAAATTTCAAGATCCTAGCTCTTTTAGTTTTTGAGTTATCGTGCGGACGGACGGACGGACATACACAGCTAAATCGATTTTTTTTTCGATTCTGATTCGATCCATACACTTGAGTCTATATCCTCCCACCCCTCCCCCCTACTTCTCTGCGTTACAAACGTAATGGCAAATTTACTATTTAGCCATTTGTAATTTGTTTTTTTAATTATCATCATCACAAGTTGAAGCTAAAGATAATTCAGATAAATCTATTTGGTATAGGTTTAAAGTTAAGAAGGTTGAAGGGTTGGTTGAAATCTACGATAAAGTTCACTATTTTGAATGAAACATCAGAATCAAATTTTCAGTATAAATTTTCGAGAGGAACACCCCTCTGAAAGTTAACAAATAAATATGTCTAACACAAATGATGACAAATATACACTTAAAAGTTTAATTATTTTAAATTAAATCCTTTGTTGATGACATTAACTTGATATAATGAATATTTTATGATCTTTTAAACTTGTTAAATTGTTCAAGATGAATAAAACCAATTGAAATCATAAAATTTCTTATAATAAAAATCATATATATATATATACTTATATATAACTGAAAATTTCCAAAAATTATATAAAATATTTTTATATAATAAAATTTTGGAAATTGTTGAAATCTTAATTTTTCTATGGTTATTGTGGCATAGTTTTATTTTTTTTGACAGCTTTTATGCGGTTATCCTTTCTATGGTTACTCTATACTTAGCTTTATTTTCTTACCATAATTGTTGAATTTAATAGATGTGGTGTAGGAGTTTTTTTTTTGTTGTTATTGTTGTTGTATTTTTTTTTATTAAACAATTTAATAACTACACTTGAATACTAAAATTCAAACAAAAAATAAGAAAGAATAAGAAAAATTAAAAAAAAAAAACCCTTAGAAGAAGTTATAAAATAAAATTGTGTTAAAGTTGGGTATACAATTCTAGTAATTTAATCTTCACGTGTTTTTATTCGGAGAAATATTTAAGGGATATTAAAATAAAAACAAGTTATCATAAAAAATCAAGAGTTTTTAAACAAAGTACATTTCCAAAATATCTCAGTGTTTCATACCAAATATCAGGTAAAGGGTAATAATTTCTTAAAATTTAATTTTATAACCAGAATTTGTAAATGCAAGACATTTTCGTAAAGTTTACGAAAACCCTATAGTATTAAGAAAAACCTTGAACCCACATTAAAATACCATGATAGGACTTTAATTTTTTTATATCACCTCAAATAAAATTTGGAATACCGGTCAAACTTATTTATGTTTCAAAATGTAGAAATAAATTCAAAATGGATTGTAAATTGACATTTCCGAATGTGTTTCTAGGACATTCTAGAACATAAACCCAATTATAATTGAATCAATTTACAAAAGCTTCTCTTCATGGGTACTCAACCATTGGCTATGTTCCAAATTTGAACTAATTTCGACGGGGTTCGAGATTCTTGAAAAGTCTGAAGTTGTAATAGGGGGTCTTCCGAACCTATCGTCCGATTAGGTTCACCTACGAACTTAATTTTAATGTTGACCGAATAAAGCATTCATACCAAATTTCATCGAAATATTTTGAAATTTACGTGAGTGCTGACTGATTAAAATCCAACGATTACACTGGTTAGGTCACGTAGGAAGGATGAATGATGATGCTCCAGCAAGAGCGGTTTTTGACTCCAATCCGGAGGGTAGACGCAGAAGAGGTCGAACACATCTTCGATGGAAAGACGGTATTCGGTCAGATGTAAGAATGGTGAATATTGTTGGAAGTTGAAAGGAAGCTGCGCAAGACAGAAGCCAAAGGAGGAAGGCTTTTGCCTCAGCTCAAAAATAATAATTTGTTATGCCAATAAAGTAAAAGTAAGTAATACTGCTGACACACATACCCACAAATACCAACACACAAAATAATTTTCGAAATCACGTTTCCGACAATGTGGAACCGCTCTTGTTAAGACAGTAGAAATTTTATTTTTTTTTCATCAAGGAACTTTTAACCTTTTCTTCTATAGTATTGATACTGAAGTATACATACTTCATACATGCAGTTCTGGAACCGGTGGGAGTAACCGAAAAAAAAATACTCCATAAAATTTTTTGTAATATCTATCTGCAATTAACATTTCATTTCTTTTTTTGAAAAGGTTTATAATTTTTGCCGTGACAGACAGACAAACGGACAAAGAGGAAGTATAAAGACACATATTTCGCAGAATTTTTTGAAAATAAACTAAAAAAACAGAAAGATAAACAAAACACAAACAAACAAATAAAACAAAACAAAACATAAAACAAAAAGTCAAATAAAAAAATTTTTACTTGTTATAAATTTCCACTTGTGTTAATGTGAATTAAAGTGATTTTAACTTAAAGTTTTTTGGTTTTTTCTTTTTGTTTATTTTATGTTTTATTCGGGATTTTCCCGTTATTTTTTATTTTTTTAAATATCCGTGTCTTAAATTACTGTTAAAGTTATATTCATATATAAATATATATATATATATATAAATTGGATTAAAAAGTATTTCAATTAAATTATTGAAAAAAAAAAAATAAATAAATTAAAGAGTCATACCGTGGCTATTTTCAACAGCGATTTTTTTTTTTAAACGGTTTTGTAAAAAACGACAAATTATTTTAACGGTAATTTAAAGTTTTTTTTAATTTTTTTTTTTTTGATTTTTATGGATAAAATAAAATGAAAAGTAGAAAGGTATTTATAGTGGTAGTATAATTAAGTTTAAAAAAAGTTTTTGAAAAACAAAATTTGGGAAAAAAAAACTTTTAAATCTCTTAATATTTAACGAAGGTCGCTAGGGATGAGAATTTAATAAAAAGAGAACAGGTAATTTAAGATGAGTGTGATTTATTTTTTATGGCGATTTTTTTTTTTGTTTTTGAGTATTAAAACAATATATATGAAAATATAATCGAATTTACGTGATATATATGTCAAATTGTTTGTTTAAATGTATTCGTTTTGACGTATGTGTTAGTTAAAAAGGTATTTATGAGATTCGAAAGCAAGATCATATAAAAGTTTGAGCAGGGATGCAAAATCTTTATTTGGTAATTCATAGTTCAGCCTAAACTCAGTACGTACAGGCAGTCTGTGTGCAGCTTACCCTCAGAGCGTTCACATTAAAAAAATAAACACGATTAAGAATGAACTGTAATTTTAAAACTCTTAAAGTGGCCCTTTAGATTCTTTTAACTGTGTTTTAGAGCTTCTCAATTATAAACTCCACTACCAACAGTTGCATTTAAACTCTAAACTTTCCTTAAACTTACTTACATTCATGGTAAATGGGTAAAAGATGCTCGGGTATAAAGTGCATACATATATGACCACGGGTATATTAAAATTGATCCTCCATTTTGAACGCATTGATCTGACAAGGGCAACTATAATCTTTCTCGTTTTTTAATCATGTCGATCTGCTTACTTTTTTCTATGATTGACTGAGGTAACAAAAGTTTTAAAAATAAAAACCAGTTCTAAAACAGATTTCCATTAATATAAAATTATAAATTCTTTTTATAAGATTAATTTATACTTTCCAGTTTAATATTTAAATTATAATTCCAAAATATTATAGTTTATGTTAAAAGCAGTAGTTTTATAATATTATTATGTATATAATATGTTCATGTATTCATAAAAATGCTCATTAATATGTATAAATATTGAAGGTAGATAATTAATAACAAAATGAAATTTTGTTATGTTAAAAAAAAAGAAACAAGTAATGAAGAAAATCATGGGTTTTTAAAAAAGCCCATTTTCAAAATTACACATTGTCAATCAAGAAAATCTGTCAAAATGCGTCAAAGTAAAGTGTTAGAGCTTGAGTGTAAACGTTTAACCTTGAAAAATATACACAGGTGCCTAAGTTGCTGGTTTTAGTCCAAAAAACCTATGAATGGGAAAGTTCCGAAATTTTTTCGAGCAAACTTATACTAATTTTTAAGTATCTAACCTCTTATTACATCGCCCACACTTTTCAGATTCAGGTACGATTCAATTTGCATATATATATATATATTGCTCTCTTTTTCTGGCACAGAATTCTCAAACCCAAGTTCTCCCATTACTACTAACTCATGCTAATTTGGAAAATATTAATTTCTCCCAGGATATTGAGTTTTTAACTAAAGCTTTCCACAAGATATGAGGAATCAAGTTTCTCATAACGGTATTTTAAATTACTGTATATGACAAACCTTTATATATATGGGTTACATATATTTATAAAGCTTACCAAAACATCAATTATTGAAAATATACCAGATTGTAAATATTCGTAATGAACTTTTGTTATAACAATTTAAATATAAGGATTTTTTAAACTTCGGCGGCGGCTGTTGCTCTGTAATGGGTTTGACTACAGAAAAAACTTCTTCCATGAAATAAATTACAATATCGTATTTCAAACGGTATAAAAATTTTGTACACATACAGATAGACAGCGTCAAACTATATTAGAACATACATCGATGAGTCTGACTTTTTCAAACGGTAAATAATTTATTTTTTAATTTTTTTTTTTTTTGTAAACGTGGCAATATTTTAATATTTGATATAAATCATAATTTTTTTTTGTGTTAAACATTATTAGCCCGTGTTATTTTAAAACTTTTAAAAAAATTTGAAATTTTATATTATTATGAATTGAAAAACTTTTTTTTATCAATTTATTCAAAATTTTATAATTAATTTTAATCAATGAATCAAAAAAAAAATATTTAATAGAAATCAATTTAATATATTTTGTATTATATTATATTGTACTAAAAAAAAACAGAGGTAATTTAATAAAAATAGGTAAATTGCTGAGATTAAGTTGATTGGTTTTAATTTGGATCTATGTGTAATTGAATATTTTGTTTTTATTTGTTTTTTTTTTTTTTTTTCATGTTCCAATTATAATTTTAATTAATTTAATTGAATTAGGGTGAAAAAAGATTTTAGATAAAAATTGAAATATTAAAATAATAATTAATTAAAAAAAAAAAAAGAAAAACAAACAAATCATAATTATATTTTTTGAAGAAGAGTTGTTATGTCAGCCTTTTTTTATCACTTAACCAAATCTATTATAAATGTCTAATTAGATATATACGTTCATAAATCATATTTTGTACAATATTATTATAATTGAATTATAAGCTGTCAGTATTACAGTTTAGAAGTCAATTTCAAATATTTGTTGTCAATTTTCTTATAAGTACTTAACACGTTTATTGTATTTTAGCAATATTTAAGCAAAGTGACAGTTATATTATATGTATATGTATACATTGTCGAAAACAATTTATCATAACCTAACAGATAATTTTATTGAAAATATATCGTAAGTTCTAAAATTGTTTTGTATAACGAGTGTGTGTGTGCATGTGTTTCAAAACGATTACTCCATTAAATTTTAACCGATTTTGATGAAATTTGGTGTGTATGCTTTCTTCAACCATTGTGAAGTAAAGTTTTTTGATAGGCCAGATTAGACCACTGCATCGGGAGGCTCACAGACAAAAAAACCAGACTCTTTGAGTCTTCAAGTTCTAGCCCTCGAAATGAGTTCAAATTTGGTGCATAGGCTATTTGTGGTTACCCAAGAAGAGTAGCTTTTATAAATTTTTTATTGTATAATGGTGTCTAGAGATTCTGGAAGTTTCGGAAATGTTAACTTCTAATAATGGATCAAAATCTCACCTATTTTAATGAAATTTGAAATAAAAGCATTTTCTATCAATAAGATCGAGGGGCTCGCATATAAAATCACCAGACCTTGCAAGAAATAAAGACTTTATAGCTTTCCAATACATAATATTACAATATAAGCTAATAATAGAATTGTAACTATTGAAAATCTAAGACGTTTTAGGCCTAGTACTAGTACTATCTTATGTTTTAATTATATGTGAAATTCACTGAGATCAATTCTAATAACTCGAATATAATATAACCCCCTATTCGAACATCTACCTAAGGTATAGACAAGCTTATTAGTCTAAAGTTGAGCAGTTAGCACTTAAAAAAAAACAAGTGATGAAAACAAACAAAAAGTTTTTAAATAAGCACATTTTCAAAATTATATTGTATTGCATACTGAGTTTAATTTTGGAAATATACTGGTGACTAAGATTCTGCTTATTTATAAAATATACTAGCTAATACCCGGTGCGCGTTGCTGCGCCTCTTAATGGAGGATTAATTGAAGTTGATGTTACTGCAAAAAGTTAACACAAAAATTACACATGGTTTACACATGTAAATTTTAAAATGTATGAAAGCAATCTTTTTAAAACGATTTTCCTAGGATTATTCTAGTAATTTTTGAAACTTTCTTTAATTCAAAGCAGTACAAACTACTTTCCAAAATTTGACATAATTTACTTCCAAAAAAAATTTTTTGACCAATCGTAGGACCGTCTGTTAACAGACTCAACTCCATTTTCAAGTTGCTTCACATATATAAAATTTTAGGTCAACCAGTCAAATCGTTTCTAATTTACAGTTAAGTAACGCAAAATCTATTAAAAGCCACTGTGCCCCATTGGGTTAACGGAACTACACTTTCTCTTTGGAGCAGTATTGCGCAAAATTGGACGTAATTTGCTTCCAAATCTTTTTTTTGTCAGCCGTCGGGCTGGCATAGGTTAACCAATTCCAAGTCCGTTAAAAGAGTTAATTTAATTCTCAAAACGGAAAACATATACAAAATTTGAAGAAAATCGGTTAAACCGTTGTTAATTTAGAGTTAAGTATTGAAAAAACCTATAAAAAGCTGTTGGGCCGCAATGGGTTAATGGAACTCAACAAAATTTTTTTTGGGGCTTTTTTTTAAGCCAAAGCAGAATTTCTTAAAATCGGACAAAATTTGGACCCAAAATTTTTTTTGACCACCCGTCGGCCCAACATGGGTTAACAAATTCTAAAACTGTTAATAGTGTCTGCTCAATTCTCAAAGAGCATCACGTATACAAAATTTGAAGTCAATCGGTCAAACCGTTTTCATTTTAGAACAAAGAAGTTTAAATACTTGCACCACAGCCCCAAATTGGCGGTCTGTTAGAGCAAAATTTTTGGTCCACGATTTCTTTCCGTACCCAAAAACCTCTATATACCAATTTTCATGAAAATCGGCTGGGCAGTTTAGGAGTCTATTCGCTACAAACAAACAAACAAATAAACAAACTTTCGCTTTTATATATATAGATAGATTGCTAACAGTAATTATTAAAATAACAAGTGATGAAAAAAAACCAAGGGAGACACTTTCTTCAATTTAAGGAACCGCTTTTAAATTTAAGAAAAATTTTTAACATATGTTAAAATATAATGTTAGGCCTTTAAATTTTGTATATTAATAAAAAAAAAATTGGACAGGTATTCAAGTTACAGGTGCTTAAAAATAGCAAAATTTAAGTTTTCGAGCCCTTGTAGCTACTAAACAGGGGGCTTGACAAAAAAATTTTGTTAACCGACTCCTACTAATTTTTGAGGATCTAACTTCTCCCAAAATTTCAGGACCCTATCTTAAACCGTTTAGGAGATATATGGGACCAAAAATTTTGCAAAAATTGAGTTTTATATAATGGTAAATTTTAGTACATGGCAACTTGGTTGCTATTTTATGGCAACCCTATACATTTAAACGACATATTTTTATAAAGCCTATAAAAGCAGCTCTCTTCTACCGTTTTTCGATTGAAAATAAACCCAACAGAACTCTTGTTATACCAATTTAAATATAGGGCTTTTTTGGAATTTGCAGGGGCTGTAGTTTCGTCACCCTTCAAAATTAAGAAAAACCATTAACACATGTTGAAATATAATTACAGAGCTTTCAATTTTGTATATCACTAAAAAAAAATTTGGACAGGTATTCAAGTTACAGGTGTTTAAAAATAGCAAAATTTCTATTTTCGAGCCCTTATAGCTCCTAAATAGAGGGCTTGACAAATAAATTTTGTTAACCGACTCGTACTAATTTCTGAGTATCTAGCTTCTCCCAAAATTTCAAGACCCTAGATTGAACCGTTCAGAAGATATGTGTAATCAAAAATTTTGCAAAAATTGAGTTTTGTGTAATATTAAATTTTAATACCGCATGGCAACCCTAAACATTTGTGTTTTAAATATTTATAAAGTTTATAAAACCAGCTATCGTTTGCCGTTTTCAGATTGAAAATATATCAACAGAACTCTTGTTATAACAATTTAAATATAGGGCTTTTTCCAACTTTGGGGGGCTGTAGCCCCGTAACAAGTGGGGCTACAGAAAAAAATTCTTCTACGAAATTATTTTTTTTGCAAAAACTACCCAGGGTTAAAAATTTCTTTACTCTATTTCAAACGGTGTAAAAGTTTTTGTAAACATACTGACGGACGGACGGACGGACAGAGTGAAGCTATATTGGCACATTTTTACAAAATTTTTTGAAAATGCGCTAAAAAGGTTAAAACGCCAGTGCATCAAATCTATGTTTTATTTTTTTTTTCAATTTGTTAATATTTTTAAAAATATAGTTTGTCTTAATATTTATTTGAAACTTTCAGTTCTATGTTTATCATACTATTTATCCTACAATAATATTTTAAAAATTTTATTTTAACATTGAATAACATTTTAAATGTATGCAATTTTTTGCGTTTATTTACAAAAATAAAAATACTTTGGTTAAAATTAAGTTTATTATCTCTTATTTTCTTTAAAATTTAAGAGTTACCGTTATTTTCATAATTTTCTTAAATATTTTTTTATCTTCTATTTTATAATCCTTCTTTTCAACATTTTTTTTTAAATAAATGAATTTTGATAATAACAACAATAAAAACTTTTTTTTAAAGGAAAAAACATAAACTGAAAAGTTAGTTTAAGTGCGAGCAAAAAATAGCAAAATTTTGAGGAAATTTCTCTTGAAAAAAAAAAAAAAAAATCGTATTAGAAGTAAATTTTTAACGTATGACTTTATATTTGTCACAAAAGTAAAAAAAAAAAACACATTTGGGAGGAAGGAGTAGCTGTAATTGTTGTTTAAGAATTTTTATTTTTAATTTTTAAACTTTTTTTCTGAATATGAAAAAAAAAGTTTTTGAAGCACTGTATTAAAAACTAAAAGAGCTTGTAATATACACATTACACAAGGTTTTCTAATAAGAACATCAAAATGAATTGAAGAGTACTGAAAATAGTTTTTTTGTTCAAAATTAAATATAAATCAGTGCTTGGATTATAGGAAGGTCAAAGTAAGGTCAAGTATTTTTCACTTCTACTAAAATTTGAACGCAGGCTTTCAAATTATAATTTAGGCACTCTAACCTCAACTGGTTATCCGGGTAAGCAAATTAGTTAGTTAAACCAATATATTAATTTCAAGTCAATTTGTAATGAAAGTTTGCAATTTAGGCACATAAGCCTTTGGAACCCAGAAATCTGTTAAACTGATTAAACGTCAGATTAAACAGATTTACGAATTACAATATTTTACTAAATGGCAAATGCCAAAATAAGAATAATAGAATCTGTAAACATGTTGATAACAAAACTCAACAACTTAGGAAATCTAATATAAATTTTTTAGCAACTGAAAATAAAATAAAAATCCTTATTGAAACACCTTCTTGAAGCACTGTTAGGCGTCTTTATGGTGGCGAGTCATATGTCACCAATATTTCATAACGTATTTCTTCTTCTTTATTCGCGAACTTTGTTTCAAAGGTATATTAAATTTTCCATTACGTTTGTAGGTATATTAAATTTTTCATTTACGTTTTAACTCACTAAAAAAAAAGTATAGTGCAAAAAAAGGGTGTAAATATAGACTCAAGTGTACGGATCGGATTGAAAACTAAATCAACTTAGTTATGTCTGGTGGCATCTCCTAGTGTTGTTCTGTTTGCAAGATAACTCAAAAATTCAAGAAACTCTGATTCAATTTTATTTATTCGAAACTCTGAAATTTTTATAAATTCGTTTTTAAATAAGAGCCTGTACAAAATATAGTTGGTCTAGCTTAAGAGGTTAGAAAATGTGCCATACAATTTATAACATTTTTTTTTATACATAATTAGGACTTTGTTGGTTCTGTAATTGATATTGAAATTTTATTAAAAATAGCATCCCTGATCATACAATGTTTAACTTACGATCGTGAGTGTATCCTAAAGTTGGCATAGTCTACTTTAAACTCTCTTCCTCTATTTTTATAAAGTAATATAACTTATTTCCTATATCAGAGTTGAGATGATGATATTTTTTATTTAAAACTTTTTAACTTGTAAGTTGTTAGAGTGTAAACAGATATAAAAAAAAAAAAACTGAAAATCTTGTTTGGATCAAGAGGTAAAAATATATTTTTTATAAATAAGAATAACAACATTTACAACAAAGAACAAACAAGAGCTATAAACATTCTATAAGAATAATAATAGGATATGAAAATAATTTAATTTAACTTACGCTTATCTCTCTTAGTATTCTTTTGAAAAGTTTCATGGTTTCCTTTAAGGGAAAAAACATTTTACAATTCACCAAAAAAATAAAAAAAGAGTTTCAATGCAGTCACTAATAAAAAAAAACAAAGAAAAATTGAAAAAAAATTTAAAAGATACATAGTATTAAAAATTAAATTATATAATGATCTTAGTAGCAATTTTGTTTTATAAGTTAGAATGTAAAAATTTTTATTTAAAGTTTAATTGGTTTATTGTAACTTTTAAATATGTGACCTTATTAAAATAATTCTTTTAACATATTTTATTTGACATATACGTATAATTTTTAGTAATGGATAACATAAGCTATTTTTATTGACACAATATTTAAAAGTCAATTATATGTCACGATAGATTTGGCAGCACTGACTGCTGAAGTTTTGCTCAAAAAATTTATTAATAAACTTTCAGTTAAATGGTGATGCAGAATATCTATGGGAATACAAATTTAATTAGGTACTCTATAACTTAATGGATAGATAATTTGACCAAAGGCGCCTTTCTTGAGATATCGTTCTTTCAATCGAGAGTCTTGAGTACGAACTCCGTGACATACTGGTAAACACATTTAATTACTCCATTTAACGGATCGATAATTCAACCAAAGGCGTAGTTGTTACGATATTGTCCTTTTAAATTACAAATTCTTGGTTATCGAACCATGGCTTTTCAGTTCAAATAGTTTTTATCGCTTTTTTTTTTTTTTTTACACGCTAGTCAAACTCTAGGAACGAATTCTTTTATACATAGCTAAAAAATAGATACGTAGACTTGGATATGGGGCTAAGGAACTAGATGGAAAATAGGATAGAAGAGGAGTGTCGGGTAGTACGTTAGAAACGAACTTATTGAAGTTCTTTTTAAAACATTGCAAATTGTATAAATATTTATTCCTATTAGAGGGGAACACCTTGGATCACAATAAATGAGTTTCCATAACCAGTTTTGAGCCACCTAGGGATTTCCACTGTGTAGAAGTGAGCACTAGAGGCTTTATAGTATAAATCAATCGTATTTGAGCTCCGGTATCTTGTACAATAAAACCGAATGAATAGGTAAACCTATTAATTCAAAATACGAATCCATAAAACTGAGGCTTTGTATATTGTAAGATTGTGGATGCAAAATATTTCTCATAATAATGAAGAAAGAAAAAATTAGTTTATAAAATTGTGTAAAAATTAAAAATGTTAAACAATAAATTTCAATAGATTTTTGTCACTTATTTTGACCAAACACAATAACTTAAAAAGACATCTAATAAGATACAGATTAGGAACTTATAGTGAAATCATAGAAAAACAATGAAAATGGAAGGTCATACGCTTAAAAAACAATCCATAATAATAACACAGTCGGCTTTAGATTGAATCTCTAGAAATAGTAAGGATTAAGTAGAATGGCCATCTTAAAAACTGATAGGGCAAAATAATTCACCAAGATGACGAAATGAACTTTGAAGAAGTTAAAACTATTGTTCAAGATGAAATGTCAATTTAAGTGTCAATTTGAAGTATAATGCTAAAAGATCGAGTGTCAATTTGAAGTTTTATGCTTCCAAAGAGGTTGAGAATAAAAGCATAGAAATTAAATTTTCAATAATTCACTATCAAGTACAATATAATAAGACTAAAAAATGCCATGTCACTAAATCTAGCATTTGTAGTCACGATGTAATTATTCATTTGAGCTTATACACATAGAAAATATGTTATGTTAATTTACATGGATATTCTTCTTTGAAACTTGGTAAATTTTATTTAAAATTATTTTTTTTTTAATACAAAGTTATTATAAGTATTTTTTGCTCTTTTATTCGATTTAAATCTAAATTTAAAGAGAATATTGTTATTAATATGGATTAAATTTAAATTAAATTCCATTATAATACATCTAATTAAATAAAATATTGAATAGATAATGTAAAATTTAATATAAAAGACTAAATAAGCTTACTGTAAGCTTATATTTGTTATTATTTTAAGTTTAAAGATAATTAATATAGTAAAAATCTTAAGTCAGTATTAATACACGTATATAATCAGCGTGTTTTAATATCTACATATATGTAATATATACATATGCTAATTTATACAATAAGTTTAAAAATGAATGAATTTTAATGAGAGTGCTCTTAAAAACTATTCAGAAAATTTAATACTATAATTTTTTATTTTTTGAATTAATGTAAATTTAAATACAAATAGTTTCCTTAGAGTGATAATCTCTGTAATTCTAGTTGATAATGATTGTCAAAGGTTTCAATGTTAAAATGAAGAATTATATTTATTATAAAATGTATTTGAAATATGGAAATAATATTTAATTTATTATTTTATAGAATTTTCATTTAAAAGTGCATCATACAAAGTGACATCAATATGAAATTAAAGTCACATCTTTCAAATTTGTCCATTAGTTGCTTTTGTGGTATAATGGGCTTTGAAATACCACACATTATCTGACAGAAAGCTCAGTGGTTAAAGTGGCGGCTTTTCAAACGAATAGTCTAGGGTTGAAACCCTGGTCACATCATATCTAATAAAACAATATAGTGTATACTATAATTGTTTAATAAAAAGTCCAAATGCCAAATAGGCAAAAGAGTGTTATATTGGCTCAGGAATATAACTCATGTTATAACTCACTTATTCTTTTGTATAAACAGTTAGAATTCTTGAAAAACTAGGTTATACTTTGAAAGGGTAAATGGAATTCTCTTAATTCTTTGAAAAACATTATATTTCTTATCTTAACCGGACAGGATTAATTCTGTTAGTTGAAAATAAAATGGGAGAGGGTCAGCTACTAAATTATATTTTAAAAACTTCATTCTTGCATAATATAAATTTATCAAATTTTACCTTCTTACGTTCTCCTAAACTTAAATTTTGTAAAAATTCTGATGACAAAATAAGCCAATTATAATGAGACACTTTGTAAATTAGATTTTTTTTAAAATAATTCGTTTGACATATTATGTTTATTATGGGATCATACTTATCAATTTTTTTTTATTAGTAAAAAGTTAGAAATATTGAAGTACTTTATAAATTTAATATTTTTCATTTGACAGATGGGGAACCTTTGACATTGCTGCTTTAATTTAATTTAATAATAAATAAATTATAATAAATATATTATATTTTTAAATTTATATTATTTGTATATCTATTTTCAATGTACAACATATTTGAATTTATGTTAAAAGAATTTTTGAAAAGTACACACATTATGTTTGAAGCTAAGCGGTGACAGATGAATGTAGAGAAGCCAATTATAATTTTTTTTAGCAGGTTATTTAAATTTAAAATAAAATTTATTTTTGTTAAAAAAATGAGTTTTACGAAAAAGACCATTTGAAATTTTGGTGTTCCTACACAATGTTCTAATGCATTTAAGTTCCTGGCGTATCAACCGAGGGAGTGCGGGTTCGAACCCCGCCCAAACCGTTGGCTTTTCTTTCAAGGAAAATTTCTGAAAAAGTGATTTTCATCGCAATTAATTAAAAAAATATTACTTACTTACTTAATGGATCCTAGAACCCCCGGTGAGACATAAGACGTTAACAAATCCTCTTAACCTTTCACGATCCTTAGCAATTCCTTTTAGCAGGAACCACGTTTTGCGTTGCGCTTCTGCCCCTTTCAAAACAATACTTCTCCATGTTTTCCCTGGTCTACCCATTCGTCATCTTCCTTGTGGATTTCACTCAAAACATTGCCTTGCAATGTTTCTTCTGGTTTCCTCAATCAAGGTGTGTCCAAACCATCGCCATTTTCTCTTTCGTATCTCGACTTCAATTAACTTTTGGTTTGTTTTTCACCACAGGTGTGTGTTGGTAATGATTTGCGGCCAACGAACTCTTAAGAAGCGGCGTAGAAAACGAAATTTATATACGTCTACATTTTTTTGATGATATTGGCGGTTACCTTCCATGTTTCACAGCCGTATAGAAGGACTGATTTGACGTTTGTTTCAAATATTTTTAAACCTTGTACGCAAGCGATATTATTTGACTGCCATATGTTTGAGAGTATTTCAAAAGCAATTATTTAAATAAAAATAAATATAATAAATAGAATTAGTATAATCTAATAATAGTATCCAAACCTGTAATTGTCTCAGTAACTGATGGTTTTAAAATATTGCAAAATCATTTATGATATTATGTAATATTAATAAAAATAAATAAAAAATAAAGTAAACAAAGTATAAGTAATATTAAAAAAATTAATTAATAGTAATCCTACCACGCTTGAAAAGGATAGACACGGTTCACTTCCTTATCACATAGTCTGTGGAGGGATACTGTCAATATATAAAATAAATAAAAAATTTAATTTAAAAATTAAAAAGAAACCAATATAAAAATGTTATTATATTTGAATTTCATGGAATTTCATTAATCTTCTTCTTTTATGGCGCTACAGTCCGTTGTCGTACCTTGGCCTCCTATTTCATTAATAGTAAATTCCATTAATAATAAATTGTATTTTTGACAGAACTTTAATGGGCTTTTTGTTGAATTTCGAAATATACTAAATATCAGTTGATTTTATTATGGTTAAGCGATATTCATTAGAAATTATTAATGAACTAAATTGAATAATTTCTAATGAACATCGAATTGAAAACTACAAGTAAAAATATTAATAAATGATTAAAATTTAGCTGGGAAAATGTATTTTTATTAATTGAGCTATTTAAATTTTTTTTTGAAAAATAATGTATTTTTGGTTAATAAAAAAAACCAATATTTTAAAATTTAATAATATTTCGAAAAAATTAAAAAAAAATTGACAATATTAGAGGAGGTTTACAATTGGGGGCAATAAATGATGAATATTTTTTAAACATAACACTGTATAGCAAAAAAAAAGAAATTTATTTAAATTTTTCAAATGACTTTGTTGAGATCAATGTTCGTTCTTTTGTCATTCATTATTCGTATGTTTTAAAAACTTCAGCAAAGTCTTCCCTAAAAATAAAAAAAGTTATTTATTTATATAGTTCTAGCTCCATAGGGATTTTCTTAGTTTAAATTGGCCATTAACTTTTAAAGTCCTAAAATTGACAAATTTTACGATCACGTGATAAAGATGAACATCAAGACTTATATTTTCAGAATTACAAATTTAAATTTCAAATTTTGATTCATCAACAGATAAAATTCTATATAATCCTCAAATCGTTTAAAGTCGTCTATAGTATTTTTAGATCTTTGAACCAAGAACTACTCTTTATTATCTACCAAAGCTATATTTGGGGAGCGTTCCCTAATTTCGGTTTAGTGAATCTTTTTTTTTAAATCTCGTTTTTAGAAAATTTCGTTTTAAATCTCGCTTTGATCTCTTTTTGAATTGAAAAATCTGGTTTCTAAGGATTTTGAGTTGGATACAAAACCAGAATTATCACCTTTTTCCAGAATATAAAAAAAAGGATTTTCTAAAAACAAGATTTTCTAAAACGAGATTTACTAAAACTTTAATGTGGGATTCAAATTTTTATCAATATTTTAAAATAAATTTCTCTATGATTTTACATAACCTTAAAAATGTATACAACGAATTTTAACAAGTGAAATTATCACTTTATGTGAATTCTAAACTATGCTTAATATATAGAAAAAAAAAAATGGAAATTGAATATATTTTAAATTATTAAATAACAAATATGAAAAATAAATTAAAAACCAATCAAAAATTAAATAAATATTGAATATTATATTTTGGTATTTAATTTTTTTTACATTTGTATTTTTTGTTGATATCCTTTTTTTTATATATATATATGTATTTTAATATCCTTGTTTTGGAAAAATATTAAAAAAATTTGTTTATAAAAAAAATTATTTATTAAATAAACTAACTTATCTATTATCATATTCTATATAAATATAAATATTGAATTAAATATCTGTCCAGCTTTAGTATGTATTAGTATGGTATTTTAATTTTCCATTTTAAGTTATTATTAAATATTGGGGTATTATAGATCAAATCCACAATCTTTTTCTACTAGTTTAAAAAAAATTTTTTAACTATTATATAGAGATTAAGATTAAATAATGTTTTTAAAATATTGATTTACTAATTTATTTATTATATTATTTTTTAGGTATTTGGTTATTAAATATTGATTTGAAGGCGAACTAAGTTTAATAATTTTGATGAAATATAAAGAATTTAGAATAAAATATAAATATAATATGGAGGGGCTGCAATATTTGAAAGTACTTCATTATTTTCAATTTATTTTAGCAAATTTAGTTTAGCAAATTGCACCCAAAATGACAGGGCTTTTAAAAGAATATAAGACAAATACAACAATCATAGTTTTGATATAACTACCTATTTTCCACCCATTAAACGTTATTAGGAGCAAAGACGCATAATTGCATAAATTTTCTAGAATAAATAATAAAAATTAAAAATCGATAAGGAATACTGATACTTAGATTAAAAATATAAATAACATTCTTGGCCTGCAAAAACGAAAAGATAATGGCTCAATGAAGCTATGCTTGTGTCACTTCTAGAGTCGATTTGACATTTAAATATGATAAAATAATTTCAGAACTACTTGGATAAATGCAATGCTTTAGACGTCACTAGAATTAACACAACCAAACTGCGTTTTAACTACTCTAGCTGATGTTTTTTATTTATTCAGTGTTGGTTATTTTGCGATTAAGAACTCAATTTACATTAAGCTTTGCTAAATACAATGCAAAGCTAAAATTAACGCAATGAAACAATGCTTTAGCTAATGTAGCAGATCTTTTTATATATATTTTTATTTAATATTTATTGTTTCCTAATCAATTTAATTAGTTTCTTTAAAAAAACGCGTATTATATTTACCTATCAGTTAATTTATATTTCAACGCCAGAAGTGACGTTTGATGTAATGCCAATATTTGGGCATTAAAAACCTAGGTCAACATCAACATCATGTTGACACCAGAATAAATAAAGCTATAGCAGCTTTTGGAACTTTCTCAAACATATGGTAGTCAAATAATATCGCCCTGCGTACAAAGCTAAAAATATTTGAAGCGAACGTCTAATCAGTACTTTTATACGGCTGTGAAATATGGAAGGTAACCGCTAATATCACCAAAAAGTTGCACACATATATAAACCGTTGTCTACGCCGCATCTTAAGAGTCCGTTGACGGCAAATCATTACCAACACAGACCTGTGGCATAAAATGAATCAAAAGATGATTGAAGTCAAGATCCGAGAGAAAATGGCGATGGATCGGAAGTACCTTAAGGAAACCAGAAGAAAACATTACATTTGTTATTGCAAGGCAATGTTTTGAGTGGAATTCACAAGGCAAACGACGAGTGGGTAAACCAAGGAAAACATGGAGAAGTACTGTTTTGAAAGATGCAGAAGCGCAACGCAAAATGTGTTTACAGCTAAAAGGAATTGCTAAGGATCGTGAAAGGTGGAGAGGATTTGTTGACACCCTATGCTACACCAGGGGTTCTAGGATCCTGTAAGTAAGTAAGTAAAAACCTACGTAAGTACTTTAACCTCTGATGCTTTCAATTTTGTAAATATTTTCAGTAAATTTTTTTAAATATCAAAGTAAATAATAATTTACAACTAAATTATACAAACGTCACAACATATTCTATTTCAGCCACGTTATGCTGAGTCAACCCTTAGTATTGCTTTGGTCCAATATAATTTATATATGTAAGTATTTAAGATCAATAAGCATTTATTAGTATTTAAAATTTTTATAAGAATTGTAAAATTAAATTTCAATTTTATCGATTAGTATTTTTCAATATTGATCAATACTGATTTAATATTTTTTTTTCAAATTATGGTATATATGAATGTATACTAGTGTTAGTTCTTATATCTTTAGTTTATTTTAATACAAAACTATAAAACAAATTGATTTATAAGTTTGTGTTTTTGTCCTTTTTTTGTCATTATTGTTTGATTCAAGTCCAAAAGTATTTTTATTTTTTAAATCTTTACAATAGAATTTATTTTAAAATACTTGTTTTTTTAATTTATTTGTATCTCAGAAATTATTTATTTTACTATCATTTTTGTTTTCCCCTTTGAATAATAAATGAATAAAAAAAATTCAAAAAAAATTTTTTTGAGAATTAATTTTATTTTTATTTAAATGTAAAAAAAAAAATATTATTAAAATACATACATAATAATAAATGTAAAAAATTCATATGTACGATATACAAACCATATAACAGACACACATACATTAAAAAAAAAAAAAAAAAAAACAAGGATATGAAATAAAAATAAATAAATAATAGTAAAAAAAAATTAATATTTAAAAAAAAAAATAAAATACTATTGTGTATTTTATAAAATTTTGTAATAAATCACAAATTTTTAGATCCTGAATCCTGCTGTTAATAAAAAAAACGAAAATATATAGATAAGGATTTAGTTTATATAAGGGTATATTTTAGGTTTTTGGTTTTAGTTTTTTTTTTTTTATTTTTTTTATTTTAAATTTTTTTTTGTATATTTTTTTTTACTTTTAAATACGGTGAAAGTTTTTTTTTTACGAGATAACACACACACAAAAAGAAAACTAAAAAAAAGGATTACAGAGAGATATTATTATTTCAGCACTATTACCCAAGCCATTAACAATTTGTTAAATATAGAACTGTTAAAAGTTACAATTTTTTCAATTGTTTTTCGAAATTTTTAAATTTTAATTCGAATTTTGGAAGGGTAGCATTTGTGAGCATTCGAAAATTTATCAAAAATTGATCAGCATTCAATAACTCTTCGAATTTGAATGAAAACTGCATTAATATTTCCTAGAACACTATTTTGGATTTGTTTCTGGCAAATCAATTTATTTTAGAAATTTGGGAATGGCAAGAACTAAATTTCGAAAAAATTTAGAAAATTGATGGACAGTTAAATTTTCCCCTTAAACTGAATGAGAATTTCACAATAAAATTTTCTCTAAATATTTTTGTGAAATTTGATTTTTAAAAATTTATAGAAGATATTTCGAAATAATATATATTGATGCCAGTTTTTTAGATATATACTTCAATATAATTCTACAGGTAAGTCCGAGATAATTTACGAAAAATTAATTCGCAAATTCTACTTAATCTAAAATAAACTGCATAAATCATGACTCGTTTTTTTCAAGGAGGACTCAAAATGATTTCCCGGTATTGTGGAAAACTTTTTTAAGTAAATTTTGATCTCATTCAGCTGATATTCGTGATTAGGTCCGTAATTTGAATCCAGTAACGAATAATAGCTACATTAAGATAAAAATCAGTATTTTTAAACAAATTCGAATTTTAGCTTTTAATTTTAATTTATATTTATAACTCATAGATATCCAAAACACTTAATTATACTTTTGTAAATAAGCAAATATCGGATGTGTTTTTATATGCAATTAAGTAATCACTCTAACTTACTAACAAGGCACGAGTCACATAAAAATTTGGATATCTAGTTGACAATTGGTTGACAAAGTGGTTAAAGTGGCTACCTCTTGTCATTCGGTTCAAATTAATGACTTAACCAATAAATAATAATTATATATATTTAATAAAAAATACATTAATATAACAATATAAACAAATGCAAAATATTAGCAAATGATTTAATTGAATAATATAACTTTTAGATATGAAAATTCCATTATAATTTAAATAAAAAATTATTATACAATATAAAAAGAAATAGAATTGTATATATTGAAAATTTAAGACTTTGACAGCTGTCATAAAGCTTAGTAGTTTCTCATATTTAAATTGTATGTGGAATTCATTAAGATCAATTCAAATAATAAGACTATAATATGTATATTACAACATGTATCGATGGTACAGACATTAATTAGTAACACTTGAACATTTGGCACTAAAAAAATTGAAATAAAATTATAAACCGATAAACAAATTGATTAATAGTTCATGAAATGTTAGTCTGAAGAATACCTTTGACAATATTGCTGTCAATTCAATGACAGTTTGTTTTTCAATACAAATGCAAACAAATGAAAAAGCAGATAAAGAAATTCTAAACTTTAATATTAATATGCAAAGAATAATTTATTGTGGTTTTTAGTTTAAGACTTCTTTTGCGGACAAGATTTTCTGGATCTTAATACATAAATTTTTATGTTTATTTACATAAAAACATATGTGTATATGTAAGTATATACATTTTTCAAAAAAGTCAATAAAAAAATTGTTGCTTCATATTAATTTTTATTTTAAATGACATTTTGAATTTATTCTGGAATAAAAACAAACATTATCTTCTTTTATATATATATTTATTTGTCCCAAAGTATAAAGACAGTGTCTAAGTTTCTGGTTTTTAAGAAAACACAAAAACAAGTCAGTTTGCAATTCAAGGGACTTAAAAGGCGTATACATTTTTAATTCGTATTAAAATTTTTACAGAAGGTACAGAACTTCACTCTCCATTATTTTCAGTCAAGCATTGAATATGATTACGTAACGGTAAATTTAACTTTGGAAGTTCAAAAATTTATACTACTTCTCTGACTCGTGCTTTGTTAGTAAGTTATAGTTTAGAAAATTTACAATTGTTTTCAAATTAAAAAACATTTTTTGTAGTATATATTTTTTTACATGGTAGCTTCGAAAGCCACCTATTGCATCTGTGCATTGTTCCAATAGGTAGTTTGCAACTTTGAAAGCCCAAATACAAAATCCTCTTTGAAAAAAACTTTAAGATGGGACTTGTGGTATAAATGTGCAGATTGGTTTCGAGGAAAGGAATGTAAATGAATTTTTGAGAATCGGGTTTGGGAAATTGTAGGATTTTGGGATTATGGGTTATCAAGAAAGCTTAATTGGACATTTAGAAGAAAGATTTTAATGTTCTTCTTAAACTTTTTTAAATCGTACCCATACTCATTGAATTGCACATGAACTCATGACAAACGACTTTCATTAGCTGTATTGTGTCACCTAGCTGTGTTAAATAGTTCAATAGTTTAAAAAGGTGCATCTTTTCATCTTCTTGCTTATTTTTGGGAAATTTTTAGGGAAGTGTATGTATACAGAGGTTTTAGCAGCAAACCCCATATTTAGTTCTGCATGTAAAAGAGCGTAAAAGTTTAGAAATCTGAAGAAAGGGCGATAGCACACAAGGTTTTATACAGAGGTTTAAACAGCAAACCCCCTATTATGTTCAGCTTATGATAGGATCAACTGTTCGACAGACAAACAAACAGATTGCAAACCTATAAGGAATCTCTTTAAAATTTCTTTTCAAAAATGTGTTAAAAAAGAACTTAAGGAACCTTTCTTTTTATTATTATTTCAAAAGATAGGCAACTTTTGTTTTTCTTCCGTCCTTCGGAAAAAGATAATAAAACACAACATAATATAAAATGGAATTATTTTCAATTTCAATAAAACTTTTATATATGTTTAAAATGAAAATAAAAAAAAAAAAACAAAACAAACAAATGAAAAAATAAGTGTGAAAAATGAAAACAAATAAAATAATAAAATGATAGAAAGGCTTTTGGCTTTGTTAAGATCCTGCAGATAAATTTAATATAAAAGAAATAAATAAAAAAAAAAAAAAAACAAATAAAAACAAAATAACTGTCATAGGAAGAATAGTGGTATTAGCAGTTTATGCGAGTAGTAAAACACAAATACTAGCATTAGTTTGAAGAAAAAATAAGAAAATAGTTCAAGAAATACAATTTCAAAAGAAAAAGGAAGAAGAAGAAATTAGAAAGAGATAGAAAAAGTATGCTCCTGGCTTTAAAAACAAATCATTTTCAAAATACATCAACACTTTTCTTCATAAATATGTGTGTAGAATACATACGTATATTGTCACTGTCAAATGAATAAAATAAAATAAGAATAACAAAAAAAAATAAAACAAAAACATAAGAAAAATAAAAAGTTCAACAAAAACAGTAAAAAGGGATCATAAACTTCAAAAGTTTTAAATAAAAACTAGAACAGGTATGGAGAAGAATGTTTCTTAAAAACCAATACGTTCTCAAAATTGGTAAGGAACTATTCGGATATTTTTCGACTTTTTAAAAAACTTTAAACAAACATGCTTGGAGATGTTTAATAAACATGTTTAACTTTGACAGGTTCTTTTGACAATTTGACATTAATAACAATGTTTTATGAAGCCTCACAGTAACAGATGAATTCATTAAGAGGTTAAATTACTCTTTTTGACCGCAAATTAATGCATTCTATTGAATATCATTACTAGGAGACTAATAGGTCTATTGATAATCTTTTAAGGTTATCTCACGGTTCAGACCTCTTAGTCTCAGTTATATTTAAATAAAAATTAAGCTTTGGCCCCAGTGTTACCTTAACGCTCACTACCCTTAGCTATGGTGGAACAGTCTGGTCACTAACCCTGTTTTATATATACTTTGTAGGGACGAACACCTGTTCCAAAAAAATCAAACAATTAAATGACTCCTCTCAAAGTTTTCGAACTTGAAACGAGGAGTGTAACTAACCCTGTTTTATAGATAACTTGTAAGAAGGATGATCACCTGTTCCAAAGAAATCAAACAATTAATGCCATGCATGCCAATATAATGTAATGTGTTTCCCAAAGTTGGTAATTTATATATGTATGATCCAAAAAAGTTTAAGAAGACCATTAAAATCCATCTTCATGATATCCCTCTAAATTATGCAACTTCGACTCGACTTTATCCAACTTAATCCTAATTCCCAAATCCTGTTCTCTATTTTTTTTCCTAGTCCCAATTCTAACGATACGTATATGTTTTTAAGGTCCAAGATCAATCCCCTACAGTAATTTTGAACGGCTTAAGATGCTTTCTATCAACCCTCGTTAAAAGAAAGTAAATCTGAACTTTAAAATACTATTTGAACTCCCTAACGACTTTTATCCAATCATGTTTAACACTTGAAAAATTCAGAGAACAACCTATATTTCGTTCTATTTGGATAAGTTTTATGAAAATTAAATGTTGTAGAACTTTTTAGATTTAATTTTTGGGAATTCGGTTTTTCTTGGGAACTTTTCTCACTAAGCCACTAAGGACACCCTTTTTGAGTTACAAAAGGGAAAAAAAACTATATGCATAGTATAGAATTAAAATTGGTAGTTAGTAAATGAATGAAAGAAATGAAGAAAAGATTTTCTTTTTAGTACCTATCATCATTCAGTTTTCCAAGTTGTATATGTGTTCTATTCATTTTTTATTATTCTTTGATTATTTGTTTTTTCTTTATTCGTGTTTTACTTTTCATTTCTTATTTATTTATTTATTATTATTGTATTTTTTATGTTATTCTATTTTTTGTCTTCTGTTATCTTATCAAATGTTTTAAGAATTTTAAAAGAAAAACAAAAATTGTTGTATCGTTGTATTCAACAAGTTTTTTAGTACTATTGTAAAGTTTATTTTCTGTATAATTCAGTTGTTGGTATTGTTGTTGTTATTGCCGGGGTTAAAGAAAGACAGTGATTGTAAAATTTTATAATAAAATTTAGATAATTTTAAAGTTTACATATATTATTATTGTTTTTTTTTTAATAAAAACTGTTACTGTTAGGACATCATTTAAAGTTGAAAGGTGGAGAAGATATAATAAAAATACATATATACTTTAAGAATCTATTCTCATGGCTCATTGAATTTGGTTTAATATTATAAAATACTTTGTATGTATATAAAATGGAAATGGAATGGAAGAATATAAGTTGTAAACTCTTTAGTTTTTCTACTTTTGTTTCATACTTTTGAAACTTGAAATTATGATTCTATTATAGTGTTGACTATTAATGTTCTAAAGTTTAAGATGATTCAGATTGTTCAGTGTTGTTACAAGTTATTGTCTGAACGAAACATATCGTAGATGATTAAGTAATATGCAAGTTTTGGAGTGAAATTATCTGTTTATACCATAGGTACATATTGAAACAGGAGGTCATATTATATTCGTGTTATTAGAATTAGTCTTATTGCATTCCACACACAACTTAAATATGAGATGAAATTAGGCCTTATAATATTTAGAAACGTCTTAGATTTTCAATAGATACAATTCTATTTTTATTTATATTGTAATATTTTATATTTGAGTTATATTGTATTCTATATCTGTGAGTTATATTATTCAATTAAATTATTTGTTATTATATTTTTTTATTTGTTTATATTCTTATATTAAAGAATTTTTTTACTTAAGATATATAAGGGGCAAATGGACTCTCTAGCATTCGAAACCAGTACTTTTACACGAATGGTCCACACTCTAAACACTCTGCCAGAATACAACACTTTTAATCAAAATAGATTGTTACAGATTTATCATAGGAATGATTTACATTTTTGAAGACAATTGTGAATCCATATGGATTTGAATTTTAAGTTTAACAGAGGAAAAGATTCTATAAGTTTGGAAGACTTTTTTGTTATCGGTTTTGGTTTGTATTTTTGTTTGACAATAAAAATTTAATTAAATTTTCTTAAAAGTTATGTTTTCCATGTTTCAGGGGAGTTTTTGGATTTTTATTGAAGTAGCTAAAATTTTGAATGGCAGAATAATACTATCGACGTCCGTATCACTTATCGCAACTACAACATAAACGCACCCAAAGGCATCTTAATCTAGAAAACATCTCTTATATAATACGGTACCTATATGTAAAATATTTGTACTTATTATTAAGACCTATTTAAACCTATGGGAGATCAATTTTGTTATTTTTCCAGCAAAATGTTAAAAAAATCTTTAGCATTGGACTAATTATATTTATTTATTTATTTTTTTTATTTATCAGGTACACCATGGTACATTAATGGACCACGTACTTGCAACCCCCTCTTTCCAATTTTAAATGTGAAGTGCTATTATGATATAAATTTAATTTTTTTGTTAAATATGGTTTGACCAGGGTTTCAACCTCAGACTCTTCGTTTTAAAAGAGGCCGACGTCCTAAACTAATTACATTAGGAGCATTTGTTTTTTCTCCTTACTCCTCTTGGGAGCATAGGACTCCACTTGACACCTCCATCTCACGCGATTCCGCGCTGGTATTTTAATGTCATCACATCAGGAGATGTTAAATTTAGCCATTTCTTTGTAAATTGTAGTGCGCCATGTTGGGACGGCCGCGTCCCTTCTGGTCCCTTGAGGGTTCAACTCTAATGCAATAAGTGTTATACTTTTACTAGGCTTTCTAAGCGTGTGGCCTATCCACCTCCATTTCTTACGTCTGATTTGTTTGGCTATGAGTTTTTCGTCTGTTAGTAGCTAGAGGCCTTCGTTGGATATTGTGTTCGGTCAGAATATGCGGCATATTATCCTAAGACACTTATTTACGAAAAACATTTTAATGTCAGAGATAAAACCAAATGGCATTCTTCTGACAGTAAGGCCAATCCCCTACTTAGGACAGTAGAAAAAAAAAAAATTTTGAAAAAACACTAGAAGCCTCGGATACACAAATGATCTCCCGATAACGACCTTCAGTTAAGAGAAAACAGAGTAGGTATCTTAATCGGGAAACATTTCATGAACACCATGGATAGCTGGAAACCAGTGAGTGAGCGGATTATCCAGTGAGTGTTAGTGAGCGGCAAAATAAGTCATATTACATTAAGAACATACTATTGACAAAAGTTTACGAGTTTTGTACTACTAAATTTAAAATGTGCTTTATTTTAAAATAAATACTCTCCGGCACTAAAATCACATTAACCTTTATTTCTAAAAAAAAAGATAAACAAAAAAAAACTATTTTTAGACGATATTAAAAAAAAATATTAAAATGTATATTGTACATCCCTTCGGACAATACATATAAAAATACATACATGAATAAAAACTTTGCTCATTTTAAAATTGTTGTTGTTTTTTTTTTTTAGATAAATAAAAAATATTCATTTTATTTTTTTTTGATTTAGTTAATATTTATTTTTTAACTGGAATAGTTTTTATTATTGTTATTTTTCATTGTACAGTTATTTTATCTTAAGAATTTTTTAATTTTTTTTGTTTTTTTTTTTAAATTTCATTTTTATTCGTTTTTCCGGATATGAAAAATGAAATTTTTCTTCAAATACATCAGTTATTTCATACTTCCATATAAACATATAACTTCCATATTTTTGTTTGTGTTTTTGTATCTTTTTAATGTCTACAGTAGTAAAGTTTTCAATAAAAGTTTATCTTAAGTTATTATTTATTTTTTTTTCTTTTACATTATTATAAATTTTTAGTAATAAATCTTATAAATAATTTAATTTCGATTTAATTCTACTTTTTCATTTTACAAATGAAGAAAATATAAGAAAATGTAAAATTTAGTTGGAAATAGAAAAAATGTAGTTAAAAGTTTTGTTTTTTTTTTTTTTAATTTTTTTTTCTTTAAGGTATTTATTTTTTTAATTATGCATTTTTATACCCGTATGACTATATAGTCAAAGGGTATAATAAATTTGCCATTACGTTTATTACGCAGAGAAGTAGGGGGGTAGATATAGACTCAAGTGTATGGATCGGATCAGAATTGAAAAATAAATCGATTTAGCTATGTATGTCCGTGCGTCTGTCCATCCGTAATTACGATAACTCAAAAATTAAAGGAGCTAGGATTCTGGAACTTTCAACAAATCGGATTTTTAAAAAAAACCGTTATCACCATTGAAATTCAGCCAGTTTGCACAACGTGCTCGGGTAGCTGCCATATAACTTCTTGTTTTATATGAGAATTACTCTGTACTTATTAAAGCTGGGTATCTGAAATTTTGCCAAAAGTAGTTAAGTGTAATGGCCAAAGTTACTGGAAAAGTTGGTTGGTCTACTGCAGAGGGTTCGAGTAAGTGCCATACAACTCCTTCTTTTATATGAGCATTTCACTACACCTAATAAAGCTTAGTGTTTGAAATTTTGCCAAAAGTAATTAATCGGATGATATTATAATGTTTATACTACGGTCATACGGGTATCCCAGAGTTGACACAATCTACTCTACTACACACTTCCTCGTTTTTTTTCTTATTCGAATTTTTTTTTTCTTTAGTGTCATAGTATTCATATTCTTGAATCATGTTACATGTATGTAGAGAATAAAAATAAAGGGTATACTATAAAATAGAAATAGTTACAATACATTTATCTTCGTGCCAACGATTTTCAGAGAATTTTAAAAAATATGCGAAAAAAGTTTCATACAAATTTTTAACATGAAAATGTTTATCTATATATAATTCTTAATCAATGGTTTTACCAACTTGAAAGCATCATTTTAGATTTAGTTTATTTTTCCCGAAATTTGATTTTAAAGTTTATTTTAATCTAAAAACTTAAACTTTACCTACACTACTTAAATTCAATATCACACCTAAATTAATATTTTAAAAAATGAATAAGAATGTCCTTTTAGAATTTTTTCAAAAACTATTCTTTAAATTAAAAGTTCAATAAAAAACATTTCTTTTCATTGTGCAATAATAGAAAATTTTTTATACATACATAAAATTTATATTATACATTTTTTTTTGTATTATCATAATATTAACATAAATTTTCTATTTCTTATAATGGATCAATTGTTATATATACAAGTATATAATAAATCTATACTTAGTATATAAATTTTTCGTTTTCTGATTTTCCTAATATAATTCAAGTTCAGAGTACTTAACATTTGTTTAGGATCTATTCAAAGTGATTTTTAATAGCATTTTTTGTATGAAATAAAAAACCCAATAAATATTTTTATATATATATTATGTATTTTCTAGGATCATTAAAAAATCACTGCAAAAACAAAATAATGGAAATAAAATCTTAAAAAAAAATAAACAAAAAAAAAATCGTTTTCCGTACAAAAAATGCTTTTTTCATTGAAATATATTGAGTTTCACTTAAGAATCGATTTGATAAAATCGATTTGATGAAATGTGTTATTTTTGTAATAAAACATACATTTAAAATGTTTTAAATCCATGCCTATAAAAAAAAAATGTCTATAAAATTTAAATCCATTTTGAATTATTATAATTTGAAGATTGCTTACAATAAGATATATTTGAAGTGTTTATTCAAATCGATACACAAGTTGAAGTTAAGTAAAGAACGTGCTTATCGATATTTGAAATGATTTAAAGATTACCTTTTAAAGAGTATTTAAAACCCGGTTTATTATCAATGTGAGTGTTTTTGTAATACAGTTATAAAGTAACTGAATATGAAAATTTACAATATAAATTTTGATTATTTATATTTTTAACTGATTTTTTAAATTAATATTGATTTTTTATATTTAATGGTACCTAAAAGTATGCAATGGTCTCATAAAAGAATATAATAACTCCTAACAGTATGCAATATGAGTAACGAATTTAAAAAATAATTTTTCAATTAATAGGACCTAAAAGTATGCAATGGTTTTATAAAAGTATGTAGTAGCCCCTAATAGTATGCAATATAAGGAAAAAATTATATGATATAGCTTTAAATTGAATATTGCACATTGGAGTTGGAATTATTTCAGAACTTTTTATACTAAAAGAAAAACAGAAGCTTCAAATTTTATAATAAAAAAAATAAGAATAATAATTATAATAATAATATAAATACAATGTATATAAATGTATATAAATTAATCACAGTATTTAACCTATTATCGATTTAATAGCCAATAGAATTCGAAATAAATATAAATATTTGAAGAAAACAAAACAATATACAGAAAAGATAAATAAATAATAACAAAGAAAAATCAAAATATATATATATGCATTTTATATACTTTTAGATACAAAGTTAACTCAAGTATAATGCAATTCTTATAATAATGCACAAAATCAAAATGCAAAATATAATAAATTTCTTTCTTATTTTTGTAATGCAGACAGGCATAAATATTTTGTATATTAAAAAAGATATTATGTATTTAACAATTTAGTATTTATATATTTTTAAAAGTATACTTTGATATCCCTGAAATAGAATAATATTTTTTTTATAAAATATTTTTAATTTTTTTTTTTAATAAATAGATTTTTTTTTAATAAATTCATACAAAATAGAAGACTTCAAATAGAATTATATATGTATACACTTATATATAAATAATAATATATTTATACATGAATATGTATATGAAAGAATTATATTATTTTTATAATTGTATCTAAAATAGTATCGATTACATAATAAATAAATACTCTTATTATATGCATGTATACCCATATTATATAAAAGTATTTTAAATATTAAATATTATATAAAAAAATTATAAAATCAAAAATAAAATATCAAAAATATAAAATTTTTGATTTAAAATTATAAAAAACAGACTTCATTTTTCAAAAATAATTGCACAAATATCTGATATTAATCTTTAAATTTTGATAAAAGCAAAGATTTAGGTTCAAGTTCAAAATAGTGTTGAGTTTAAAATATTGAAGCAGCAAAACTAAACGATCGTTTGATATATGAGATTGTTTAAAGATTTTTCGAAGGTTGGATTAAGATATTTAAGGATTTATCGAATATTTGATTAAGATATTTGGGGATTTGGCAAAGGTGAGTTTAATATAATATGTGGGCTCCAATATGAAGTCCCCATTCATTTCTATTCATAGCATTTTCCATAACATTTCATTCCAGGATATTTTGTGTCTACTTAATACATTTAGCACCTTTCTTCTGCATGCTGTTCTGGATCTACCTTATGACTTGGGTTCGCCAAGAGTATTCCATTTTAGTGCCATTTTTATTATTTATTCCTCATTTTTCCTTAATGTATAATGAATCCACCTCCATTTTTCTTCTGTTGAGTTGCTTCACAATTGGCTCTTCGTTTGTTAAAGGTCATAAGTGAACATTTCTTACTTAGTTCGATCAGAATATTCATCATTTTATTATGAAATGTTGATTTATGAAGACAAAGTTAATTAAAACTCTTTATATATTTATTTTATTAAAACGAAATATTGTTACTTAGTAAGGCAATTCCTAGATGAGAGTCACAAACACTTTATTCAAAAGTGTTTTTTAATAAACAACACTGACATAATTGATCAATTCACTTGCAATAATAGATGATTATAGCAAAAAAATTGGTCCTACAATTCATATTCGAGGTTTTTCCATTATTTGAATTGATTAACATTTTTCAACAAAGGCTTGGATTATTTGACGATTTGGATAATGCTAAAAAGGTTTAATAAATTGATCAATTCACTTGCAATAATAGAGGATTAAGCAAAATAATTGGTCCTAAAATTCTTATTCGAGGTATATCCATTATTTGAATTGATTAACATTTTCCAACAAAGGCTTGGATTATTTGAAGATTTGGATAATGCTAAAAATTTTAATAAATTAAATTTAGTTCAAGTTTTAGGATTTATATACAAGTTATTAATTGGTGAAATATTGAAAAATATTTCCAGAACTAATATTTTATTATTTTAGTAAGGTATTTTATAAATTATAAATTATATATATTTGTATTTTATATATATATATTCGTATATATACACAAGAACTTACCAATTGAATATTCTTATATTTTATATGGTTATTATAAAAACCAATATGTCCTCTTTTATTATTGAACATAAAAGACTGAATAACTTTTAAAGTTTACCATGCATATACAATTGTATAATAAATGCATAAATATGCATAAATATGCACACATGTGGTCTAAAGTTAAAAGAAGAAAAACACAAAAAAAAATATATAAAAATCAATTTTATTTACTTACATTTTTTAATATTTTTATTATATTTTTTTTTTTAAATGTTAGTTTTGCAATTTAATAATCCATAAAATAAACTTATGAAAAATAGTATTGAAAAATAATCGAGCGAAAAAGAAACATAAGCAAGAGTAAAAACTTATTGTATTTTTTTTTTAATATATAATACATAATATTATAAATGATATTTAAAATAATATTTATTTTAAAAATGGTTGACATATGGAAATTTTTAAAAAATATTTAAAATAACAATAAAGATTTAAAAGAAAATCATTTACATTTAGAAAATTTACTTCTAAGTGACTATCTTCATGTATTTTGGTTTATTAAAAGGTTGTAGACTCTAGGAAAAATATCAAAAAAAGCAAATTTGACCACTTTTTTTATGTACTAACTGTTCAACTGTTGGTCTAATAAGTCTGTCTATGTCATAGATATGTTGGAACCAGTAGGACCTGATACATTCTTTTTATTAGAGAATTAATCTTAATAAATTTCACATACAATTGAAACATGAGATATTATTAATCTTTATTACATTTTATATAATTTAATAATTTATGTATTTGTTTCTATATCTGCGAGTTATATTTTTCAATTAAATTATTAATTTGTTTATAATGTCTTAAATCTACTTGTCATTAATTGAATCCAACCATTGAACCCATTAATTTGAACTCAATGGCTAATGTCGGCTAAGTCGATTCCCAAATGACCGGATCGAAGCGTGGTCTTTTGAATGAATAATCCGGCAACTTACAAAAGCTCTAAGGCATTTGAAATAAAGAAATTAAATTTTAACTATGGATAGATATTGCAAAAAAAAACCAAAGTCATGAAAGAACTTTTTCCAGTATTTAGACTCATTATGTAGCTCAGAATCTGAAAGTGCTAAAAATTTAAATTGTTATAACCAAACTGCTATTGGATTCATTTTCAATTTCCAAACTTCATGAAAATTTTACTAAGAATCTTCAGTGCATGACTGTGGTAAAAAAAATGAGGAATCCGATCATTACGATTTTCCGTATAAAGCAGTTGGTTCTGTAGTTGACATTACATATTTTTTTCTTATATGTTATACCCTATTAGTCATCGAAAGAAAATTCAATGGGACATAATTCAAATTCATCTAAATTCATTTCCATTCGGCTATATATCAAAACCTGTCTAAAAATTTCCATTCTTCAACAAGTATTTAATAAAATATATCGTTTCGTATATTCAACTTTTAATAAAACTTTAAAATCCATTATAAGCTTATTCAGACATGTAGAGTAATTAATGTCTTTAAAAAAAAAATTTTTCAAAACTAAAATGTGAAAATATTACAAATTTACCTACATAATATAATAAATTACAAACTTATTTGAAAAAGTTTGTAATTTCTGAACACTTTTAAAGAACTAATCAAAATGTCAAAATAACATCATGTTACTTTGATCATGGGAATAAAATTGAAAAAAAAATAAAATATTTCAAACATATAAAGAAAAATATATATTTATTTCTTAATTTGGCAATAAAATGTTTTAAATTCTTTGATAAGTTAAAAAAAAAAAAGTTTTTATATATTTTAGACCAATCAATAAAAATCGAAAAATTTGTAGGCAAGTGAAGATTAAAATCATTAGGGAATAATATAATTTTGTATATATATGTTTTTATTTAGGTTCGAATTTTTTTACAAAAAAAATTTATTTTTATCTAGAATTAGATTAATATATTCGGGATTTTTTTTTTTTAAACAAATAAATCTACTGGGCTTTCAAAATGATAAGTTGAAAAAATTTTAAAAAAAGATTAAAGAAATCGATTTTCTTGCTAAAAATCGAACGCTAAGAAAATTTTATTTGAAATTGCATACTTTTAGGATGAAATTTATGACTCAAAGTTTAAAATGGTTAAATATTTTCAGAGTAGGTTCATAAAGTTTTTAGAAATGAAAATCCCGTATAAATTATTAGCACATTTTCAAAAAATTATGACAAATGCACCTATATGTAGTTTTACTACTGTTCGTCTGTCCAAGTGTTAGTTTGAAAAAAAGCAATGAAATTTTAACAATGTATAAATATACCAATATAATATTAAATAATAATACATTTTTCTATAGCTCCACCTGTTACATGATTACTGCCCCTCAAAATTAGTAAAAGTCATATATAAATTGTATATAAAAATTATTAAAATAATACAAGTTCTATGAAATACGTCAAATGACAGTTAATTTTATATGTATTATATACTTATATTTATTTTATATAATACTTACATACTAATAAAAATGAAAGACAGTTCTTCTTTCTGTTAACATTAATCCAGCAATTTACTTTTATATTAAAACACTTTTAAATGTAAAAGATCCTAGTATCAATTTTTGGTTAATGAAAATTTTCAATTTTTTAAACTTAAAAGTTTTTAAACTCAGAGACAGTTCTTCTTTCTGTTAACATTAATCCAGCAATTTACTTTTATATTTAAAAACTTTTAAACGTAAAAGATCTACCATCAATTTTTTGTTAATGAAAATTTTCAATTTTTTAAGCTTAAAAGTTTTCAAACATTAAAAGAACGGTTACCAGCAATTTACTTTTATATTAACACAGTAACAAATTCTCAAGATCTACCTTCAACTTTTTATTTTCTGCATTTTAGGGGCCTGGTACTACTTTAATAAAAATATATATTGGAAAAAAGATTTTTTTTATTTTATTTTATTTTATTTTATTGAATAATTCCATAGTTCTTACATAAAATTATTACTATATAGATATACAAAATTCTGAATAAATTAATTTTCAATTGCTTAAGAATTTTATTTAGAACTAGACTGAAAGAAAAAACAAAAAACCAACCGAAAAAATTTTTTTAAATTTTTCCCATTAATTTAATATTTTTCCACTGTAACGCCCAATCTGATAAATTTTGACAGTTTAATTTATTTATTTTGTAATATGAGTGTTTGGCATTCAATTTCAGTGGTAGTATTATTGGCTATATTTAAAAGAAAAACATTTTCTAATTTTGCTTTTGAAATTTAAAAGTACAGTATAGTGTTGCAAGAGTGCAGCAAACAAAGCTTTACTTCTTGACTTTTTTATTGAATTTTTTTATTCATACATGTTAGAAATCTATTTTTCCTAATAATATTTCTGAGTGTTTTATATAAACTCTTCTAGTCTATATTTTAAATGTATTCAGCTACTACATAATTTGAACAATACATGCTGCTGTCTAAGGGTGTATTTATTTGATATCCAACTTAAATGCTACATGTTGTTTTGTTTTAATGATATTGAAACATGTTATGTAAATGTGTCTGTACGAACGAATTTAGCTGTAGCAAGGAGAAAAGAGTTGCTGGGCTAGAATTCCAAGTCGCTTATTCATTCTAAGGGAATGAGTGATCACGAGTAGATGTGATACAGATTTATTATAATTTTAGTGAAATTTTTCTATCATCAGAAGTGGGATATTACCCAATATAAATAAATAAGAGTGTAAAATTTAAATTTAAAAATTTGATTTAATTGAAAAAAAATAAAAAGTGTTGCATGTTTTCATATAATGCTTTGTACATGTGTGTATATATTATAGTATATAACTGTATTCAGATATAATATTAATGTGTTCTTTAAATCTGAAAAAAAAAAAAGAATTTTTGATGGAGTGTCTAACATATGTTATAAGTAACATATTATTGTGTTAATATAATAATTAAAACTCATTATTTTCTAAATAAAAAATTAAGAAACTGTATAATTCAACCTTTTTTTAAACAATAAGTGTGCTAAAATTTTATTTTATTTACACATACCTACATACATTTTCAAACGGTTTTTTAAGTTGTGAACTTATAAAAAAAAAAAAATGTTCATTTGACTTGTTTATGCGTGTCGTGTTCGCAATATCATTTGTTTCATACAATACATACTTAAATAAAATTCGATTTGTTTATTCATGTTTCGACATTTCATTTATTCCACAAAGACCAAATAAAAAAATAAAAAAAAAAAGTTTAATAGTGTATTGTATTGTGTCGGGTTTAATAAATTGTAGGGGTATATTATAATTATAAAATAAATGCATGATATGTGTATATGTAAATATTTTATTTTCTTTAAAAATACTTAAATGAGTTAAAAAAAAAACAAAGAAAAGAGAATAAAATAAAATTTAAAACAAACGAAAAAAAAAAAAAAACAAACATAACAAAAAGAGAAAAACTATAAATAAATATATAAGATAATTTGTTTGGAAAAAGTAAATAGAATTATTGTGAAATAATTAAAAATATACACTGAAAAAAAATTTAATCAGAAAGAAAAAAAAAAAATATTATTTTGAGTATAAGATCTCCGTCACTAACTAACTGTCACAGAAAACGTAAGTGATAAAAGAAAAAATTAAAATTATTGAAAGCTGATTCTAAGGTAAGAAATTCTCAAACAGTTTTATTTTAATTATAAAATCATAAAATACATTTAAAAAAAAAAATAATAACAAAATGAGCGAGAATCAGGCAAATCAAAATAATGACTCTTCAATAAATGATCAGACAAGTAATGTTTCTTCTGAGGCTTCAACAAATATAAACATGAATGATATTTTGCAAAGGGCGTTAAAATCAATTATGAATGAAGGAAATCGGGGAGATATAGTTGGATTTCCTGGTTTTGATCCGGACCACTCAAGGGTAAACATAGACACATGGTGTAAGGACGTAGACATGAGGATAAAGAGAGATAATCTTCAATGTTTTGATGTTATACCAAGAGTTCGAGCGGCATTATTAGGACGCGCTAAAATTTGGTATGAAAAATATGGATTCCAGCATTATGATTGGAGTGATTTACGTGCTTCAATGGTACATGCTTTTTCAAGCGGATCAGATATAATCAGCCAATTAAGAAAAGTTTCAAATTCAGAAAGTTCAGAATTTAATAACTACACCGAATTTGTGATGGAAAAGGTTGCTCAAATCAACAGATTACCATTTTCAATACCAGAAGACAAAATAATAAAAATTGTTATTGGTTGCATTACAGAAACAAGTCTAAGAAATTCATTAACATTTGTAATGCCAACATCCATTCAAAACTTGATTGATCACTTAACTTCAATTAAAGAAAGTCCATTGATGACAAACATGAAGTATAAAAACTTTAATTCATTTGAAAAAAGAAAAAATGTAAATGATCACACCAGCAATTTTAATAAACGTAAGCGAACCGAGAATGAGAAAAGGTGTTTCAGCTGTGGAAAAACTGGTCATGTTCGTATTAATTGTCCAGGAAATAAACTTAATAATAAAGTACCACCTAAAACTGAAAAAAAATGTAAATTTTGTCAAAAAACTGGACACGATGAAGAGACATGTTGGGCAAAAAAACGTGCCGAAGTAAAAAATATAAATATTTGACATGAACCTCATGCATTAAATAATACAACAGTTGTGGTGGTAAAAAAATAAAATATATCATTGTTTATTAGATACAGGATCAGACTGCTCACTAATACGTTCAGATATAGCCACAACTTTGAATCAAAAGAGAACAATCCATTTTCTTTCCGTTTGTGGAATAAGTAATATACCAATCTTGCTCACTGAAAAAATTAATTTGTTGGTGGAGTTTGAAGAAATAAATGTAGATGTTACATTTCATATAATAAATTCAGAATATTTAAAATATGATATGATTATAGGAAGAGATATTTTACATGACTCAACTTTAGAAATAGTTGTTAATAAATACGGTTCAACATTGAAGGGAAATTCATCACACTCATGTTTAGTAAATAAAACAGAAACTTTTTTACTATCAGACCATAAAAGCAGAATTAACTCTATTTTAGAAAAATACTCCAAATTTATTGTCCAGGGTTTCCCAAGTACTACTGTTAAATCAGGTTCTTTAAATATAAGATTGTCAAAAGATAATGTCATTAATTATCGTCCTTATCGGATGTCTCTAGCTGAGCGTAATGCTATTTCAGAAATAATTGAAAATTTAAAATCAAATGGAATAGTTCGTGAAAGTGAATCACCTTTTGCTAGTCCTGTAGTCTTAGTAAAAAAAAAGAATGGACAAAATAGACTTTGCATCGACTACAGAGCATTAAACCAAATTACCATTAAAGACCGGTATCCTCTTCCAAGAATCGATGATCAGCTTGATAGACTGTCTGGAAATAAACTTTTTACTTCATTGGACATGGCATCAGGGTTTCATCAGATACCAATTGCTGAAGATTCAATAGAAAAAACAGCATTTGTAACCCCAGATGGACATTTTGAGTACCTTCGCATGCCGTTTGGTCTTGCGAACGCCCCAGCCGTGTTTCAAAGAGCAATCAACAAAGCTTTGGGTGTATTGAAAGATAAAGTCGCTTTAGTTTATTTAGATGATGTTCTGATTCCATCTAAAACAATAGAAGAAGGACTTGACAAATTAGAAATGGTACTGCAAGCATTGACAAAAAATGGATTTTCACTTAATATTGATAAGTGTAAATTTTTGAAAACAAAAATAGAATATTTAGGGCGAGAAGTATCTTATGAAGGTGTTAAACCAAGTAAAACTAAAATTGATGTTTTAGTAAAATCACCTGTTCCATCAAATGTAAAACAAGTACGCCAGTTTATGGGCTTAGCAAGTTATTTTAGAAAATTTATTGCAAACTTCGCTGTAAAAACAAAATGTATAACTTCATTGACCAAAAATAATACGAAATTTGAATGGAATCAAGAATCTGAAGAGGCCAGACAGTATATCATTCAACAATTAACTTCAGAGCCTATTTTAAAAATATTTGATCCAGAACTACCTACAGAGCTTCATACTGATGCAAGTTCGATTGGCTATGGTGCCATTTTATTTCAAAAAAAGAATGGAAAATTACATGTGGTAGCTTATTACAGTCAGGCAACTAAAGTTTATGAAACCAACTATCACAGCTACGAGTTAGAAACTCTTGCTGTTGTAAATTCTGTCAAGCATTTCAGAATATATTTACTGGGTATCCAATTTACAATTGTTACCGACTGCAATGCTTTAAAAGCAACAAAGGCAAAGAAAGATTTACTACCAAGGATTGCGAGATGGTGGATTTATCTGCAGGATTTTGATTTTGATATTGTGTATCGAAAAGGTAAAACAATGTTACACGCAGATTATCTAAGCCGAAATATACCTTCTGTGAGCTGTAATCAGTTAAATAGTTTAACAGACAATTGGTTAAACATAGAGCAACAATTAGATTCAGCTTCGAAAGAATTAATTGATAAATTAAATTCAGAAGATTCAAATACTTGTTCACAATATGTGTTAAAAGATGGTTTATTATATAGAAACCTTAAGAACTCACCTAAATTATATGTACCTCAAAGATGTCGTTTAGCCTTGATGAGAAGATACCACGAAGATAATTGTCATATTGGTTGGGAAAAGACGTTGAATAAAATGCGAGAACATTTTTGGATGCCTTCCATGACCAGAAATATTAAAAAAATTTGTGAATGCATGTATAATTTGTTTAGTAGCAAAAAGACCATCAGGGAAAAAGCAATGTGAATTACATCCGATCGAAAAGAAATCAATACCTTTTCACACAATACATGCTGATTATATGGGTCCTTTTCATGAAGAAAACAAAGATAATCAAAAATATTTGTTAATTATTATTGATGCTTTCACAAAGTTTATCATTTTACTTCCATGTAAAACTCTAAATGCTATTGAGACTGTTGAACATTTTAAAAATTTTGTTACATTATTTGGAGTACCTTGTAAAGTTATAACTGATAAAGGAACAAATTTTACAGGTCAAGATTTTAAAACGTTTTGTACATCATATGGAATTGAACATCACACTATTGCTCCGGGTACAAGTAGAGCTAACGGTCAAGTAGAAAAATATGTCGATGTTGTTGCTAATTTATTAAGAACCAATTTAAATACCAACTTAGAGTGGACTACATATGTTGGTCGCATACAATTGGCACTTAATACTACTGTTAACAAAACTACACAGTTTTCTCCAATGAAAATACTTACTGGCGTTACGGTGCGTACTCCAGAAATTAGTGCATTGTTATCTGAATTAAACATAGAACCCGATTATGATGATGTAGAATCTATTCGTGCTTTAGCAGACGATAGATTAAAAGAAAATGCAATTCGCATGAAAATCAGGTTTGATAAAGATAAATGTAAACCTAAAAGACTTGAAATTGGTGCAAAAGTCGTTTATAAAAGTAACCAGATTAGAAAAAGCAAGTTACAGTCTCACTATCGTGGAACGTATGAAGTTGTTGGTATTTTACCTAATGATAGGTATAAATTAAAAAGAGAAGGTTTTAAAACAATAATAGTAGCTGCCAGAGAAGTTATTAAACCTATCAATGAAAATTTTGACGGTACTGAAAAATGATGAAAATTGCATTTGCAGTTCTGTACTTATTTATTACATTTGATTTTCATTTTATGTACTATATTTATAAAATAATAACTTAATTTGAATTTGTTTGATGTAAATTTAAACTATAAAATTTAAAAATTTGATAATTTTGTTTTTGAAACTTTTGGTTTTACTATTGAATTAAATAAAGAAAAAAAAGAAAATTTTTATTCAAATTTATTGTTTAATTGGCAATTTCAGCCAAGCTTAAGATTGCCTCTGAGCTGTGATAAAGTAAGTTGTTATATTCAGCCAAGCTTAAGATTGCCTCTGAGCTGTGATAAAGTAAGTTGTTATATTCAGCCAAGCTTAAGATTGCCTCTGAGCTGTGATAAAGTAAGTTGTTATATTCAGCCAAGCTTAAGATTGCCTCTGAGCTGTGATAAAGTAAGTTGTTATATTCAGCCAAGCTTAAGATTGCCTCTGAGCTGTGATAAAGTAAGTTGTTATATTCAGCCAAGCTTAAGATTGCCTCTGCGCTGTGATAAAGTAAGTTATATTCAGCCAAGCTTAAGATTGCCTCTGAGCCGTGATAAAGTAAAGATTATTAAAAAAAAAAAAAAAAAAAAAAAAAAAAAAAAAATTTCACTTTGGTAAGTTGTAGAATAAATTAAAATTTGAGATTAAAGGATTCATCGAGGACGATGAATTTTTCAGGATGGCCGTGTTAGAAATCTATTTTTCCTAATAATATTTCTGAGTGTTTTATATAAACTCTTCTAGTCTATATTTTAAATGTATTCAGCTACTACATAATTTGAACAATACATGCTGCTGTCTAAGGGTGTATTTATTTGATATCCAACTTAAATGCTACATGTTGTTTTGTTTTAATGATATTGAAACATGTTATGTAAATGTGTCTGTACGAACGAATTTAGCTGTAGCAAGGAGAAAAGAGTTGCTGGGCTAGAATTCCAAGTCGCTTATTCATTCTAAGGGAATGAGTGATCACGAGTAGATGTGATACAGATTTATTATAATTTTAGTGAAATTTTTCTATCATACATATAAAAAATTGTTTTTTTTTTTTTCTAAAATGTTTAAATTGGAAAATTTATTGGTTACAAAACTTTTCAAATACAGATAGTCAATATTTGGTTTTTGGGTAAAAATTGAAAGGGCAGACTCTGAATATTGAAAAAAAAAAACAAAAAATGTAAAATTGAAAATATAAAATTGTATTTATTAAGAATTTGATATTGAAATTTGCCTCTGAGCTGTGCATTGCATGCCATGTATATGTGGCAAAGAAACAAAGAAATGGATTAAAAATTGAAAGAATAGGTAGCTGTTATATTTTTTGGGTGGAACCTTTACAATTCTTTCAGATGCAATTTATATGTATATATTAGGTTCTAATTCTATTGTTTTATTTTTTTAGTTCATTTTTTCTTTATAACAAATTCTGAATAGAACAAACTGATTGTTCAGGTTATTTCTTGTTTATTTATTCAGTTGCATATAGGAGTATGTATATATAAAAAGACTTTAAATGAAAAACATAAAATTGAATTCGAATTTATATTCTTTTATTTTCTAGTTTTTAATATTGAGTTTTTCTCACAATATTTTATTCTTTAAATACTATGAACAAATTTTTTATATATAGATGTAAGATATGGGTTATATTGTAGATCACATTAATTGAGCTGAAAAACGTTTTTAAATTTGTTGTATTGAATTACGTGCCTTGAAGGTTTTTTTTTGAAGTATATTTGTTATTTATAAGAAGTTTATGCAGGCTTACGGTGCGTTTATATTGGAGCTGCGATAAGTGATGGGAGCGTCGATTACGCTAGCGCAGAAAACTACATAAATTATTTTAATAGAGGTATTTGTGTTGGAGCATCACTTTGATAAACACTTTAAATTTTTTATACTATGCTCTTATCGACGCTCTTATCACTTATCGCAGTTCCGGAAAAAACGCACCCTTAGATAGTGTTTATCAGACGCAAGCTTGAAAAAAGACGCAAGCTTGAAAAAAGACTTGTATGATTCTTATATTTATGAAAACTAACTGTCAAATCGTACTTTTTTATTTGTCAAAGTCAAAGTATACAAATTCATATATGCCCATGGATCCCTTAAAGTATCGTATTATATTCTTTGCTAATACACACTAATATGTTGGATATTTAGTTTTTTTTAATTAAGGCCATTTCTGGTCCTATCGCACTTGCACTTGAAACTACCATTAAACTTGTCAACTGTCAAATTTTATTATATTTTTGACTTTCACGCTAAATTAGTTCTTAAAATAATAATGAAAAGTAACTTAAATAAATGAAACCTTTAATATCTTCGATCTAGAACTTGAATATTTAAAACAAAATCTCATTTGAAATTAAAAAAATAACACAATAATGAAAAAATCCGATTAAAAGTGCAATATCGAACTTTTTAATAGGTTATGGTATGTATTCTACTCGAAATTCAATGATCACATTTTTGAATTCATGTCATCTGATTTCGGTATTTACCTAAAAGATACGAGGGGCTAAAAATTTAAAACTTTCAATATATTTGAAGGCTGTATGAAAATTTACAACATTTTAAAAAATGTTTTCGGAAAGATCAAGCGTAGTGCAAGTGCGATAGCTTCAGAAATGACCTGTATTTTAATTTGAATACGGTTTTTTAAAATGTTTTACGAGTATAGGAGGAAAGGTGATTCAAGGACTTCTTAGTCAAGCGAAAGCTGTATGAGAAATATAGTATTCAGACTAGACTACCTTCTTATATGTGATCATTTGAACTAGTCTGTAACACTATTAATTAAAATAGTTGTGGCCCCTTACTTTAATCTAACAAAATCCCATAAGAATACTTGAGAGATATTTGACAATTTGTTATTACATTTGGAACTATTTTCAATTTGTAAAATATTAAAATAAAATTTTTAAATTCAAATTCGTAAACATTTATTAAATTAAGGAAGTTGTAAAAATTCTGTGTGTTTTGTTTACATTTGACATTTAATTAATGTATTTGAAAATGTTTGGAAATTTTTTGAAATTTTAATGTTTCATTTTCAGTACCAAATAACTTTTACAATATTTTTAAATACAAAAGTAGTCTTCTATTTGTTACTTGTAAAGGAAAAAAACTAAATAAAATAAAATAATTTTAATGAAAGACCATAATAGAGAGGAAAATTTTTTTTGAAAATAACTACGACTAAATTAAGGAAATAAAGGAAAATATTTAAAGACAATGAAATAATAAAAGAAAATGGTTGATATTTTAAGAGATATTGTTTAGGGTTCAATTTATGAACTCCATATATATATTATGTATCTTTGTACTATAATGTCCATGAAACTTTTGTACTTTTAATTTTTGTCTTTTAACAAAAAAAAACAAATGGAAATTTTAGTAAAATGTTGTGACATTATACTGGTGTATTCATTTCTTTAAATAAACAACAAAATGGTTATATAAAGAATTTGTATGAAATTGGTGTTTGTTTTTAATTTAAAATAAAAAACTAAAATTCTATTCTTAATAATATTTTTTTTACTTAAAATAACCTCTTTCTTTACTTTTTGAAGTAAAACTGATCATAAAACAAAGAAGATTATTTAGTTTCCTGTGTGAACTTTTAGAAACCCTTGCAAAACACAGTGGGTTTTTGAAATAAAGTAAAGAACTATCCGAATAAATTAATTTTATTTGTGATTTTTTTTATTATTTCTGTTGAATTAAAAAAAAAAAATAACATCTTTCAACGAGGATCGAACTCAGATCTGTTTACACCCCAAGCCACTTCGCTACCCACTGCACCATACAATTTTTAGGAATTTATGGTCAGATTTCTAATATTAATGTATCACTAACTTACAGAATGAAAAAAAAAAACCCATAGACACAGGCTAGTTAATATAAAAGTATATAATAAACCATGAATTCCCATATTATTTATTCCCACAAATTTATTCGACTCAAAAAGTTAGTTTGAGTAATATCCGAATTTGCCAATGCATTTGCCAGATTACTTTACTTTACTATCCATTCTGACCTCGTAAATTTTGACCTCATAGTTGAATTGGATTCACCGATATAGGATTGAGAACATTGTACGGCAGCTCCCGAAATCGTGTCCGTATTTTTTAAAAATTTTGCAAAATAATTTACCATATTATGTTACATACAGATTACAATGTTCAACCATCTAATCAGTTGCAAATATATGTACTAAGGTTCAAGCAATCTCGATAATAGCTACACTTACCTTTGCCCCAAGAAATCTCAAAATTTGCAAACGAGCTCGCCATATTACTTTATTTACCTACCTTTAATTTCATCTTTGTGGTGTAATTAGTTCTCTGAAGATTTGTAAGCAGGATTCTAAAATTTATATGGCAGCTCCCCGAAAATAAAGCCTCAAGATTTAAAACTTAGTGCTTGCCCAATTTTACCGTAACTTTAAAAAAAACTTACCGTAAGTTTAATTCTTCCAGTTTTATTAGTTTTGAAAAAATTTACATTAGTTCAAAAAATTTATTTAATCCCGAAAACTTGGTCCAATTTTGACCAAAAAAAAATAGAGAATATAAAAATTTTCTAAAACTTTCTGTATGTAAATTTCAAAACTCTAATCCTTTTTCTGCTGCTGATTATCCGATGCTGATCTGATTCATACCTTTGAGTCTATATATTTTATTTCTAGATCAATGCGTTACAAACGGAAGAAGAATTTGATATTACGTGTGCATAGATGTGAATTGTGATAGTTAAGTAAAATGTCCATTTTTTAAATAATAGTGTAGACGATTAACTGCAATCTTATTTCTAAAATCCAGTTTAGTTGATCACATCGAATATTGTTTGATTTAAGTTAATTATAAAGAAAGTTAACTTTTATTTTGAGAGGATTTCATTTTATGAATCACTCAGTTGAAACACTTTTTTATTAAAATTTTTTATCAAAAAATTGTGTTAATATTCCTTTTAAAATGAAGGCATTTTTCACTTATCGTACGCATACAGTTAAGGTAAAACCTTGAACACCTTGCCACCATATGTGTTCCTCAGACGTCAACCTCTTTCTTCTCAATTCTTCATTCCATCTCTAACTAAAATAAAATATTAAACCAAATCACTTTTGCGTCCATAACTTTCAGTCACCTGGGCAATTAATTTTGTGTGCTGTTTACAACCCCTTTTGGTTTACTTAAGCAAGTAAGAATTTCACAATATTAGAGGAGCTGAAAATTTCTTGGCGCCTTTTATGGATTTCATTACTTCCTTTGACACGGTTTATAACAAACATTTTTTTTTATGTTTTTAATTAATTGTCCATAACTGTGATTACAATTTTTTATTATATTAGTATTATTTTATCACTGAAATTTTAAGGTGTTTCATTTTTTTTTCTCATATTTTTTTTACCACTACAAACGCAATTACAAAACTGAATTGAATTATTAATGGATTCAAAGGACTTAAAAGAGTACTTCTTTTGATTGGAAAAACAACTAAAAAAAAATTTTGAAATTGGAAGTGGGTTAACAAAAAATAAAACTAGTAGCAATGAAAAATAAAAATAGTAACAATGTTAAAATATTTGAATTGATGATGATTTATTGTACAAAAATGGTTTTAACTCAAAAAAAAACCTATTTTTAAAATTAAAGTTTGACTCTTGACTGTTTTGCATATAAGTATTCTTCCACGAATAATAACTGATCAGTATCTATAACATTTAAGACATGACCTTGTTTAAAATTTAAATTTTGCAAGATCTTTCTAAACATAGTAGAAAATTCACAGTAAACACACCCATTTTAATATGATTTTTGTATTTTTTTTTATTGACATTTAAACGTCAAAATTTCCATTGGTATAATTCAAAATAAAATGGAGTTCCACCATATTAACCTAATCAGGATGATGTTAATGAAGAGATGTAAATTCAAAACAACTCATTTGGATATAGCAATTCATTTGTTGTTAAAACTGCAAAAATGTGGAATTTATTATCACCTTCTATATTTCCAAAAGATGGCGATTTTGCTATTTATAAATTGCTCAAATTTAAGAAGAGTCTTAACGAGTTATTCTCAAATTTACCATTTGACTCCCTTTTATCCACATTTTTTTCACCCTTATTCAATGCCAAACAATCACAACCATGTTAAGTATAAAGGATCATATTTCTAGTTTGTGGTTTTAGAATGAAAAACAAATTGTATTTTATTTATTTTAAAAAAAAAAATGTATTCCAAATGTCAAATGTTGATATCAAAATCTGATTAATATTGATAATAATAACTAATGCTTATCCGAAATCTTTGTTTCAACTCTGGTTCATTCATTAAAATTTTCATTCTTTGTTTCAACTCTGATTCATTAAAATTTTTTTGTCTCTGCATTCTCTAAAATGTCTATCATGAATTAATTGTTTTTTTTTTTTTGAAAATACAAATTTTTCGACTTAAACCATTCGTACAACAAAAGACCAACCCATTCGTACAGACCAACATCCATTATTATTTTGGTAATATTTTTTTGCAATTTGCGGTTACTCAATTAATTTATTTTATAAAATGAAATTTAAAAAAAATATTAAAAATTAACTGCATATATATAGCATATTTATTTCTTAAATGAAATTGAAGAATTAATAAAATTTATTTATATACATGACGAATTAACGAGAGAATATGATTAATAAAGATTTGTAATATTCAGTGAAAATATTAAAATTTAAAAGATTAATATTGCAATTAATTCAGAAGTTAACGAGACTTCATAACTTTTTAATATTACATTAAATTATATTGAATCAAGAATTTATTACGATTGAATAACATTGTGGTTTTATATAGCGGATATGGCATATCCTATCCTTACACTTAAAGTAGGCCTTTTGACCGGTTGTGCATTCTACTCCCAATACTTTTTATTTATATAAGTCATAAGTAAAGTTTTTTTTTTTTATTTATTTGCACTATATATATTTTATATTTCATCTGATTGATGACGTAGTAGTTAAGACACCTGCTTTTCAATCGGATGGTCTCGGGTTCTAACCCAAGTCGGATCATATCTATTAAAAAATATAATTAATAAATTCATATCAATTATAGTTTATACTGTAATATAAAATATATACCTAGGTAACCAAGGTGATTTTGCAAAAACAAATATTTTTCAATAAATAAATATTTTATGACGGGAATCAAACTCGCACCATCGAAGCCCCTGAATTTTTTTATTGTTCGTATTAAATTTTTATTCTATATAAAATAATTCAGATAGAGGATTAGTGGTCTTTCAATTACATTGGTCTTTCAATTGAAAAGTGTCGGTTCCAATCTCGTTCACAGCATATGCCTTTTTTAAATTTTTCTTTTTTTTTAATTTATCGTTTTTTTTATAAAATTTTTTTTGTAATTAAATATAAAAAAACAAATATTTCGAATTTTCAATTGCAATATATGAAATTTTTATTTATTTAATACATAGTGTGTACACACGGATATCTAAAAGTTGACAAGGGCAACTATAATCTTCCTCGTTTTATAATAAAATTTCTTAACTTGAAAAATTATAATTTCATCAATCTTAATAGAATAAATTATAAAAATATTTTTAATAAATAAACTTTAAAAATATCTTAAGATTTTTTTAATTAAAAGAATAAAATGTTGAAGAAATAATCATTTATAATAAATCTTTAAATCATAAAACCGGTAGTAACTTAATTGAAATTTAATTTTTTTTTTATTTATTTAATTTCTATTAATTTTTTTTTTAAACTTTAATGATGCAATAACATTTTAAAACAATTAAAAACACTGTAATAATGATTTAAACTTTATAAACTTTTTTTCTATAAGTACTTTGATCATACTTCATATACGAGTATAACTGAGTATTTTATTGATTTGTACTGTACACTACAATTATTAATATAAAATAAATTAAAAAAAAAAAAAATTTTTTTAATAATAATTATTTTATACAACATTGTATTGAATTTTTCGCTCCATTTTTTTTTCCAATCCTATAATTGTTAAAACAATGAAAACAATTTTTTTTTTTTTGTATCAAGTGCCGTTACAAAAAAAAAGTTTGAGATTCTGGAAAACTTTTGTTTTCGTTGAAGGATTGATAAAGTTCAAGGAGGGGTCTTTTTTAACATTTTTTTTTTTATTTATTTTTGCAATAACTTTAAATTCTAATCGAATCTAGGATTATATAGATTTGATTGCGGTTTATGAGCTTAAAATTCTTAAATATTAAAAATTTTTAAATAAATTATTTTGGCAAAATTTTAAAGTTTTTGAAAGTCAAAATTTTTAAATATAATGCGAAAAAATAGCTTATTAATGACTTAATTTGACTGTGTTCTAACTGTTGGAATAAGCATTAAACTTCAGGTATATGAAAGTGTAGCACAGATTCTATTCTTGATTGTCAAAAGCTCTAGTCTCAAGACAAATTTTAAGACAGCTTTTACAATTGGATTCGCTTGAAGTTATGGGAAGTTTGAAGATATGGGATTTTTCAAGTAATTTTGAGTTCTAACCATTACAATGAGTTCAAATTTTGGTAAATAGGATATTGGTAGAGTAAAGTAGAGTACCCAAGGAGAGTAGTTTTTATAAATATTTTATAGTATCACGGAAAAGAGTTTCGGAAATATCAACTTCTAATAATTGAGCCATATGAGTTTGCTCGTTATAAAATCCTTATTTTGATTTATCCCAAATATATAACAATGTCTTCGAGATAAAAACATCTTTCAAAAGGTATATCAACTTCAAATTTTACTTTTTCTCATTTGTATCCGTGGGAAGGGAAGATAATTGATGTAATTAGTATTTATTTCAAAATTTTACAACAACCACCTAAAAGATTAGTAATTTACTAATTTTAGGCATATTTCTGCAACTTAGTATTTAATTTAGTAAATATCTTAAGGCTGAGATAAAAAAGATAAATTTTAAGTACTAAGTAAGGAATAAAGCTTGAGCTTTTTTACGAGGGGCATGGAAAGCTTCGAAAGTCGAAGCTATGCGCATTTGCTATATGTATTATGCGACTTAAACACCAAACCACAACCCTTTTTGAACCAAACTTTAAAATGGATCTTGTTGTACAAATGTATACAATTAGGTTTCGACTTAATTGGAACCAAGGCCTTAAAAAACAGTGGGGGGATATTCTCATATAAAGATGGTAATAGAATTATAAATATGATATAAGAACAATTAGATGCAGTCCTATATTTACTAACACAGAGTGGCGTAAAACGACCGATATGGTTTGAATGTTTAATAAGTTTTTTATTTAATAGTTAATTATTATTATTTTTTTGTTATACAGAATATTAATGTGAAATATTTTTGGCCTAAGTATGAAAAATTATATCCCGCAAGTATGGACTATTTTTGGCTTCGCACATTCGTGCTGTTTCCAGTACATTTTTCATAACTTTTCGTAAAATTTCCGGTGTTATGGCTTGAATTTCATTTCGAATGTTTTGTTTTAGCTCTGGTATGGTCGCTGGCTTGTTTACGTATACCCTTTCTTTCAAATAACCCCAAAGAAAACAGTTTGGCGCTGTTAAATCCGGTGAACGTGGGGGCCAATTGAAATCGCTTCTACGCAAAATAATGCGTTCGCCAAAGAGGTCCCGTAATAGAGCCATTGTGTCATTTTCAGTGTGCGCCTAGCTCCTAATTTGAACCACAACTGTAGATGGTTTTCTACAGCTGGCCTCAAAAAATTGTCCAGCATCGTTCGATATTCAGCCCCAGTGATCTTTTCAGGCAATACACCGCACCAAATAGTACACTTAAGTAGGTGTAATTGTCGCTGATGAACTGTTCTTGGATTCTCCGTAGCCCATATCGTGCAATTTTGCTTGTTTACGAAACCATTCAATTGGAAATGGGCTTCATCGTTCATTATTCAATTGTTAATGAAATCGCGATTTTCTTCTGCTTTTTGTCGGAATGAAATGCAGTAATCAAGCCGTTGTTGGTTCTGTTGGGTACTGTTCCATTTCAAATTTCCCAAGTTTTCTTCACAAAATTCTGAAATAAAAACAAAAAAATATAAATAAATTTAAAAATTTGTTAAACATTCAAACCATATCGGTCCTTTTGCGCCACCCTGTATATTTTAATAACTTCCTTTGCAGGAAAATTTAAAATAAAACCTTCATTATACCCGTATGACTATATAGTCCAAGGGTATAATAAATTTGCCATTACATTTGTGACGCAGAGAAGGAGGGGGGGTAGATATAGACTCAAGTGTATGGATCGGATCAGAATCGAAAAATAAATCGATTTAGCTATGTATGTCCGTCCGTCCGTCCGTCCGTCCGTCATCACGATAACTCAAAAAGTAAAGGAGCTAGGATTATGAAATTTTCACAAATTCGTTTTTATGCAAAAAACGGAATCGAGTTTTAAATTCAGCCATTTTGGTCCACGGGTTCGAGTACCTTCTTTACAAATTTTATATGAGCATTACTCTATACCTATGGAAGCTGCGTGTCTGAAATTTTGCCAAAAGTAGTTTAGTATAATGGCCAAAGTTACTGCAAAATTTGGTTGGTCTACTGCAAAGGGTTCGAGTAGCTGCCATACAACTCCTTCTTTTATATGAGCATTACTCTACACCTAATAAAGCTGAATGTTTGAAATTTTGCCAAAAGTAATTAACCGGATGATATAATGTATATGTTACGGTCATACGGGTATCCCAGAGTTGACACAGTCTACTCTACTACACTCTTCCTCGTTTTTTATGTGAAATTGATTGTGTTTAATTAATTAATTAACTTTAAAAGTTAAAAGTTAATTATTTCTAGCATTAATTTTCTTTTGAAAAATTATTATTTAATTAAATGAACGATGAAAATAGTACTTATTCTGTTTTCAATTTTCAATTAGGAATACTATATAGAAATGAAGTCTCATTTTAAGTGTTTTTACCTGTTTGTACTTCATATTTCTTAATGGTCAACCAATTTATTTTTATATCGTTTTTTCCCTAAGGATTGATTAACGATATTTTTGTTGGACTTTTGCAAAACATTTATTTTTGAAATTTTCTTTTATAATTTAATATTTAATTTACCTGTACTACATACAAAAATATATGTTATGATGGTTGTATAAACTTTTTACTTTATATGAATCTAGACTCTTCGTATTTAAGTACATAATAAGAATAAATTTAATTTTATGCTTTATATACGAATATTTGTTGGAAGTTATTAACACATAGGATAAAAAAGTGTTATACATACATATAAATTTTATATGTGTTATTAGGTCTGCAAAATATTACTTAAATTCACTACTCTCCGGCTTTCTCTAGTTCAGAAGTTATATTAAATTTTTTATATCTTATTATAATTATTAAAACTATTTAAGATGGAGGCTTGTTTAAATATAGGTTGTGGTATCATTTTATAGAACTGGCCTGCTTTTATAATTTGAAAATTTATAAAAGTCTTTGAAAATCCTGTCATTTTTGCTTCGGAAATACTGTCGGATCAATGATAACACAATTTCAATTTAAGAGTTTAAATAGGAACAGGTGCTAAATGGTTAGACGTGAACAGCTAGCTTTAAAAAAAATCTTCAGAGGAATCCTGATTTTTTTTATGAATAACAAAATACTTTAGACGCTAACTACTCATAAGTACCATTTATCATAGGTGGATGGTTTTACATATATTTGTATTTAATTTGTATTTTTTGTATTTATTGTGTAATACTATATTTGTATTTAATTTAAATCGACTGTTTTGATCGAAATGCTTCAACTCATTAACTTGCTTAGTGAGTTCTTGACACATGTCAATGATCGAATACTCATTAGTGCCACCCATTACTGCTGGTGCGTAGATTCATATTAATTCAATTCTCGCCTTACTGTGATTGATGGCACGTCGCAACTGGCGTTTTTATCCTTGTGACCCGAGATTCATATAAATTCCCTCGGATACAACTCTGGTCATTGCATTGTTTTGAGAATCGAATTTGGTGATATACCGCCAATCCCTCAAAAATAATTAATCATTTCAAAAGATTCCGGTAGCTCTAACAAGACATATATTTTGCACAAATAAAGTACTAAACATTAAATTATAAAAAAAAATAATGTTAAATTAATGCGCTCTTTCATACATAAATTTCCAAAGAAAATATAAAAAAGTCGCATTAAAAGCATTGCTCATATGAGACCTGCTGTCCTGTTTTTTTTCCCAACTTCTTTTTGTATAATACGTTACCTATACTTATACCTAGACAGTTAAGTGTTTTGCGTTCCCTTTTGATTCGTTTTTTTTTTTTTAAAGCAAAACAATGTGAAAAATATAAAAGAAAATAAGTACAGTGACTTCTATTTAACACGCATTAAATGAAATTACGAGAATCTATAAAGTAGTGATATAATAATTCAATTTTTAAGTTTATAAAATTTTTTTTTCTGAAAATATAAAGGTTTTACGATTTTAATTTTAAGTTGAGAATGTATTAAACTTATAGAAGAAAATATTTTTAATTAATAAATAAACTGTTTTAGTCTATTCAAACCAACAAGAAATTATGGCAAATAGCAAAAAAGAAGTTGGTAAATGTAGAAGTCCACGAATGGAAATGACGTTTGATTAAGTGCTCAACCACAATTAAATCCATTGAACGGGATAGGAGAAGAGACTATGAAAGATTCAGCGTGAATATACAAGATTTTGTTATGGAATAGGTCCTGTCTGTTGTTAATTACTAGTTCGTACCTTGAGTCAATGGATCAATTTTTAGAATTGTTAGTTAACACTCACTTTCTCAAATTGGATGAAGTTATTAAAATCGTATCCCTGAATACTTTTCTTATGTTATAAAAAGATTTTCTTCATACAAATTGCCTAGCAGAGATGTCATAATGCCAATTCTTACAAAAGTCGCAAGAGCTGTCACCTTCGTAGCTGCTTACCATTTTAAGAGCTGCCAAATACTAAATTGTGTTTGCCAATACTAGAGGAGAAAGACGGGGATTATAGGACATAACTTTTGAAAAAGCTGCAGGTCATTCAGCTTATTTTCCTTTACCTTAAAAACTGTGGAAATTTATGAATATGTAACTTTGATACGTGAAATGATCGAAGCGGGTATGAAGATTCAGGTCAAGGATTCTCTTAAGTTTCAACGTTCAAAAAAAGAAGCTCGTTAGTATATTAATGTATAATCAACATCACTTATATCTAGACCCAGTAAGGTGGAAATTTGATAGGAATGAAAAGTGAAGTGAAGAGGTTAAATATATTAAGATGATAATTAAATCAATATTGTTCTACCAAATTGTTGGATATTAGAAACGTAACTTTGTCTGCCCTTTCTTACGCTTCTTCTATCAGCCCCCTATACTTATATACAAACATTATATTAAATTTAATACTTGACCCTGTATTTGTACCCTACAGTTGGTAATCAACAACACAAAAAATTCCAGTTTTTTGACTTTCGTTATACGTACGTTTACTGAATTATGAAAAAATTTCACTATGCACGTAATCACCATACATGAAGTGTGGTGAAAATCTATAATATATTATAACTTTATAAGCAATGATTTTCCCTAATAAAAAAATAAAGATTTTTTATAAAAAAAAAAAAAAAAAAAAAAAAAATGGGAACAACAGGATAACTGTTAGAGAGGGTCAAGAAGAACGAATATATATGTTAGAAAAATTATTATGCGGTACGGTAAAGTTATTAGTTTTAATTTTTTTTTTTTACTTATAAAAAATAAAGGTGAGATTAAATTTTTTTTCAGATTATTATTTTTTCTACTTTAAAAGAAAGAAGTGATGCAAAAGGTATAAAAAAAAACAATACCAGCACATAACAAAACTAAAAAAATGAAAAATGGAGTATAAAATATTCTTTTAACTTTTTATACATACTCGTATATAATATATGTACTTAAAAATTACTTGAAAGCCATTTTTATATAATATAATTTTTAAAATCCCACCACACATAGTGTATATTTTTTTATTTGTTATTCTGGTAGAATAATTGTATGTGGGTGTGTGTGTGTGTGTGTTACGACACTGATGAAGATATGTGGTTTTTGATATTTTGATGATAATGTTATATACTCTATCTCTAGTTGAAAAATTTTTATATTTACACATAAGTTGTAGTTGCTTTTAAAGAAGAGATTTCCAACTTTTTTCCTAACGGATTAATATGTTAAAAAAAAATTATAAAAAAAAAACGTGTGTACACTAACTACAAATGAGTAGGAGTACACACGCTTAAAGTGCTATTTAATTGTTTTATAAAGTTTATAGCAAATTTTTCTATTAATTTTTTTTTTTTTTTGAAGGTTTTTTTTAGGATGGAGTGAAAAATTAATTTTTTTTTTTTTATTATAAATTATTATTTTTATTAAAGTTTATTTAAGAAATGGGTAAAGTATTTTTTAAACAAAAAATTTTTGTTATAAAAATATTTAATTTGATGAAAAACAAATAATTTTTTTCTGTCTAAACTTTTCTTTAAAGCAATTATATTAAATAAAAAACAAGCAAGAGTGCAGTAGAATAGACTTTGTCAACTTTAGGATATCAGAAAGTACATAATATAAATATTATAAGATCTGGTTAATTACTTGTGACAAAATTTCAAACACTAAAACTAGTAGACTTTAAGTTATTTGTAAAATAAAATATAAAATGTATGGCAGCTATCCGAACCTTTTGTACTAGATTGCAATTATATTTTCCTCAGACGTTTGCCATAAAAGTGGACTACTTTTGGCAAAATTTCAGATACTTGGTTTTATTAAATATTAAGTTATTCTCATATTAAAAAAGAAGTTGTATAGCAGCTACTCGAACCCGCTACACAAATCTAATCAAATTTTACTAAAATATTGGCTATAAAATTAAACTTATTTGAGCAAAATTTCAAGACATTCTACATTTATTAAATGTAGAGTATGCTCGTATAAAAGCAGAAGTTGTATGACAATTAACCAAACCTGTTGAGCAAACTGACTATATTTAAAAATCAAAGATGGTTTGAAAACAAATTTGTAATTTTTGAGTTATCGTGCGAACGAACGAAGGGGCACGCTTAGCTAGATTTATTTACTTTTCGATTCAGTTTTGATCTATACTTTTGAATATTCCTCGTCTTCCTTTACTACGTCAAAAAAGTAATGACAATTTTATTATACCCTTTGACTCACGTTCATACGGGTTTAAAAAAAGTTTATTATCAAATTAAAAAAATATCTTATAAAAAATTTTCTTTAAATTTTGTTATAATTTTTAAAAAATATGTTAATATGAGTTACGGAAATTTTAAACTTTTTTCGTAAGCACATTTATATTATACATAATATTATACATAAAGTTAAATTAAGAAGTCAAATTTTTAAAATATGTGTATATATATTTTTTTGACTTAAACAAAAACTTCATCAAACGCTTATTAGCTTGCAACTCATTCAACAAAAGATAAAAAGAAATTATTTATAAGTTGATTAAAAAATTGATGAAACGTAGCATTATTAATGATATTAAGTTTCAATGATTTAATGCTATAAGTTATATAAATTTGGCGCCACTGGTCAAATTTAAGTAATATATCGTTACTTGAACATTTTAAAGCAAAATTAATTTTAAGAAATTATCTTTTGCCTCTAAGCGGGCCTCTCCTTCAAATGACCTTTTGCTGTGCCAAGTTAACGAAAATATTAGTTGAATCTATGCGAACGATTTTGCTAGAAAAATTGTAAAATTAAAATAAAACTTGTTGTGCCGCAACGGGTTAGGCAGTCAAGAATAAGAGTTAATAGAAAAGGTGAATAATGATATCAATTTAAAGTATCTTTTTATACCTATGCGAATAAAAAGTCACGAAAAGTATCAAGTGTATGGATCGGATCAGCATCTAAGGTAAATTAATGTAACTATGTCTGTCCGTTCATCAGCACAATAAATGAAAAACTAAAAGAGTTAGAGTGCTGAAATTTACAAACAAAATAGTTTTTTATACATGTTGTAGCTCCCATACTGTTTTTGGTTAAAATGAAACAACGATTTCGAGTAGCTGCCATATAAATTTTTTAGAACAAATATCTTCAAAACTAATAATACTAGGAGGTTCAAATTTGAACAGGACAAGGAATACAACTGTCTAAGTGCAATAGAGCAATCAGTTTCAAATTGAATGGCTTAATTTTCGGGTAGCTGCTATACAAATTTTGGAACTCTGTGCTTACATATCTTGAGAACTGATTACACTACAAAATTGAGATTAATAGTAATCAAATAAATTATTATAGTAAGTTTGTTACAAATTTTAATATTTCTCAGAGCAATGCTTAGAGAAGTTGTCAAAAGGACTGCTGGAACCAGTGTACATATATTCTGCAACTAACAACACAAGAAAGTTGAATATTGAAATCCGATTATGTTATATAATATGGCAAGTAATTTTACACAAGTTTTTAAATATTTGAATCACATATATGTGGGAAGCTATTATTATAATAACTTCTCAACCCGATTACTGTGAATCCAAACCCAAATAATGGTTAATTTTATTTTAAATACCATAGTGGGTTTGCATGGGTATCTACAAATTGCTTTTCAGATTTATTTCAATCATAATTTAATATTATTAAAATATTTTTTAATCGTAATTGAATTGCATTATTTAGCAAAAAAATTAAATAAAAATTACTTGGAAAAATTGATTCTAATAATCTAAATGCAAATATTTTCTACGAAATTAATTTATTTTAAATTAATTTGATTAAATGAAAATGTCATTGATTTCAAAACGATTTTTATAAAAAATTTTAACAAGAAACCATAAATAAATCTGATATTAAATTTAGAAAATTTAAATTCCAGTATTTCTTAATAAAAAAATCTCACAATAAAACAAAGCAAATTCCAGAAAAATTTACTCCATTGAAATTATATAGTATTCACAGAATATATTATTTATATAATATACTTATACATAATATAAAAAATAAATTACGAAAGCTTTGTGTATTGTTTTACATGGGTACAATTCGATTAAAACATTGGTTCTTCCAATGTAAAAAAGGAAAAAAAAAAAAAAAATTATATAAAAACGTATTCAATCGGGTATAAAATGTGGGTCTTAAATTCTAATTATGAAATAGAGTATATTTTTACTGCAGTAAAAATATTTTTTAAAATTAAAAAGAAAATTAAATTATATTTAAAAATATTTTTAGATTATTATTAAAAAAATGTAATTTAGTCTGTTGCTAATATGTAGGTGAACACTGAATACACAAAGATTTTGTTATGTTAAAATAGAAACCTCAAAAATTGTGAGAAGTTGTATAATGAAAAAAGAGAAAAATTCCAAAGAACCTACAGACAAATTGGTTTAATTGAAAGAACGATTTTCCTATGGATTTGAAATCTATATTCTTATGTAGAAGTGGGAAAATCAATTTGTATTACAAAACAACATGCAGAAGTTTTTTAACTAACAACTGTCTGGGAATAATAACCTAAATATTCTGGCCGGAAAAACTTGAATTTTATAAATATCAAAAGAAGATTTTCTTTTCCTTATTTGATTCCAGTAGGGCAAATTGTGATGCAAATCAATCCATTTGCAAACCCACGACAGTTGTTTCTATCTTACGCCTATCTTATAATTACTCTAACATGGCAACTCTTCTTCGTCGTACAAGACATTCCCACCTTTATTTTGCTTCCAGAATTCAGATTAAATACCTGAAGTGCCAATAATATTGTTGGATGTCTTGAAATGTGGCTAAAGAATGAACGAGAAACCAATTTTATACTTGGTAAAGAAAGTTGGATTACTAATAGGTTAGGAAGGGATTTGAAACACAAATAAATAGAAGAAATTCAAGACATAGAATATTTACTCCTCACTTAAAATAATGAGTAGAGCGTCAAATGTTATAATAGAATCCTCAAGATAAAATGGGAGAGCTTTAAACGATTTGGAATAGAAGTGTACAATCTGAAGAGAAAAGAAGCGTAAGATATTAGGAGGAAAATTAGAAAGTTGAAAAATAGAGCATGGAATATGTTTGTTGAAGGTCTATATTAAACCCAAGGAAATGAAATAATGCGATTAAGGAAAGCTCTTTCAACCATAATTTTTAACAATAGTTTAAATATGGATAAGGATAATGGGTATGAAGGAGAAATTTAGGTATCAGCGAAAAATTATGGATATTAATAGGTAAATTAAAAAGATTGTAATAGAAAAGGAGTATATTAGCTCCTTGAATACTTACGAATATATGTAGAAGGTTAAATGTTTTTCGAGAATCCTCAAGGTAGAAGAAAATTAGAAAATGTTTCTTAAACCTAAAATTTTTTAAGGCTGCATCAATTCAATGACAGGTTCCAATAATAATTTTATATGGTAACTATAGTTACAAAATAAATATGACATAAAATTATCTTTAAAACAAGTGAAAAACCAAGGGTTTTTAAAAAGCACATTTTCAAAAATAAATAAAAATATATATAAAAATAAATGATAATATTATAATTTAGTTATTTCAGCAATTTATTAATTATGAATAATAGTGAAATCAATACTTAGAATATAATCCCAATATACTCAAGAAAATCTGTAAACAGTGCGAAATATAATGTTGGAGCTTCAATGTTAACGTTTAATGTTGGAAAAATTAACACTGGTGAATAAGTTACCGATTTATAAAAACAATAAGTTTTAATTTTCAAATCCTAATAGTCCTTAAATGGGGAAGGTTCCCAATTTTCTGCTTAGAAAACTTACGGTGATACTCGAGGAACTTCTCACCCCCTCTTATAACCACCTTTCCATTTTAATAGGTTCTAGGAGCTCCATTGTGAACTTCACCAGAATTCTGGAATTTTACGTAGAATTTTATTATCTAAACAAAAATGTTTAAAACTAAGAGACAATTTCTTCACTTTAAAGAACCTCTTTCAAATTTAAGAAAAGCCTTTAACATATGTTAAAATATAATGCTGCAGCTTTAAATTTTGTATATTTGTCAAAAAAAATTTGAACAGGTATTCCAGTTACAGGTGTTAGCTGGGGAGGATCTAACTTCTCCCAAAATTTCAAGCCCCTAGCTTGAACCGTTTAGAAGATATGTGGGGCCAAAAATTTTGCAAAAATTAAGTTTTGCATAGTGGTAAATTTTAGTACCGTATGTCAACCAAAAACATTTGCCTTTTAAAAATTTATAAAGTTTATAAAATCAGCTACCTTTTGCCGTTTTCAGATTGAAAATACACCTAGCCGAACTCTTGTTATAACAATTTAAATATAGGGCTTTTTCCAACTATGGGGACCTACACCTCCGTAATGGGTGGGGTTACAGAAAAAAGTTCTTCTGTGTAAAGGTTTTTGTAAACATACGTGCGGACGGACGGACGGACGGACAGACTGAAGCTATGTAGGCACATTTTTACAAAATTTTTTGAAAATGTGCAAAAAATGGAAAAAGTTTTTTTTAAGCAAAACATTCTTAGTCCAGAAGTTTTTTATTGCTTTTTAAACTGGAGTCATTAATATTATTAATATTAAATTTATGATATTTTTTTCTGATTAAAAATTAAAAATTTTTTTTGCTTCTTAATTTTTTTTTTATTTTGTGAATTTATACATAGATATAATAAAAACAGAAAAAAAAATTAAAAGGAATCAAAAATAAAATGTCCTTTTATTTAAATATGTTTATTATAATCCTTAAAACAAAACAAAAATACAAATATATTCATTTCCCATGAAACAGGATTTATTTAGTACACTAATATACCATTATAATATTAAAATTTAATAAATTCATTTTATGGTCCTCCAAGATCAAATCACAGCAACAGAATATTACCCCAAAAAAAAGCAATAAAAATAACATAATTATCATTATGGGGCATTTTGATTATATGTATTATAATAATCATTATAATCATAATCATGTATATGTAGTAGTAGGTAATACAATAATGATTATGATGATATTGATGATATTAATATTACCTTTAATAAAAGGATTACTTTACCTTAGAGAATTAAATATATATGTATATAAATTTATTAAAATAATTTTAAATATGTATGAGAGTATATATATGATTGTGTAATTAAGTTTATATATATATGTATTAGTTTTAAAAATTGTAATGTTCTATATTTATTTTAACTTTGAACATAATATTATTGTGTATTGAATATATGTATATGTATTATAAAATTTATTAAATAAATATAAATATATAACCTTGATCTTTCGATTTTCTGTACACTTGAGTATTGTAAAAGGGAGTCAAAAATCTTCTTAATTTAAAATATTAATAAATATATATATATATGAGAGTATACAGAATATTATCGATATTTTGAACTATTATTAATTTGGCTTAAGTTAGTTTTTGCATTTTTATTTTAAAATTGATTTAATAAAATAGAATAAGATTAAAAATTAATAACAGATTTGAGATACACCTATAAAAGTCTTTTATATATTTAAATTCAAAGTGATATATTAATAATTTTAAAATTAATTCTATATACATTTATTTATACTATATTGTTACAATGAAAATTAAAATCAATAAAATCAGATGACAAGCATAAGTTATTTTAGAAAGTTTTCTAAAGTTTCGAAGTGACTCTATCATAAAATTAACAAAGACTTAGGACAACAATAATATTTTGCTCAGTGTCGAAGAAAAGCAATTAAGATTTTGATTTGTTACGGAAGATTTTATTTCTAATACTTTTGTTTCATTTTTTAAATATCGAAGCGGCCATTTTTTTCTTTTGATTCTTTTCAAAATTGACATTTGTGTTCAGTAAACTGCAAGTAACCATAAAAACACATACATTTTTTTATATATTTTTATACCCTACACCTATAGAATAGGTAAAGGGGTATATTAACTTTGGTATGGTGTTTGTAACCACCTAAAGGAAGCGAGCTAGATATGGAAAAGTATATATATTTGTGATCAGCGTGACCGCCTTAGTCGATATAGCCATGTCCGTCCGTCCGTCCGTAGGCACGATAACTCAAAAAATAATGGAGCTATCTTGATGAAATTGTAACTGTAGGTTACTAGGACTGAAAGTACGGCGGGGATTGCATATGGGCGAAATCGGCCCATGGGTTCGGATTCTGGACCTTTTAATCGGTTTCAGGGCTAACGAACAAATATAAAAAATCACGATAACTCAACAACTAATGACGCTATCTTCATCAAATTTGTGCTGTAGATTTTTTTTTTTTTTTTTTTTTGTCCTTATTACTCCTCTTGGGAGCATGGGATATCTACTAGGCATCCCCATCTGCTTTTTTTTTTTTTTTTTTTCTTATCCGAGGCTCTGCCTTGTGTTTCGAATCGTTTTTTTTCCTTTTTCAATTAAGTAAATGATTGGTCTACTGTAATCTATCTACAAGATGTCGCTTCTTAATTTCTCTTAGTGTCATCTATCGGTCAAGTAGAGAAACCGTGTCATGTTGTTAGGTGTGTACTGCCATTGTAATTGCATATGACAGTTGCAATTACATTGTCGTTCAATTACATATAGGTTATTGTTTATTCAGTATTAATTATTAGATTATAGAGTATAGCTGGAAACACGATTATAGGTATATTTTTTTTTATATTTTTTGTTACTAATTATTTATTATCATATTTTTAGGTATAGAATTATTATATTATAATTTATTATATATTAATTTATTATAATTATTAATTTTACTGGATATGGTATCTCCCACCAGGATTCGAACCCGGGACTGCCACAGTGTTTAGATTGCAAGGTTGCGCTCTAACCACCTAGGCTATGGAGGAGATATGTGCTGTAGATTACTAGTAATGAAACTACTTCAGGAATTGCGTAAGGTCGGGATTGGACCATGGGTTCGAAACCTAGAACTTTTTGATCGAATTTAGGCCAAACGAGCATAATTCCGAAACCAATGAAGATAGAACCTCCAAATTTAGTATCAGGGTGTCCCTTCCTATTTCCTAAGTGTCTTGTGAATTTGGGTCCCATTGGAGTAGTGGGTCGGGGACCAGCCACACATTTCCGAAGACCTTAAAGCATATCTTTAAAATTAATAAAGATAACAACTTGAAAAAATGTAGAAGCTTCCAATTTGCCAAACAAGGGTGTTCTTTACTATCTCTTGCGTGTTCCCCTAATTTGGGATCAATTGGAGTGGTGGTTCTGTACTCCTCTCAGACCTCCCAAGTTTTAAAGGCTTATAATCGAAATTACTAAAAATAGTTACTTAAAATTAGGATAGACCGTTCAAATTGTGTACAAGGGTTAACTAGTACTATAAGTACAGCGCGGACTATATAAGGGCGAAATCAGCCCAACGGTTCGGATTCCGGACCTTTTAATCGATGTCAGGGCTAAGGAACATATATAAAAAATCACGATAACTCAACAACTAATGAGGCTATCTTCATGAAATTTGTGCTGTAGGCTATTGGCAGCGAAACTACGGCGGTGATTACGTACGGTGAGGATTGGACAATGGGTTCGGAACTTAGAACTTTTTGATCGAATTTAGGCCAAACGAGCATAATTCCGAAACCAATGAAGATAGAACCTCCAAATTTGGTATCAGAGTGTCCCTTCCTATTTCGTAAGTGTCTTTGAAATTTGGGCCCCATTGGAGTAGTGGATCGGGGACCAGCCACTCAGTTCTTAGGCCCTTAAAGCATATTTTCGAAATTAATAAAGCTAGTAACTTGAAACAAATGTAGAAGCTTCCAATTTGCCACAAGGGTGTTCTTTACTATTTCTTGCGTGCCCCCCTAAATTGGGATCAATTGGAGTGATGGTTCAGAACCTCTCTTAGACCCCCCAATGTGTAAAAGCTTATCATCGAAATTAATAAAACTAGTAACTTAAAATTAAGATAGAGCGTTCCAATTGTGTACAAGGGTTAACTAGTATTGAAAGTATGACGGGACTGCATATGGGCGAAATCGTACCATAATTTTGGGTTCTGGAACCCTTGAAAAGTTCAAGGACTAACAAACATATATCGTAAAAACACCATAACTCAAAAAATAATGCCGGTATTTTGATGGAATTTAACACTAGGTTACTAGTAATGAAAGTACCATGGGAATTGGTTGTGGTCGAGTTTAATTTCGAAGCCAAAGAATATATTTCCTATGTCCTATGTGTCTCCGAAATCTAAACCTAATTGTAGTGGTTCAGCTATGTTCAAAGGTACTTGCTGCATTTATGTAAAATTTATTTTTATATTTAAATGAATTATATGAAAAGGTGTAAATTTTTAATTGTATTTTAGAAATACATTTATTGCATATTTTGCGTTTATAAGCTTTTCTATTAGGTATATAAACTAACCATTTAAAATAATTGCAATTTTTAAAAATTTGGATTATTAAATATATTATGCTTTGATTATCTTTTTATCACAAAATTTAATAATTAGAATTTTTTCATTTTGTAATTGAATTGGAATAAATATATTTTCATTTATTTCAAGTTTGTTTGTTTTTTAATATTTTTAAATAGATAAATTAGTAAGAATTTGTAGTATTTTTTAATAGATAGGGTAATTAGAAAATGTTTTTAGTATTATACAGGCTATTTGGTTAGCTCTGTCTTACGATCAAATTAATAACAGCTTCTATGGTGTTAAAATGACTTATGGATATGTCCTTAAATTTGAACCAAATAGGTGTAGGGTATTTCTAAGTCGGTTGCACCGACTGACTGTTTCTTTACTTGTTTAATTCTTAAAAGATATAAAAGCATGGATCCCTCAAGGAAGCATTCTAGGACCAATGCTTTATTTACTATACACTAGTGATCTTCCAGTAGTAGAAAATGTAATTGTGGAAACATACGCTGTTGATACTGCCATATTAGTACTAGTATAAATTTCGATGAGCCCACAAGATTGATATACAGAGTGCGTATAAAATTAATGAAACTAAAATAGTTAATCCCACAAACGTGTCGTATGCTCAGGTAAATACCTAGGAATGACATTAAATGTCAAGCTATGGTGGAAAGAACATATTAAAAAGAAAAAATAAAACTAGATAATAAAGATAGAGAAAATTACGAGTTCGAAAGTCTAATTTGTCAATTTATAATAAAGTGTTAGTTTATGATAAACCTATTTGGATGCATATAATTCAAGCTTGGGATTGTGCCAAACCAAATACATGTTTTTAAACAAAAATTTTACACAATATAGTTAATGCCGTGTTCTAGAATGTACGGAATTACGATCCAAATAGATATTTAAATATCTGTAAAGTCATAGATGAAATAAAAAATTATAGGAATCAAGTCCCTCACATTCTCGAGAGTAGGTTTATTGCAAGGCAGTTTAAAATAACAAAATCTCCTGATTTAGCATAAAATCATTAAATATCTATTGATATAAAAATTTTAAGTTTTATATTTCATATATATTTAATAAATTTATACACATTTCACTTTTATTTTTAATTTTTAACTTTTATTGTAGCTAATAAAGTGCATATATATTACCTTAACAGATTAAATGTTTAATGTATGCCATATTAATACTATAAAATCCCTTTTTAAAACATTGCTAAAACAAATTTTTAAAAAAATCTGGTTATTAGTTTCGGTCTTTTCATCTGTTTGCCAGTCTATCTGGATGTTTCAAAAGCTTCAAACGACACGTTCTTTTATACAAATAGGTATAGTCAAACGGCTTCTTTTTTTATAGAGGGACATAGAAAGCTTTGAAACCACCTATTTAATCTGTGCGTAGTTCCTATAAAGGTATAATATAAGACTTTAATACAGAAAACTCATAAATGTTTTTGAACTAAGCTATTAGTATGGGATCTGTGAAACGCTTAGCCTGGTTTAAAAGATATGGATATAACAAAATTGTGGTTATTGAGTTTGGAAAATATAAGCTTCTGGGATTTTTTGTTATTACCGTCTTTCTTTTCCGGTGGAAAATTTTGAGTGGAGGCACTCTGCTTTTAGAAGTTTTCACATACTATATTTTCATTTACCGAATGATAATTCTTTCAAGATATGAAACAAATGAGAGGCATTAAAGATGATATTGTTTTGCTACCCGCCCTCTAGGAGTTATACGAGCTCATAAACTGCAAATCGGTGAAATAAAACATTATAAAGAGATTTAAATTTAGTGGCATTCCTAAATTTTATTCTAGAACTAACGGTTTATTCTAGAACCAACGGATATGCTAGTATAGTTAGAGCACAAAATTGAAATATTTTTCCAAAGTTTACATTAGACATCTAACATCATATTTCGAGATGTGCTTACAACTTTTCTCATTTATAAAAAGCTTCTTTAAAATCAAACAAAGTGTTGCCCCAAACTTCCAACGAAAATGGAACATTGTTTAATTTAAGAAATGTGCTGTGGTTTTATTTTAATTACTTGTTTTAATTTACTAAGTTTATTATTATCGTCAATATTATTAGAATTTAAAAATAAAGAGAGACAAATATTTTATACCATATAATAATATAAAATACATACTGGGCTGAGACATTTTGTTGGTACACCTAACTAAAACCATTAATATTATATATACTTTTGTCTCGATTTTATGCATTAAGCATCAAAACCTTAAGTAAAAGATATTATAACGCTCTGTTGATCCATTAAAATTGTTTTAATTTATATATGAAACTGACCGATTATTATAACTAATATTATTAACTATTATTTTTATCATACATATGTGTTATTCTCGAAGGAGTGGAAAATTTTCAATTTTATGTGTATTGGAAATTTATTTGTATATTTGAATTTAACTGCACCTACAGTTTACAGAGTCAAAATGTTCAGTAAATATTTGTTACTATAGTAAAAATTTATATTGTAAAGAAAATACAGAAATATAAAATAAGAAAATTATTTGAAAATTTTCCGTGCGCTTTTCCATTTCTTCTTTTAATTTTTTTTATATATGATTTTTGTATAATCATTTCAGATTTATTTTATTACAATAAAAATGGTACTCAAAAGGGAATATAATTTTTATACTTTAAGTATTTTTAAAGTTTAGTACTATTCGTATAATATTTCATACTACATAAATTGAGCACAGCTGCAGTAATACGGGTAGGCATTAACCAATATACTTATAAATACTTTTCACAATACTTAATACTCAGTTTAGCCAGATATTAATTAACTTCGCTCATATTACAAGTACCTTGTGTTGTATTTGTTCAAACCATTCGAAGAATAGAACTTAATTTAGCAAAAATAAGAGTCGGTTGTATAAAAACCATTTTGCGAAAATTCTAGAAATCCAGCTCATTTAGTTTTTGCGTTACCGTGTGGGACAGACACAGCTAAATCGACTCACTTCCATAAATTCTTCCATAGCTTCTTTCTCACAAGCATAATGGAAAATTAGTATAATCTTTGAAATGCGTCAGATTCCTAACGTTGAATTTATGCAACCTAAACCAGAGATCAATTGGAAAGGTGATTCGGATACTCCCACACACCTCTTTAAACCTCTCAAGCGTATCCTCGAAATTTACTAAGATAAAAATATAAAATTTGGTACAAGAGTGTTCTGCAATTCATTATGTTCCTAAAATTGTAGATTAATTGAAGTGGTTATTCGGGTGGCTCCCTAACGTCTCCCAAGACCTAACAAGAATATCAACTTGAAATTTGGTAGAGTTTTCGTGTAACTCTCAATTTAACTTGTCAGATGTATGGTATTACTAAATCGGTTGCACCGACTTACTGTCGTTTAACTTTTTTTTTTTTTTATTTTAATTGAATGTTAAAACTTGAACTTTCTACTGTAACTCTTTTAATAATTTTAAGCTTATTTTTACAATTTTACCATGGTATCATCAAATTTCATAGTAACTGATTAACATTAACAGTTTTTCCTATTAAACTTAAACAGACAAATTGAATTTACAAAGTTTTAAAGTGGCATTATTTTATCATTTTTTTATAAGTTGAAGTTTTATAAGCAAAGGTATTTTTAGCACATTTTCAAAAAATTTTGTAAAAATGTGCCTATATAGTTTCACTCTGTCCGTCCGTCCGTCCGTCTGTCTGTCTGTCCGTATGTTTACAAAAACTTTTACATCGTTTGAAATAGAGAAAAGAAATTTTAACCACGAGTAGGTATTACCAAAAAAATTATTTCGTAGAAGAATTTTTTTCTGTAGCCCCACCCGTTACGGAGCTGCAGCCCCCCAAAGTTGGGAAAAGCCCTATATTCAAATTGTTATAACAAGAGTTCTATTAAGTGTATTTTCAATTTGAAAACGAAAAAGATAGCTGGTTTTATAAACTTTATAAATTTTTAAAAGACAAATGTTTAAGGTTGCCATACGGTACTAAAATTTACCATTATGCAAAACTCAATTTCTGCAAAATTTTTGGCCACACATATCTTCTACACGGGCCAAGCTAGGGTCTTGAACTTTTGGGAGTAGTTAGATCCGTAGAAATAAGTAGAAGTCGGTTAACAATTTTTTTTTGTCACGTCCCCTGTTTTGCAGCTATGAGGGTCCGAAAATTGAAATTTTGCTATTTTTAAACACCTGTAACTTGAATACCTGTTCAAATTTTTTTTTTGTGATTTACAAAATTGAAAACTCTTTAAATATATTTCAACATGTGTCAAAGGTTTTTCTTAATTTTGAAGGGTGACGAAGCTGCAGCCCCGCAAATTCCAAAAAAGCCCTATATTTAAATTGGTATAATAAGAGTTCTGTTAGCTATATTTTAAATCTAAAAAAGGCAGAAGAGAGCTGCTTTCTTAGGCTTTACAGAAATACATCACTAAAATGTACAGGGTTGCCAAACGGTACCATTATGGAAAACTCAATTTTTGCAAAATTTTTGGCCCCACATATCTTCTATACGGACTAAGCTATGGTCTTGAAATTTTGGAAAAAGTTAGAACTTCAGAAATTAGTAGGAGTCGGTTAACAAAATTTTTTTGTCACGTCCCCTGTTTAGCAGCTATAAGGGCTCGAAAATTGAAATTTTGCTATTTTTAAACACCTGTAACTTAAATACCTGTTCAAATTTTTTTTTGTTAATATACAAAATGTTAAAGTCCATCATTATACTTTAACATATGTTAAAAGATTTTCTTAAATTTGAAAACGATTCTTTAAATTGAACAAAGTGTCTGTCAGTTTTAACCATTTTTGCTTATATAGTAAAATTCTAAATAAAATTCCAAATTTTGGTAGAATTCACAATTTAATTCCTTGAACCTAAAAAAGTTGTGGGAAGGGGAGGAGTGAGGATTAAATCCTTGAGAAATTGGGACACCTGCCCCATAGAGGGGCTATTAGGACTTAAAAATTAAAAAAATTACGGTTTTTATAAGTAAGTAGTAACTTAGTCACCAACGTATATATTTCCTAAATTAAACGATAACATTGAAGTTTCAACATTATATTCCGATAAAATACTCAGTATGAAACACTATATTATTTTGAAAATGTGCTATTTTAAAAACCCTTGATTTTTTTCATCACTTGTTTTTTATTATTTTAATAGTATATCAATTTCTTATTTGTTTTTAATTAGAATCAATGAACTTGAAAATGCAATTTATTTTCAATATATCTATTTCAATGGAATAATAAATGTAATTTGAGTTCTTTAACTTTCTATATAAAAAATTTTAATTTGTATAAGAATTTTCAAAGTAATTAATAAGAAGTTCTTCAAAATTTATTTGAAAAAGCAAAAAGGAAAATATAAATATTTAAATTCATTTCAATAGTCAAAGTAACTCAAATTCCCTGGAATAAATCTTGTATATCAATGTATCAAAGATAAAATTGTTGAATTTTGTTTTAAATTAGATATCTTTTTAATTTTAAATGTATTAAAATAAATACATTTAAGTGGTTTACATAGAGGGGGTTGCATCGTTTAAGACCTGTAATAGATTGTTTATATTTATGAAAATGGGAGTAACACATTCCTCTTAATTCCGCTTTCTTTTTGTGATTTTATTTTCCAGTTTTTGTACCCGATATTATATAATTAAGACATCGGGTATTTTAATTTTGCTCCTCCGTTTGTAACGCATTGATCTAGACGCTCTATATATAGTGTCAAAGCTATGTTTTGGATCAGCATCGAAAATTAATTCGATCTAGCTATTTGTGTCTGTTCATGTGTCAGCACGATTACTCAAAAACTAAAAGAGCTAAAGTTTTGAAATTCACACAAATTCATTTTTAGACAATTTCTAGGTTCCTTTTGTTTTTGGTTAAAATCGGGCCAAAGCTTCGGAAAGCTGCCATACAACTTATTTGCACCAATATGAATTTCTTCAAAATTAATTATACTAGAAGGACGAAAATTACACACGGTTAGTTATATAATAGTAAAAGCACCTATATGAAGTTTCAAAATGTTACGGCTTCATTTGCGGGGAGCTGCCATACAAAGTTGTCAATTCGATAACAATTAATCTAATGAAGCTACGAGGTTAAAATTAAAACTGGGCCGGTAAAGTAATAGAGCAAGTTACTTGGCAAAGTTGAACATTATTCGGACAACTTTTAGGTTGGGCCAATTTTTTTTTTTTTTTTTTTAAGCAAAAATTATGGGGCAGGGTGAGTCAAATTTTTTTGGAATATATGTAATAGCATAAAGGAGTTAAATAACGGTTTATTTTATTTTATACATCAAAGTGGGTATGCACGGGTATCTAAAAGTTGACAAGGGCAACTAATCATCCTTGTTTTAATTGCAGATTTTTATGGGATTATAAAATTGAAACCACGAACCAAATTCTAAAAAATTGGAATCTTATGAAATGAATAAAATAATTTAATTAATTGTAAAACCTATTAAATATATATCCAAAATCTCAATTTTATTGTATTTAAAAATACAATAAAAAAATTGCCTTTTTCCTAAGCATCATATATAAAATATACGTATATTTCTCTTTTTTTTTAATTCATTTGAAATTATTGTAAAATAATTTAAAAAAAAACCTTATCATCTTTAAAATTAAAACTAAATGAAATCTCATTTGAAAAAGTTGATTGCTCAGAAAAACTAAACCTTTCTTTTAAACAGATTTATTCAAAATTTCAATAATCAAAAATCAATATCTAAAATTATTCAATAAATTTAACTAAAAACTTATTGAGCATTTTTCCCATTTCTCATTTCAGAAATTATTCACAAATTTTCCCATATATAAATTCCTAATAAAAGAAAATTTTGCCCTTTAAATTTTTAGATATTTCGATATTCAAAAACAAAATTTAATTAAACCACATTAAAATTTTAGATTTCTCTTTTTTATTATTGTTGTAATAAAATTCCACTCAATTCTATAAATATTAACTAAGAATAACATAAATGAAAAACTTTTCTCAAAAAAAAAAACAAAATTATATTTTTTTATAATAATTTTCTGCGAAAAATTCTTAATTAAATTTCTTTTCAATATTTTTAGTAATCCCTTTCTTCATCTCATTTTCAATACCCTTCTAGGCTAAAAATAAAATTATGCCAAAAGAACCAAACAAAATCCAAAACAAAATAAAACATAATAAAATTGAAAAATTATTCGTTTGGAATTGTCAATTTGAAGAAATCGAGAAAGAGAGAAGAGTAGACTATGTCAACTTTAGGATACACGCACGTACATAATATGTACAGTATATCGTTTGCTTGATTACTTTTGACAAAATTTCAAATACACAACTTATTAGACTCTGAGTTATTTATAAAAGGAAATATAACTTGTATGGCAGCTATTCAAACCTGTTGCACTAGATCAACTATATTTTGAGCCATTAAACTTAATTACTTTTGAAAAGTTTCGTATACTCAGCTTCATTAGATTTAAAGTTATGCTCGTATGCGAAAGAAAAGAAGTTGTGTGGCAGCTACTCGAACCCAGTGCCCTAGTTTTACCAAATTTTTCACAAACTTTGGTTATTAAACTCAAATTATTTTTAAACCTCTGAATTTATTAAATATAGGAGTTGCTCATATTAAACATAAGATTCTCGAACCCATTAAGCCAACTTGCTTAATCTCAAGCCGGCTCTGGTATAAAAACGCAATTGTAAAAATTCCAAAATCCTTCCCCTATTTAGTTTTTGAGATATCTGTCGATAGGTAGACCCAGTCATAGCTAGACCGATTTATTTTTCGGTTTGAGTTGATCCATAGACATATTATTAATTAATATGTATCCCATGCTCATATTAAAAATAAGATTCTCAAACCCATTGAGCAAACTTGCTTAATCTCAAGCCGGCTCTGGTATAAAAACGAATTTGTAAAAATTTCAAACTCCTTCCCCTGTTTACTTTTTGAAATGCCTGCGGACTGGTCGACGCACATAGCTAGATCGATTTATTTTTCGACTCTAAGTAGATCCATAGATATTAGTCAATATTTATCCCCTCTTCTTCCCTGTATCACAAAAGGTATGCCAAATTTAGTATACCTTTAGAACTGTATTCGTATGGTTATGGAAAATCTTATATCATATCTTGGACTCTATCCACCAAATCAAAATGAAATTTGAAAAAAAAAACAACAAACAAAATGATAAACGTAGGAAGTTTTTTAATGAATTTTCATGAATTTTTTTTAATTCTTCCAATATAGAAATTTTTGTAAAATATTCGGAAAAACCAGAAAAAAAAATTAGGTATAAAATGCCTAATAAAAACACCCTCATAAAAAACATACTTTAATTGTCGCGCAAGCAACAAAAATAAAGATTTCCTTAATAAAAATATATATATATATACATATAAAATTATCAATAAATGTAGTTAGTTTTCTTTACATTCACAATAATAATCAACTAATGATTTTCTCGAAATAAATTGAAGCATTTACCGGCAAAATGACAAAACATTTCTAAAGTGGTTTGAGAAGACAATGAAAATTAAAGAACGACAAAATAATTTTTTTTGTTTTTTTCTTTCTTTACTTTTCAAAAATAAAAACTCTAAAGAAATATGCAAAACAAAGGCGTAGGTACAAACTTATTTCCCGAAAACATCGATTTGACCTTAAAAATGTCAAATAAATGTCTAATGACAGATCTGAAAAAAAAAACAAATATCATAAAAAAGAAAGACCTATTGAATAAAGAACCTATAGTAATCAATAAGGAACCTACGAGTAAAACAATTTAGGTGCCTAAAGTAAATGTACATAATTCAAGCCACTCACATGCATAACCTAAACTCCCTTAGATTAAGACCCTCAAATATCAAGAAAACCCGTGTGCCTTAACAAAATATCGCGCGGACACATTCTTCAAGAACTTAAAACAAGGTCGCCTGAAAGTCTCAAGTGGAAGCCTTATATATTCTTTCAAAAGAATTGAGAAAAATTAAATAGTACAGACTAATAAATCGTTTGGAAACTCTGGCACTTGAAAAATGTTTGGTTTCCTATCACTGCTTTACTAAAAGAAAGGGTTTATTTTGCTGTAAATGGTTAGGGTTATGTCATACTTTTTATATTATTTTCTTTTTCTTATTTTATTTAAGACTTTTTTAAAAATTTTCATAAATTTAATATCTTTGTTTTTTAATTTGAATATCTTTTTTAATAATGGAAAAAAATTAATAAAAGACAATTGATATTAAAAACAAAAGTGAGAGATCCGAAGGTGAAAGATATAAAAAAAAACAGGTTAAAGCTTTAAATATCGGGTAGTATAATATAGCGAAAAATACTCATAAACAGAATTAATAGTCCATATTTTTTTTCAACATTACGTAGAAATTGTAAAAAAAAACCCTTTCTTTTAATGGTCCAGTTATAAATAAATTGGAAAACAATTTATTACATATTTCAGATCTTTAACAGTCAAATTTATTATTCAGATTTAACAGTGTAATATTAACAAGATGATGATTTCATTATTTTATTTGTTCAAAACAAAATTAAATGTGGAAGTTGAACAAGCTGGTTTGAAATTTTTTTATTATTAAAGTTTCTTCAAGGCTCTGGCCTATGCCAAGTAAATATGTGGACAAAGCTTCCATATAATAAACTTTATATAATAAGTTTAAGTTATAGAAACTAGGCACGAATTAAATATTTTGCACATGCCAAGAAGCATTAACCAACTGTAATGATTGGGTGGCACAGTGGTTACAGTGTTCATCATTCGTGCGAGAGGTCCGGGCTCGAACCCCATTGTAAGTGGAAAATAACTTTTTTGGTTTTCGACTCGACTCAGCTACCATTCGTCATTGGGTTCAAATGAATGGCTTAATAAATACTTAATAATTATATATCTTATAAAAAAATACATTTTTACAAATAATTTAATTGAATAATATAACTCACAGATATAGAAAAAAATAGAATTGTATCTAATGAAAATTTAAGACGTTTCTACATGTTAAAAGGGTTAGTACTATCTCATGTTTAAATTGTATGTGGAATTTATAAATATGAAATCTAATAACACGAATCCAAATCTAAAATTCCTTCTAATTATTTTCATTACGTATAAATATATCCACAACAAAGCATTTTTAAAATTGGGGGTTGTGGCTACCAAAACTGCACTAAGCATATCATTGAAACTCTTATTTTAGAGACACATATTGTATACAATAAAAACTGATCTGCCTAATTAGTTCTAAAATATATTACTTTAAAAAATGCTCCAATTTCACAGATAATAAAATACGTGATTAATGAAACTGTGATATAATAAAATGTCATACATATTTTCAATTACAAATTTCAAATGTTGTAATTACACTGAAGTCAATACATACTTAAATACATAGCACGTTATTTACATTTTCCTTTTATATGAAAAAGGTATTATGGTTTTAATATATTTATAGGTCTGTTCAATACTCTTGAATAAATTTATCAATTACCATTTCTGTCCAATTGATATCAACAATCTTTTATTGCATTAGTATAATTGTATAAACATTTTGAACATAACCTTACATTAATTTTTAAATAGAAATTTATTCATTTAACTTCTTAGGGAATTCCATATGAAATTTATTTCTTTGGGTATTACAGTGATTTAACATATAAACTACATATATTTAAAGATTCTATGAATAGTATAATGAATATTTTTGGTCTACTTCGGGATTTAATCTTCGAAATCTTTAAATCTTATTTTACTATTGTAAAAATTCCATTAGTTTTAATATCTGTTTATTTGATTGAAGTGGCACAGTGGAATATAAATTTTTTTTTTGTTTTTATTAATGACGAAGACACATTGCTTCAGCAAATGGAGTTTCTATAGAATATCATTTCATTTGAGGTTTCATCAGAATCAATACTGTATAGGAAAAAGTTATAAGTTTGTCGTTGAAAAAAAAATAAACATTCTTCTGTCAATCAATAATATTTGTGTTTATGTATGTTTGTATATCTGCGAGTACAATAACTCGGGTAAACTGATTTTAATGAATTTCTTATAGAAGAAAGCATTTCTTCGTCAAAAGTAAGGTTAAGTTTGCAGATGAGCCAAATCGGATTAGACTTTTCGAGAAATTTGAGTTCTAATCGTTGGAATGAGTTCAAATTTGGTACATAGACTATTGGTGACTACCTATGTAGAGTCGCTTTCATAAATTAATTCTAGTATAATAAGGTTTAGGGATTCTAGGAGTTTCGGGGATATAAAGTTCTAATAATTGATCAATATCTCATCCCATTTTAATGAAATTTAGTATGAAGGTTTTTTTGGGAAAAAGAAGAACGATTTCGCAGGTGGGCAAAATTGGATTTAAAAAAGAAAAAAAATTTCTCAATAATCTAAGCACAAAATTGCACACATACATATTTTAAAATGTTTTTAACATTTTGACATTTTAATTCACTTTCATATCCTATATATAGAGGAACACATTAAAATTATTTTTTAATTCATTTACATTTTTTCTCTCATGTTTTCTTTTTTTATCGAATCGATTTTTTAAAGCAATTGATGAGGTTTCTCCGGAACCGGAAACCTTCTGTGTTTGAAAAGATATTTAAACAGGATGTTTACATTGGTTTCTATTTCTACTTTTGGTTATTCATTTTCTTTTCAGTTTTTTTATAAAAGTATTTTCTTTTTTTTAACCCCCCTGCCCCTTTCATTAAAATTACCTTTTAATTTGTTAAATTTAACTTTAATGAATTTTCTTTAGTAGTCAATTAGAAAAAAATAAAAAAAAGTTACTATAAAATAGAATATTAGAGTAAATCAATGCTCTTGAACCCTAATGTACATCTGAATTAATTATTGAACGATGGTAAAAAAGTAAATGAAAATGTGTACAAAATTTAAAATAGAAAATTTGATTAGTTTTTCTGATTTTCTCTTATTTTTTAACTTCTGTCCTTCTATTTTTCACCAAATTCTTTTCCTGATTAATTTTTTTTTTATTTAAAATAAAATAATGAAAAAAATTTAGCAACAAGATTAATTCATTTAAATTCAGTGTTGTTATTAGATTTAGAGAAAAAATATGTGATGTTCCCATCAATTTTTTTTTAAATACAACATTATTTGGTAAAGCTACACAAGGTTTTAATAAAATGTAAAATTAATCTTCAATTTTGTAAAGGTAATCAAGGAAAAATTGTTGTTATAGTAAAAACAAAATGGAACTAATTCGAAATTGATTTATAGAGGGAAAATATATAAAATATTTTATTAAATTATTTTATCCTTCATTCAAACTGTAAAAGACAATTTGGCGGCGAATTATCATTTTTATTTAAATCAATTTTTATATTTTTCGTTACCTAATTAATTAGCAGGTATAGCTCATATTACTCAGCTTGGGATGTTGTTCAGGTTAGAAGACCATCAGCCGGAAGAGTTTTTTTGGCTTGATTGCCGAAGTCTTATGTTTCATATGAGTTTAAATTTCTCATTTTTGGCTGTACATTATTGTAATTTGGTAATGTTGTCCTACACCTAAAATTGACTTTTGATCTTTGAATAGTTCTCGAAGGGTTGAACCAAATAGTTTTCTAAATTTTTATTGCATTATTAAATATTAGATCGTTGAAGTGTTATGCTTTTGTTAAAAGGCATTTCTTTACAAATATTACTCCCGAGTGTGAGTCGTCGATTCTCATCTGTTTCGTACATAGACTCTTTTCACTGTCCAACGCAAATCCAAACTTATCTATGGAGATTCATGTGAGCAGAAATTTAAACTTACATAGCAAGTGAGTAGGTTTGGAACAAACTTTTCTAAATTATCATTTTTCATCCTAAGGCTGTATTTGTAAGTATTATTAAGTTGAAGAATGTTGAAGTGTTATAATTTGATATTTTTTAAGGCTTGTCGTCATGCCATTTAATCTTGATATGATCTGTGAAATGTCCATCCGAATTAGCTTCTCTTATTTTTCGTACATCTGTACATAAAATATCTTCCCTTTTTAACGACGCAGATGTGATTATCTTGGTCTTCTTCTTTTTCCATGTGGAAAAGAACCAAGTCTTTTTAAATAGATTCTTGTAAGGGAATATTTAGCCAGAAGTTTTGGAACAACTTCTTCAGTCTTTTTCCTTTTATTATTTTTTGTATAATAAACTATGTTTTCTTTTATCTTTTTTTGTCCGAAGACACCCAAGGCGTGTTGTAATCGATTAATATTTTTCAAATGAGAATCTCCCATTGTTATCTCTATAAATATATATAACTGAACATTCTACCAAATATTTTAATAAAATTTTTAACAGAAACAATTTTTCATTTGATTTATAATAAGAATTCTTCAAACACTTTAAAGTACCTGCTATTAGCATAGATTTCCTCTATGAATTTTAATGGGTTACAAAACTTTATTATTTTTTAGTGTTTTTTCAATTTCAATTCACAGTTAATAAATTATACCAAAGACTTAAATTAATATATAATTTTGTAATTAATTAAGCAAATGATTTCAGAAACTTTCAATATGTTTCTTGTACTTTAGATTAACCAATATATGTAAACTTAATATTAAGTTAGCGGCAGAGAGAAATAAATCATAATGCAATTGTGTTGAGAAATAAGATCTAATTCACGAAATTAATTCACGCGCCTTCTCCTTCCAGCTACTCTTAGTCACTGCCTTAGTCCTTCCTTTCATTACTACCGGTCTAATTTTCTTGGAGAATGAGAGTATTTTCCAAGGAGCCCGTGCAAAGCACTGTCCCCGCCTAAATTGACAAGCGATAGAATCTGGTCGTACTCGCGTTTATGTCTGCGGTAACTTTATATCTTTTATTATGGTTGATTTCAAAATAAATAATATACCACCAAATAGATTCATAATTTCTAAATATCTTTCCAAGTGGAAAAAGGTCTATTAGGCTTCTTCAATTTTCTATGCTTAGTTGCCCTCCGCCTAAGTTATCACACTAAAGAATAAATTGTCATACTGATGTATTTTAAGATTGTCAAATCTTTGTTTCCATCAACGAAAAATTCTAATTAAAATGTAACCAACTTGCATATGAAAATACACCAAATCAATGTTCTCTATAAAACCGCACCAAAAATTTGATTCATAATTATTATTGTGAAAAATAATTACAAAACTACAGTATTTGCCGCACACATACATATATTTTACCATCCATTAACATTGTAATATAGAACCAAACGAAATAACTAAAAAGTTTATTGGCAAAAACCATAACCAAAATATATACCAAAAATAATATTTCAAAAAATTATTTTAACGGTAAAATAACCTAAAAAACCGAGGAAAATTTGTATTTTAATTTTTTAGTAGGTATTATTAATTTACATTAAAAATATGTTTACTAAAAATTAAGAACAATCAACAAGGAAGAAATTATTCCACCAAATTTGAATATAACCTTTTTTTAGCACATTTTTCTAAAGTTAAAAAAATGCTATATAGTTTCTCTTTGTCTGTCCATTCGTCCGTCCGCGTGCATACGCCGGTGTATTTACATAACTACTACACAGTGTGAAGTGAAAAGAAATTTGGACTGAGGATAGATATCAACAAAAGATTTTAATTCATGGAATAACATATTTCTGTAGCCCCACCTTTATGTTATCCCTGAAAAGCCCTATACTTTAACTGTTGTAAAAAAATTTCTATAATGCTATATTTTCAATCTACAAAAACAATAGAAGACAGCTGTACTTTAATAAGCTTTATAAATATATATAAAATAAATATATAGAATTGTAATACGGTACTTTGATATACAGTTATGCATAGCTTAATTTTTTCCAAATATCCTATAAACGGCTTAAGGTATGTCCTTGAAATTTTGAAAGAAGTTAAATTCATAGAACGTAGTATGAAGATTTGAAAGGCGTCCAAATTTTGAAATTTACAATTTTTAAACATTTGCAATTTGAAAACCTGACCAACTTTTTTTAAAGTAATAATTCTGTGTTAAAGATTTTTCTTAATTCTAAAAGGCTTCTATAAATGCACAATGTCTCTTAATTTTGAATTTTTTATTTTTAATAAAACTCTAAAAAACTGTCCATATTTTGGTTCAAGTCACCTTTGAGAATCAGCACCGATCTTTTTCGGTAGATCTTTGTGAATCAGAATAAATTTTCTCAGGAAAAATTTAGGAACCTTCACATAAGTTTTAATAAACAGTTAATTTAATGCTTGTAAACTTTTAAGCTTAGAATATTGAAAATTTTCATTGAGCAAAAGTTGAAGTTAAATTTTTTGCATTTAAAAGTGTTTCAATATAAAAGTAAATTGCTAAATTAAGAAACACTTCTTCTTTCTGTTAACCTTAACCCAGCAATTTACTTTTATATTAAAACATTTTTAAAGGAAGAATATCTACCATCAATTTTTAGTTACAATTCTTATGAATATTAAAGATTCACAGACTGAAAAATAAATCCATAGACACCGGCAAGTTAATATAAAAGTATATAATTAGAAGTTAACTCTTGACGCTCAAACATGAATTTTATTTCGACACATGTTAACAGGTTTTCTTGATTACATTAGGCTTATATTCCTAATATGGATTTCATTATTCTCCATAGCTTATAATAAATTAATGAAATAAATAAATTATAATATAATCAGTTTATTTTTTATATATATATATATGTAAGTTTCCCAAAACTCACTATGAAACATTGAGTATTTTTGGAAATGTGCTTTTTTAAAAACCTTTGATTTTTTTCATCTTTTGTTTATTTATTTGTTAGAAAATAAGCATTTGACTATTTTACAAAACGAAACATATTCTAAATTTTATTTTTAAATATTTTTAAATATTTTCCTTTTTTCGTTATACATTTTCTTTCCACTTTTCTTTTTCTTTTCACAGATTGTTTAACATTATTTTCTTGAATTAAAATTGAAATTGAAAATAAATTTAGCAAATAAACGACAACAACAAACAACACAATCATCCCAACATACAGAAAACAAAAAAATAAAAACATTTTTTTTTTGCAAATGCAGAGAAAATTTTCTTAAAAAAAATATTCGAATTTATTCGGAATATTTTCCGAGGAAAATAATACAAAAAGCTTTAAAAATACAAAAATTCTTTTGTTTAAATTTTTTTTTAAATTTTTTTTTTTACTTTGTTTTTCTTTGTACCACTTTTTCACCACAAAATAATAAAAATTTCCATTACGCATCTGGTTGATTAAAGTATATACATCTTAACATACATATATAGTTCAAATATATACCGAAAAATACAATATGTAATACCGCTATTTCCTAACATGTTATGCTAATCAAATTTCCAGTCTATAATTTTTAAACATTTGTAAAAAAATAATGAAAAAAAAAAAAAAAAATTTGGAAAATTTGTAACATTTTATCAACTGGTTACCCATTTTACTTATATATGCATTCATTTTTCAACGGTATAAATTAGAAAATTATATATAGAAAATAATATACAGGGTGTTGTAAAATTAAAAATTTAATAACATATTTGCCTTTGTTTAACATAGAATGTTAGTGAAATGGGCAGCAGCTATGCATTTTAATAAAAAGAAATATGTGAGGTCTACACTACATTTAGGCTACAGCTAAAGAATAGTTAATTTTAAAAATTTAATAAAATAAAAAAGTACATTAATACCTAACGGTCTTTTAGGTAAAACTTCTGCAGTTATTTAAAAAAAAAACGTACAAATAAATCCTATATGGATTGTATAAGTATCTTCTTGCGTAATGTGTTTTGTATTCTAAGGTCTTAAAAGTCTCTTCATATATCTTAGTTATTTTAGAGCCGCCTCAATCCCGTGGCCCAATTTGGCCCATCTGTGAAGTTTTTTTTTCGTTTTATCCAAAAGAACATTCATACCAAATTTTATTGAAACCGTTTGAGAGGTTGATGAATTATTAGAACTTGACATTCCCGAAACTCCTAGAATCTCTAGACCCCATGACTCTAAAATCAATTTATCAATCTACTCTTCATGTGTACTCATCAACAGCCTATGTATCTAATTTTAACTGATCCCGATGGTTAGAACTCGAGATTTCTCGAAAAGTCTGATATTTTTGTATGGGAGCCTCTTGATACAGTGATCCGATTTAAACTATCTACCAACTTAACCTTACTATTTGCGAAAAACGCATTAATAAAAATACAAAATTTCATAAAAATCGGTTGAAATTTACGCGAGTTATTGTGTTTACAAAACACATACATATACACACACAAGGAAATTTATGGAACAACTTTCGTTAGGACAGAAGAAATTCTATTTTAGTTGTTTCGTCGCGGAACTTATAACCTATAAGAAATAGGTCACCCCCTTCCATACAATTTTTTGTTCATCTCTACCTCTTCCAAGGAAGACCATCAAGTCAAAAAACACCCTATATATTACTAATAATTATCGTTTTCCTATATTAACCACACTTATATCATATTTTGCATATATATAGGCGCCACAACTCGCTCAATGCACATTTTGTGCATCAAACACATCATCACCCAAATTTTTGTAACCAAATTTTTTATTGTTGTTGTTTTTGTGCATATGATTATGTAGTTATGTAAAAATGTCATATTAATTTTAAACATTTTATCCTATATATGTGTTTAGGTTAACACCCATGCATATACAAATGTATAAAAAATTTATTCACCTAAAATATTACAATAAAGTGAAAAATTTTAATTATGCTTTTACACCTACAATTCACCAAAAAAAAAAAAAAAACAAAAAACACAATAACAAAAACAAATATTAGGTTAAAAAAAGAAAAACAACATTGAAACATTCACAATAGTGAAAACATGGTATAATTGACAAATTCATAGTTTTTAGATTGCAGATTAAACCAAGCAAATATCACCATATCTTCATTTATCATCATTATCATTTTTATTATATATGTATATATATATATATCAACATCAATCAACAGAATCATCATCATGTTATCATATCATATCCATTTCCCATGTTAAGCATAAATGAAACATAATGTGTAGATTATTTATTTTATACTATTGTATATTAGAAGGGGCGGTACGATATCTCGATTTTTAAAATTTCTTAAATTAAAATCTCTTTTTTTTTTTAATCTCGGAAAATCATAATCGGGTTTTTATTAAAAACTTTTTGCAGCAAAAGTTTCCATTTTGAGATCTCGTTTTTAAAAAATCTCGCTTTAAAAGAAAAAAACTTTTATTAGAAAATCTAGTTTAGAAAATCTTTTTTTTAGAAAACCTCGTTTCTTATTGAAAAATCTCGCCTTTTTTTAAAACAATTTCGTTTTTAAGGATTTTAGATTTAATTACAATATCAGAATTATGAAGTTTTTCTAAAATTTAAAAAAAAAAAGAGATTTTCAAAAAACGAGATTTTATGAAACGGGATTTTCTAAACATATTTTAGATTTTTTCATCCAACCCATCAAAATACGAGTACATCATATATGATTCAAGGAATTTCGAAATGAAAAATTTATAAACAAAAACATGAATTTGATATTCGAGATTTTTAAAAAAACATGATTTTAATTTTCGAGATTTTTAAAAAAAACGTGATTTGCATTTTCGAAACTTTAAAAAAAAAAACCTGACTTTGATTTTTAAGATTTTAAAAACTGAAAAATATAATACCCGACCCATATTAGACTAGAAATTTCTTCTTATTTTACCATCCATATGGCAAAACAAGAGTGAGAAATAAAAAAAGTGAAAGAGATAAAAACCAAGTGATGAAAAAAACCAAGGGTTTTTAAAAAAGCACATTTTCAAAATAATAGAGTTTTTCATACTGAGTATTTTATCGGAACCAAATATATACGTTGGTGACTAAGTTACTACTTACTTATAAAAACAGTAAATTTTTTAATTTTTAGGTCCTAATAGCCCTTTTATGGGGAAGGTTGCCCAATTTCTCAAGGATCTAATCCTCACTACTCCCCTTTCCACAACTTTTTTAGGTTCTAGTAATTAAATTGTGAATTCAACAAAAAATTGGCATTTTACTTAGAATTTTACTATTTAAGCAAAATGGTTAAAACTGAGAGACACTTTCTTCAATTTAAAGAACCCCTTTTAAATTTAAGAAAATCTTTTAACATAGTTAAAATATAATGTTGGACCTTTAAATTTTGTATATTAAGGAAAAAATATTTGAACAGGTATTCAAGTTACAGGTGTTTAAAAATAACAAAATTTCAATTTTCGAGCCCTTATAGCTCCTCAATAGGGGGCTTGACAAAAAATGTTGTTACCCGACTCACTAATTTTTGAGGATCTAACTTCTCCCAAAATTTCAAGACCCTAGCTTGAACCGTTTAGAAGATATGTGGGGCCAAAAATTTCGTAAAAATTGAGTTTTGCACAATGGTAAATTTTAGTACCGTATGGCAACCCAAAACATTTTAGCGAAGTATTTTTGTAAAGTCTATAAAAACAGCTCTCTTCTACCGTTTTTCGATTGAAAATAAATCTAACAGAACTCTTGTTATATTAATTTAAATATAGGGCTTTTTTTGGAATTTGCAGGGGCTGTAGCTTCGTCACCCTTCAAAATTAAGAAAAACCTTTGTCATGTTGAAATATAATTATAGAGCTTTAAATTTTGTATATCACCAAAAAAAAAATGGACATGTATTCAAGTTACAGGTGTTTAAAAATGGCTAAATTTCAATTTGCGAGCCCCTATAGCTCCTAAATAGGGGACTTGACAAAAAAATTTTGTTAACCGACTTCTACCTATTTCTGAGGATCTAACTTCTCTCAAAATTTCAAAACCCTAGCTTAAACCGGTCAGAAGATATGTGTTGCCAAAAATTTTGCAAAAATTGAGTTTTGTGTAATGTCAAATTTTAGTACCCTATGGCAACCCTAAACATTTATTTTTTAAAAATTTATAAAGTTAATAAAACCAGCTATCTTTTGCTGCTTCAGATTGAAAATACACCTAATAGAACTCTTGTTATTACAATTTGAATATAGAGCTTTTCCCAACTTTGGGGGGCTGCAGCTCCCTAACGGGTGGGGCTACAGAAAAAAATTCTTCTACGAAATTATTTTTTTTGTAATATCTACTCGTGGTTAAAATTTCTTTACTCTATTTCAAACGATGTAAAAGTTTTTGTAAACATACGGACTGACAGACGGACAGACAGACGGACGGACGGACGGACAGAGTGAAACTATATAGGCACATTTTTACAAAATTTTTTGAAAATGTGCTAAAAATATGAGAGAAAGATGAAAGGATAGAATAGATGAAAGAATAGGATGTTAGTGACGAATAAACTATAAAAAAAATTCATATATCTTTTTGCATGCATTAAATTTTTGAACTTTACGTAAGTTAACTTTGAATAAAACTACCTACATTTATGAATATGTATATAAATTTCCATGTATGTACATACATGCATTTATGCTTGTTTGAATTATTGCTATTTATGTAAATGTAATTTAATTTTTTGTTTGGTGAAAAGTTCACGGTAAAATTATTTTTTATTTTTTTTTTTATTGCAAAAAATTACACTATAGACAATAAGAATATTACTAACGGTTTTTAAACACTGTTTCATTTCATTCATGCATAGGCAATTCTATGTTGTTTCTTTATGGGTTGGATTGAAATAACATCGAATGAAATAAAGTCAAATCGGAAGTAAAATCATAAAATTTATTTCAAATGCCTTTATCAGGGTAAAACAGGGTTAAGTCCGGATTATACGACTTTTTTAATAAGATCAATAGACGATTCTTAAATCTTAAGTACAATAATTTAATTCAGCAAACGATTATAGTCATTAATAATTTCTTTTCTAATTGTATTTTTGACTTGGTATAAATGCTACGTCTTTCAATGTCTACGGATTTTAAAAGAAGAAGGAAAGAAGATTAAATCAGCAAACTACTTTGGAATTGCTAACAGGTGATTTTGAGTTTGTCAAAAAAAGTGAGACCATTTTTTTAAAAAAATGGTCTCACTTTTTCTTGTTACGTTTTCATTACATGACAATTACATTTCTTCAAAGTCACAAAACCTACATATACAGGGTATTTGGAACTCAAAAGTTTTGAAGAACGAAGGTGGCCTAATTCTCCTAACATAACTACCGAACAATTTTTAGCATGTTTTGAATTTTTCTATCATCTCCATTCTTTGTGACGACCTTTGATATGGTATCGAAACATAACTTTTTTAAGAAAAATGGAATACATGATTTTTGCAATTCAGTTCTAAAATCTGTTTTAATTCGAAACTTACAGATAGTCGAACCAACAATTACCTTTGTCACACATTTACTCCGCGTAATACAGAAAAATTGTTTGAAAAATGCATTAACATAAATTAAATTAAATAAAATTAGATTCTTAAAAACAGGTAAAATAAATTTTATTTATTACTAATTTTCTAACTTAGTTTATTATGAATATAGTTAGAAAATTAAAAAAAAAATTATTCTCACTTAATTCCATTTTTCTAAAGTTCATTTCACTTCAAATTGACATATAGTTTAATATGACATATATTTTATTATGTCAAATATTCTGGATGAATGAGCACAAGTTAACGGTTAGCACTAGCAAAACAAGTTATTTAGTCTGCAAAGGGATTACCTATTCTAACTGTTTTAGAATCACTTACAAAGCAAAAAAAAACCTTAAAAGTTGTAACTAAATATCGGACATCAAAATATACGTTAAATAAAACATATGGGAAACGCAAATACTTAACCAAATAAAAACATGACGTAAACTAGCGGAATTTTTTAAGCTGTCAGAAAATTTATACCACTTAAAATAAAACAATGTACTTCTGCATATTACATTTGACAATTACAATATAGGGTAACACTTAGCATAAACATAAAAGAGCGCTTTACACGTCCCAAATAAGATTTTTAAATGTTTATATATATAATTGTTTTTTTCGACTTTATAACTAATCTAATTCGAAATTAATTCAATTCGTCTTTATTTCGTTGGGCTTTGTTTTCTTCACATTATAGCTACTTGTTTATTTCTCACTACTGCAGTTTTTTTTGTTCCTGTACTTTCTAACTCTTTTTTTTCTTTTTATTATAATTTTTTATTTTATATTTTCTAATTTTATGTTTTTTTCTGAATAAAATTAAAAAATTTTAACTTAAAAATTTGCAATGAAAGAAGATAAAAAAAAAGTCAAAAAATGTTTAACAAAATAATTTAAAATATATTTTTAATTAAATTATAGTGAAATAATTTAACAAATACACAGTAAAATAGTGTAAAAATTTTTTTAAAATTTGTAATTTAAGGTGAAAAAATTTTAACAAGATTTAAAGAAATTTTTTTTTAAAAAATTTTTATTTAGAAATAATAAATGAAATATTTTTTAATCTATGGTAGGTATTAGCTACTAAAGTAAAATATTTAAAAAACAACCAAAGTAGTATGTAGGTTAGATAACAAGTTATATGGAAATATAAAATATATTGTGTATAAATTTATAGAAATTCTTTTACCATATTATATAACATTTGTTGAATAGATAAGTTGTTATTGCAATATTGTTAATCTAGTTCAATTTAGTAATTGTGCCAGGCTAATATAAGCCTTCTCTAAATTATGGATGTTTATAAAAACATTGGATTCCTCTATTAGACATGTGTCAAAATTCAACTAATTAAGTTGTCTTAAAAAAGCTGTGCTTTTATTAGATTTTGATTTTGATTAGTTGAACTTATATTACAAGAATAACTTATCAGTTATCACAAAACAAATAATCAAATTCTGTTGCACCAAAATATATTCGGCCATATTCATAACTAATTATGCACCCGTTTACCCCCACAAAAATAACACCCGTTTATCAAAAAATTATTATTTGATTAGATTGAATGTGAATGCGTTTTTCGTCAAAAATCAAGTTAAGTTCGGAAAAGAGAGAAAAAGGACCACGGGATCGAGAGGTTTCCATACAAAAATACTAAAGTTTTCCAGAAATCTCGAATTCTAACTATTGGAATAAGTTCAGACTATTGGTGGATATAAATATGAAGAGAAGCTTTCATAAATTGATTCTAGTATCATGGCTTCTAGAGATTAAAAGAGTTTCGGGAATGTCAAGTTCGAAAAATTCATCAAAATCTCAACCGATTTTAATGAAGTTTGATATGAATGCTTTTTTTGCCAATATAAAGACTTCGCAGAAGGCCAAAATTGAATATAAATATAATTATTAACTGTGAGTAATGCAATTAACTCTTAAGCCACAAATCAGGTATATAACATTTTTTTTACATTCTAAATCTGGGATTCTAATTACCGCCTCTCGAATTAAATCTAGGCACTTTAACCACTGTTCCACCCAACCCTAAATTGATAAAAAATTTTTGCCATTAGCCTCAGATTGTTTGTATCATCTCCATCATTTTTAATATACAGGGTGGCGCAAAACAACCGATATGGTTTGAATGTGTAATAACTTTTTTATTTAATGATTAATTACTAATAAGTATTATTTTTTTTTTTATACAGTATATTAATGGGGAATTGTAAAGTAGAAAAATTATATCCTGCAAGTGGTGACCATTTTCGGTTTCGCACATTCGTGCTCTTTCCAGTACATTTTCCATAACTTTTCGTAATTTTTGATCGCTGTTCTTTTGTTTACTGTTCCATTTCCAATTCCCCAAGTTTTCTTCACAAAATTCTGAAATAAAAATAAAAAATATAAATAAATTTAAAAAGTTATTTAACATTCAAACCATACCGGTCGTTTTGCGCTACCTTGTACTACCTACAGCCTACTTCTTTTAATGAAATCATTACCTTTTAAATTGTTCAGTTAATTGTAAGGTATATACAAAATTTACAAATCTCTAAAATTAAAAACAAATATTTTATTTTAACGGATTCAATAAATTGGTAAAATAAGTTAATATATAACCTAGATAAATTTTCCACTCATATTGCAAAGATATCTCATTTTTTTCAATAAATTTTGAATTCTATTTTTTTTTTGCGTCTTCAGTCAAGGTTTTTCTAATAGAATACAAAAAAAATAAAGTATATTGTATTATATATTTTATGAACTTATTATTTATATTTTTAAAAAATTTATTCGGAAAAAAAAACACAAAAGACTAACCACTATACTCCCATTTTTTGATTATACCAAATAGGAGTTAATATTGGTTTTGTGTTTTTTTTTTTTTTGAAAATGATTTCGACTTCTCTGCCTGCCCCTTTTATAATTATATTGAGTGAAAAATTCCTAAAATTTTTTTTAACCTTAAAGAATTTCTATATAACCTTGGTAATAGAATACAAAAACCTTGATTTGGAAACGTAATATGCAGATGAAAAAGAGTTCTTGAAATTTATTACGTGATTATGTTATCAAAACATTGATCACATATTTTTTTTTTAAAAGACACTATGCTTTTTCTAATAAAGTGAAGACACTTAGGGGCAGGATATTTGTTAAATTCTAATATGCTAAAATATATTTTATTTAATATTATTTATGTAGGTTTTGTTTAAGAAAAAAGAATTCATTTTTCAAATGTTAAAAATATATCATTTATCGAACCACTTATTACTAATCAATTTGGTAACACTAAACATTATTTAAGGTCACCATTTCAAAACTTCCTCGTGTCCTTAAATGTTAAAAGCTGTTATCTAGATAAAGATCAAATTTAACAAAGGAACTTTGCATGGATTCCAACAACCTATGTTTTGAATTTGAATTTGTTCTAACTATTAGAACTTGAGATTCTTGCAACTCCAGAAATCTGAAGAACACATTTAACACACTTAATTCAATTTAAAGGAGGAACTCGGGTATCCATCGATAGACTATTTACTAAATTTGAGCTAATTCCGACTTTTGGAACTCAAGATTCCTTAGTCTCTAGATTTTTTTTTTTTTTTGCCGGCACCTCTACGTGCTAACTGTTCACTGTGATAGGCTAAACAGCCTGACTATTTATGTGCATGTCGGAACAGAGGAGATATATTCATATATTAGAACTGATCATATGAATTCTACATACAATTTAAACATGAGATAGTACTACGGCTTATAACATGTAGAAATGTTTTAGATTTTCAATAAATGCAGCTCTATTTTTGTTTATATTGTAATATTTTGTATTAGAGTTATATGGTATTCTATATCAGTGAGTTATATTATTTAATTGAATTATTTGTTTACATTTTGTATTTTTTATATTGTTATATTTATATATTTTTTATTAAAGATATATAATTATTTATTATTAATTAAGCCATTAATTTGAACCCAAAGGCGAATGGTAGCTGAGTCGAGTTGAAAACCAGATAAATTTTTTTCCCTTTCACTGGGATTCGAACCCGGGCCCTTTCGCATGAAAGGTCGCCACTCTAACCACTGTACCACCCAGCCGGTTTTGTATGGAATCTCACCAATGCCGCTGTCTAATTTGGCCCATCTATTCTCAGACTTCATTCTTGCATATGACTAAAAAAATTCATTCAAACCAAATTTAATTAAAATCGGTTCAGGTTTTGATGAATTATTAGAACTTGAGATTTCTTAAACATTAAAATTTTGATACTACATAACACTAGATTGAACTTTGATCACTAATAGACTATGTACAAAATTTGAGTTCATTTTGAAGGTTACAACTAAAGATTTCTCGAATAATCTAATGTTTTTGTATGTGAGCTCCTATCTCGTAGTCCAATTTGGCGCATTAACGAAGAAAGCTTTTACACAAAATTTCTTCATAATCAGTTAAATTTAAAAGTGTTGCCGTGCTAACACACAAAAAAAATTTTGAATTTACGCATTGCTAAAAAAGTGGAAGAACTTTTTTTGGCACCGGGGAACTTATAACCTCTTCTTCTATGGTATTGATACCTACTGAAGAAAATCTCAAAGTATTTCCTCTAATATGAATAACCTTCCTATACCACAAATTTTTCCCTTTTATATTTAAAAGAATCGCTTATATAAAGGGAACCTCTTCCTCTGTAGTTTTATACATTTTTAATATATTTTAATTTAAATATTTTATTAGTTAATTAAATTTTATAAAAATTTATTTTCCAGTCCCTTCAATTAATGAAATAAATCAAAAGCAAAATAATTAATCAAGTGTAATATTTATACTAATTTTATTTTTTTTTTTTATTTAACAGATATTTAAAGCCTTTAATTAATCCATTTAATTATTTATAATGTAATTGATTTAAGATATACCTATTGGAAAAAGAAAACTATGGAAAGGGAAAAAAAGGGATAGAGTAAAGAAATAGGATATCAATTTTCCATTTAAATTTTAAAAAATTATTTAGTAATATTTCTTATCTTTAAGATTTACATTATAAAATCTGATTTTATATTAATAATCCACTTGTTTAAGCCACTTGTTTCTGATTCCCATAAACTAAATCGCCGCTAATTGCATGTTTTTACTTTTAAACTAATTTTTAAAGAATTGCAATGAGAAATAAAGCCTCCAGGATATTTTTTCTCATTGGTAACAACCTCACGATGTTTATTTATCGTTTATTTTAACTTTCGATATTTTTAGAATTAAAGCCACGTTATGTTATTTCTCTAGAAGTCGATAATTGGACTAAAAACAAAAATTAAATCCCGGCACTTTAATTCCTAAAAAGTTGTGCAATTCCGTAGTTGTGCAGTTTTAATGAGAAATAACACCCCGAAGTCTCGAAGGTTTTAAATTAGAAAGAATTTTACAATTGTATTCCAAATCATAGGATATTCCCCTTTTCCACAAGATTTATATACAAGTTCATAGTTAAGATTCTCAATTAAAAAATATTATACAGAGTTGGATTTCAAATTCTGAAAAAACACTGCTTTCCAATCTAACTCTAAATCCCTCCAAAATATAATCTTTATCCAATCCCCCCAAAGCATTATTTTCTCATTTCACGACTCCACAGAAAACATTTATTTTTTTTCTCCTTTTAAATTATTGTAAAATTCTTCTTTTAATTTTAATTAATAATTAATTAATCACAATAATTTGACACCAAGTTATTTAAAAATCTCAGATTCAAAAAAACAAATTATCAAGTTAATTAAATATTAAATTCAAAATGAAATGCAAAATTCAATTCCACTACCAGTCAGATTCTACTTTAAAAATGAAATTAATGAAATTTAATTAAATTTAATTAAATATTTTACGTAAAAGAATTTAATTCAAAGAAATTAAATTTTATATTAATTTTATGTTATTCATTCATTATATATAGTACAATTTAATTTAACTTTAACCATTCTGGATTATCTTTAATTACATAATAATATTAAACAAACAAGAAAAAAAACAAAATCAAATCAAAAAAAGTTTTTCTTCCATTAAAAGAACATCAAATTAATAAGTGCTTTAAAAAGCGCCTTAACATATGCAATTTATTATTTTCAACTTTGACTTTTCATCTTTCATTTTTTTTTTGCCCTTCAACATTTTAAAAAAAAAATCTCGCAATGAAAATATGTTTTTTATGTAAATCTTTAAGATATAAAAAATATAACTTTATTATTATTACTTTAGGAAAAAAAACAAATTTAAATAATATTTATGTTAATTATTAACAAAAAAAAAAATATCAAAAAAAAAACAAAATATGTACATACTTGTATACGAGTTGAAAAATAAACTACAATTCCCGAAGTTAAAAAAAGGTTGGAAACTATGAACACTCGTTTAATAACAGTGATATGAGAGAAAAGAAAATCAAAGTTGCCTTTTTCAATATTTTTTCGAATTTTCAAAAAATTTTGTAAAAATGTGACTTTATAGTTTCATTTTATCCGTCTGTCCATTCACCCGTCTGTGTGTTGATAATTCTTCTAAATCGTTTGAAATAAAAAAAACAAAAAGTTTAACTACGGATAGAAAGTTAATTTAAGGAAGAACTTTTTTCTATTCCCCCAATTCTTACAGTGATACAGCTCTTCAAAGTCGCAAAAAGCCCTTTAACTAATTGTAATAATTCTAATTAATTGTTGAGTTCTATAAAAAAATTTCCAATTCTGAAAACAGCTACTTTTAAAAGCTTTATAAATATATGTAAAATAAATAAATAGTGTTGCCACACGATACTTTAATTTACCTTTATGCGAAATTATATTTTTGCATAAATTGTTGAAAATTGTTGACTTCTCGTTGACTCCTGTAACTGTAACTTGAATAACTGTCCAAATTTTTTTTAAAGTGAGTATTTTAACATGTGGAAATAAAGGTTAAAAGGATTTACTCAAAATTGAAGAAAGTTCCTTAAAATTGTTTATGGGTGAACCATCAGATTGTTCGTCATCAAAGCCAGCTACCGATTTCTGAGAAGCTTTAATTTTAGCTCTTTCGAAATTTACTTCTTAACGTCTTTATTTTTTTTTTAACAGTTTTCTAATGTCTTTTAAAAAATATTCTTTTCGCGTATTCCCATAGTTCTGGTGATTCTGCATATTTTAATATAAGCTCTTGCAAATTTTGATGATCTTCCGATAATTTTTAATCCATTTTGTTTATATTTTTTAAAAAACTGACAGAATGCATACACACTATCATTTTAGAACTGTCAGTTTTCAAAAAATGATGCGAAATATCAAAAAAATTTCAATACTGTCAGTTTTCCCAACAGTTCATCATTTATTACATACACACTATCAGTATTTCCGAAAATTACTCCGAAAAGAGATGTTAAGTGTTATTAGACGTTAAAAATTTGAAGATATAGCCAAAGTTAAACGTTAACACTGAAGATCTAACATTATATTTCGACACGTGTTGACAGATTTTCTTGATTGCATTGGTCTTATGTTCTAAAAATGAATTTTATTATTATTCATAATTTATGAAATAAATAAATAAATAAAATATAATATTATATATATATATATATATTTATATACATATATATATATTTGTTACCCAAAACACAAGTATTTAACATTGTGTAATTTTGAAAATGTGCTTTTTTAAAAACCCTTGATTTTTTTCATCAATTGCTTTTCTAATCAAATATTTTTCCATATTCCAGTGTATATGGAAAAGTTCTTACATACATATACTTACGAGTACATTCATAAAAAAATTATATTACAAGAAAATGTTTGTGCCCAAAGGAATTCATATTTTTCTTTTTTAATTTTTTTTTTTGTATTCAAACGCGAATTATTTGGAAAAAAAAGTACGAAATTCTAAACTAAATCCTTTGATACTTTTACAGTATTGCTTTAATTTTCTTACTTTGAAAATATCTAAAGATACATATTTTTTTTGTTTCTTTTTACTCAAAAATATCTATCCTTTTCTTTTTACATTTCTTTGCTTTAATTCGTATCTTCTATATACACTATGTATGTATATTCTACAGCATCCTTTCACAAAGTATCTCTTCTCTTCTATATAATTACATGTACTTAGAATGTTTATTTAGTTTTTTTTTTGGAATAAAACTCATAAACCAAAATAATATAAAAAAAAAAAAATATATAAATGCAATTTCCTTACCATCACCAAGACCCAAAAGTATCAGATGCTTTCATATATTATTTACTAACACGAAGGAAATTTCTCGTGTTCATTTTTATTTTTTTTTTTTTTAATTTTAATTTCTTTCAAATTCATTCACCAAAAAGTTTTATATAATACTTCTAAATAGAACGTGCTTTGAATATTATTAGGATGTATGTATATGTAATGGAGTGTTTTGTTTATGTATATGAGTAAATTTTTTTTTATTTTTTATTTAGATAGGGAAAAAAAATCAAAATAAAATGTGCAATTCCAATTTTGAAGTTTTGTGCTTTTTTTTGTTTTTTTTTTTTGAAACACATATGAATTGTACGAGTATACAAAATAATATTTGAAGTTGATGATGCATCAACTGAAATGTCTAAAACAATATACACACATATATACAATTTATTTTTATTATGTTTTTAGTTTTTCTTTTTTTTTGTTGTTGTTATTTTATGTTGGACGTGAGAATTAGTTGATACGTTAAGTAAAAAATTTGTTATATTAATACGTCAATAAGTTCAGATTTAAAAAAAAATATAAAAAAATTTAATTCAAATTTAATAGAATTGTATCTTTTTTAGTACGTTTACAAACTCTTAATATTAGAATATTAAGTTGAATTTCAAAATATAGTTTATATTCTTCTTAATATCGAGTACATGTGTCAAACAATATCAAGTAGTACTCACTTTAAAATTCTTCGTTTGTTCTATTTTTGTAAGCAGACCAAATTCATCAGAACAGCTGTCAAAAAAAAAAAAAAAACTGAAAAGCTGTCAGTTGTGTGACACTTCAATTTTATCAAGATTTATTCATTTTGTGATTCGTGTGTTTCGAACACAATTTTTAAGCTTGATAATAATTTTTCAAAAAACTCAAAGGGTTGTCCATAAATCAAACGTTAAATTTAATACAAGAGTTGCATTATAATAGGATAATTTACACAATTAGTAAATTAATTAAAACAAAGGTTAGAAAATATGTACAATATATATGACAAGTTCTGATTGTTACTTTTTTGTCAAAATTCAGTTAAAAGAATCCTTCAGTTAAAATGTCCTTAAGATTAGCCTATGTTATTAAATAGTTGGGAACGTCGTTGAAATTTTGATTTTTAAATTATTGGATTAATAAAAAACTTTGATCACAACTCTTATACGTTATGCAAAACTTTTTTTTTAACATTTTGACTCACTCCTAATTGACTCATTCTCAATTAAAATGAGTCAGTCAATTGCATTTAGTCATGACATATGTGACATTTAATCATGATAGTTATAAATAAATTCAATTGTGAATACTTTGCATTTTACTTAATATTGTAGTAAATATTGTTTTTAATATTGAGGTTTTTGAACAAGATATAATATTGAAATATAAAATTATTTTATTGTATAGATATATATTTTTTTTTAAAGGAAACTTATGTTCTATACTATCAAGTACTAAAATTTTTTAAAATCAATTCAAAATCTATTATATTATTCTTTTTATTTAATTAAATCAGATTTTTATTTAGTATATTATTATTTAGTTTCTTTAAGATGCTCTTAAAAAACCAAATATATCTTTTTTTCTTAGAAATTTTATTTATTTGAATTTTTTAATTTAGAAACCCAGTTTTTATTTTAACATTTAAAACTTTTATAGTACCTATAAGAGTTCCAGAAAAAGTGTTTTTTCTTATAAAAAATTCTCATAAATTCTTGATGAAGTTTTTTATTCCATTAAATTTTTTTTTTTATTTATTAAATACTTACCACAATAATAAAAATTCTAAGTATTTAATAAAAGTAATTTTTAAATCACTCGTTTCATAAGAAATGCATAAGAATTTTTTCCAAATGGTCTTAAAATCAATTTGAAACTATGGAATTTTGACTAATTCTTGTTATTTTTGAAATATTAACTATTGCCCTAATAAGGCTGGTGCATATAGAGGTAGTAGATACACGTTCGAAAAGCGGAGGATATGTTATATCCTTATTAATATAATTGATCTTAATGAATTCCACATTCAATTTAAACATTAGATTGTACTAGGGCTTATAGCATGTAGAAACGTCTTAGATTTTCAATAGATACAATTCTATTTGTTATATATTGTAATAATTTTGTATTGGTTATAAGGTATTTCTATATCTGTGAGTTATATTATTCAATTAAATTATTTGTTTATATTTTTCATTTGTTTATATTGTTATATTAATGTTTTTTTATTTAAGAAAATTAATGATTAATGAAGGAAACTAAGTGTAAGTGTTTTTCACTTCTACTGGGCTTTGAACCCAAGCCTCCTAAACGAAAGGCCGGTAGTCTAACTGTGACACCTGGTATACCTGTTTTAACTTAGACATCTTCATATAATTTACGTAATCCCTTTGAAGAAGCTAAATTTAAGGTATAGAAATATTCTATATGCGTACTAAATAGTAAAGGAGACCCATTGAAGAACTAACCTGATTTAAAGTTTTAAGTTTTTTGATTTTCTGACAAGTGGTTTATATTATTTTTAATTTAATGAAGTGTCATAAGTTCCAAGTGTATACTGTAAATAATTTTTATTAATTTTGTTTTATAATTCAATAATAAAACCATTTTTATATAATTACCTTAACATACATTATAATTACACCTGAATTACGAGTAACAAAGTAAATAAAAAAATAGTGTTTATAAAATATTGTCAATTTGACAGTAAATGCATGAAGTTTTGAACTTTTTATATAAAAATGACATGAAATAAAAGTTTTGACTGACACAATTCATTTTACTAACAGTGTTGTTCTTGTAAAAACTTTTATTTTTCTATTCTAAAACTTTAAAAAAGTTTTTAAAAAATTAAATATTAATTTTTTTTTTTGTAATTTTAAACAAAGTTTTCATAAAAATTTTTCTTTTCTTTTATTTGAATTATTAAAATTTTTTTTTTAATATGTTGCTAAATTTCTTTTGTTTAAATCATTTCAAATTCAGAATCAATTAAGTGTAAAATTCTACCTAATTAATTAAACATGAAGAAAATTGATTCAATAAAGTTTTCGTAAAATTTTTAACAATTTTTTTTTTTCAAAATGTTTTTAATTTAAAGTTATAGCTAAATTTTTTATAGAAGTTCTACTGTTATTTATTATATCAAAATACAGACTTTAATATGTATTTTGAGGTTATATATTTTTTTATTAACTAATTTATATTAATAAAAATTATTCAATTCAATAACTATTGATTAATTAGATTGAATTAAATAATGAGTTTGAAAACTTAATTAAAAATATCCATTATAAATATATGGCCGATTAATGTCAACTTTACTCATTTGTATTTGAAATCAGCCTTAATCTTTACTTAAAGATTAAATTATAATATCATGTACGGAAGATGGTCATATGCAATAAATTAAACAAGTTTTATTCAATGCCAACTACAAAATAGGTCATCTTTGACATTAATTTTGACATATGTCAGAACATTTAATATTTTGACATTTAATTTTTTTATTAATTTATATCAAAATGAATTTGGAATTAAACTCTTATAAATCTTATAACTAAAAGTTTGTGCTTAAACTAGTTTTAAATCACTTTATATTTTTAAATCTAGTTTAATAATTTGATATACTAAATTAAAACCTAAATATACAAACATACTTATTTTATTCTTTCGATTTTAAAGAATGTTTATTTAAAAAACATAAACTTCATAACCGAGACGTTTCTTAAATGTTTCTAGAAAGTCTTTTTAAAGTCGTTAGCTAAACAACTTGATTTCAATTATTTTACAAGGTGTTAAATCAAGTACAATAATTAACTTATGAAATTAATTTAAATTCTTGATTTTTAATTAATTCTTACAATCCTATAGTTAACATTTATAACTGTTTAATATTTTAACAGTTTTAATTTTTTTTTTAAAATTTTCTAATTCTGTCGAATATTTTATTTATTATTTCTCCTCAAAAATTTTTTTATATATTTCATATTGGTTTATATATATACAGCTACATATACATAGATATATAAAAATAAAAAATAAAAAAAATCCATATATGTATACTAATAAATTTTGCATTATTCCGTCTAATAAATTTGTTAGAAAATTCAAAGAAAAAAAAAGATTTAAGATTTGTTTTGCTTTTTCCATAGCTATAAACTATTGTAACGGTATATTGTATTGTTATCCTTTTCTTTCTTATTTTATCAACTTTATACATAATTTTTTGTTTGACTGTTTTAGACAACAAAGAAAAGAAATATATATATATATAGATAAAAAAAATATCTCTTCCGGAGACATTTTCTATAAAATCCATATATAAATAGAAAAATATTTTAAAAGGAAAAAAAATTGATGATAATAGAAAGAGATAGATTAAAAATTACTGAGTGAAAAGAAAAAGATAGAAAAAAAAAACTTATTTTAAAAGTTATTTTCAAAAGATTGTATGGAAAGAACTGGTTTTTTATTAAAGAACTTTAATTATTTGAAATTTAATATTATTAAATTTCACTTTCTCTTTTCAATTTAAGATTGTTTTTTTGTATTATAATTTAAAATTCTATAAAATAAATTTTTAATTTATTATTTAATTAAAGAAATTGAATATTATTTATGCATTTATTTTTAATTAAATTAAATAATATGCAAATGATGTTTTCAAATGAAAAAGGGGATATGTTGTGACACGCTAATTAATCAATCTTGAATTTAAATGCAGTGTTACCGTACAGATGGGCGTTTGTATATTTATTTAGTTATATATATTTTTTTAATTTCTAACTATTCTAGTAAGTGTTTATTAAAAAATTATTTGTTTAATCTGGTTGCACAATGGTTTGAGTGTCGACTTTTCATGTGAAAGGCCCGTGTTCGAATCTCAGTGAAAGTGAAAAAACTTTTTTAGTTTTCGACTCGAATAACGTATCATTCGTCATTAGATTCAAATTAATGGCTTAATCAATAATTAATAATTATATATCTTTAATAAAAAAATACATTAATATGACAATATAAACAAATGCAAAATATAAACAAATATTTTAATTGAATAATATAACTCACAGATACAGATTTGAGATTACCATATAATTCAAATACAAAATATTACAGTATAAACAATTTCTGCATGTTATAATGCCTAGTACTACTTAATGAATAAATTATATATGGAATTCATTAAGATCAATTCTAATAACAAGAATATAACATGACCCCCTGTTCAACTGTTGCCTAACAGCTGAAAAGTCAGCGCTTCAAAAAAAAAAACCAAAAATTTAATACCATTACCATTAGGTTTATTTAAATATTGGTTTTTTTTAAATGACCATCGTATTTATATTATATAATAAGCCTTAACATTAAAACAATATGCATTAACATTAAAACAAACTGTTGGTATATTATATAAGAAAATAAAATAAAATAAAAAAATATTTTTTTCAATATATACTTTTATTAAAGTAGTACTAGCCCCCTAAAATGTAGAAAATAAAAAATTGAATGTAGATCTTGGGAGTTTGTTACTGTTTTAATATAAAAGTACATTGCTGGTATAAGAAACAGTTCTTTTAATGTTTGAAAACTTTTAAGCTTAAAATATTGAAAATTTTCATAAACCAAAAATTAATGGTAGATATTTTGCATTTAAAAGTGTTTTAGTATAAAAGTAAATTGCTGAAATGGCAGACAGTTCTTCTTTCAGTTAATCTTAATCCAGTAATTTACTTTTATACTAAAACACTTAAATGCAAAAGATCTACAAAAGATCACCATTAATTACATTTTTTTATTATTTCTGTTGAATTTAAAAAAAAACACAAAAAAAAAAATTTTTCTTTCAACGAGGATTGAACTCAAATTTATTTACACCCGAAGCCACTTCGCTAACCACTGAACCATACAATTCTTATAAATTTATGGTCAGATTTCTAATATTAAATGTATCACTAACTGACAGAATGAAAAATAAAGCCAATTAAAATTGCATACTTGTAGGAGTTAATAAAAATAAAAATACTTTTACCAAAATGTAAACAATAAAATGAAAACAATAATTGAACAACAAGTAAATTAATAGATTTTTAAATAGAAAATTGTATTATTCATTACTTTTCATTTAAAATAATTACAATTCTTTTATTTTAACTGAGAATAAGGTTTAAAAACGTTTTTCCCTTTTATTAATTTTCAACATTTTTTTCTTAATTACACATAAAAAACTTAAGAAACCACTAATTTAAATTGCTTATTAATGGTGTTGTTCCCATTCATTAACAAAATTATATAAAATAGTTTTTGAAAAAGGCAAACAAAGAGGAAATAAAAATAGTTCTTACTATATAAAATCAATCCAGTTAATTTGTTTATTCTCCATTTTCTTTTTTTTGCTTTGCAAAGTGAAATGTCAGTTTCATTATTTCAATTATTATTCTTTAAGAATGTTTAAGTGCTTCTGAAGATACTTGTTGATAATAAAAAAATGGTAATTAACTAAATAAAAATTCTTTCGATCATTGTCATTGTCATCGTAAATATAAAGTTTGTACAAATAATCATAATTTAAATTAATTTAATTAAAACTGATTAATTCATATTTTATGAAGAAATAAATTTTTAATTTATTTATTTATGAACAGTCCCCTACCACATTCAATGTTATAAGTGTGTGATAAAGGCTTTCCTCTTCAGGTATGGCAGCTAAATTTATTTCATATTATGATATAAACTATTATTGATATAAATTACAAATTTTAATTTTTTTATTAGAGATGATCCGACCAGGGTTTCAACCCGAGATCATTCGACTGAAAGGCCCAACGGCGTAGTGGTCGGATGAGAAGAAAAAAGTACAGATTTTGGATTCTGGAAGCACCCGATCGAACTAGCTTCAAACCACCATAATTTAAAAAAACAAATTAAATAGAAAGAAAGGCTGGGTGTGTATATGGGTGAAATCGAACTATTGGCTCAAATTCTGGAAGCTTTAAATCGAGCTGGAGCCAAACAAGCACAATTTCGAAACCAATTAAAATAGAACCTACGAAAGTGTTCTATCCTATTTCTTTCCATTGTCTCTAAAATTTGGGATCAAACTGGTACCTACCTTCGTTCGATCATTCGGGTACCTACCACACACCTCATAATATCTAAGAAGCATATCTTCGAAATTGATAAAGGTAGAAACTTAAAATTTTGTACATAAATGTTCTGTTCTTTTTTTTTCTGAAATTTGGAAAAGAATGAAATCAGTGGTTCAAAAAGATATAAGGCTGTCTCACGCTTCCTTAGACCTAACCAGTATATCTTCGGAATTAATAAAGTTATAAAATTAAAATTTTGTAAAAGGTAGTTCTGTCTTGTTTGCTTAATGTTCCTGAAATATGAGATGAATTTGGGAGTTTGTGTAGCTGTCAATTGAATCTGTCAAATATTAATGCAATTTTAATTCGCAGCCTTCTCCTAACCTTTTCTTAACTAACTATTAATAGAAAATTTACACTATTTAATATAAAATCATTTTTAAAAGAAATTATTTTTAATTTTACTGAATTGCTATATAAATTATTCAAACAACTTTAATAATTTCCCTACTTTAAAAAAAACATTAAAGTAATTTTAAAATATTTCCTAAAAATTTCTTAAAGTTCAATTTTATTTCAATACAAAATAATAGTTAATAATTAATAATTAAATTGAAAATTAAGCAAATTTTTACATCATATTTTATTTTGTGTTATTATTTTCTTTTCTTTTGTTTTTAAAATTAATTAAATATTAAAATATTTCATTTAAAATTGAAATTGTTAACTAATTTTTTTCATTTTAATGTTCATATGGTAAAAAAATTAAAAACTTTCACTCGTATGTTCTTCATAATAAAATTATTAGGTGTGAATCTCAGAAATTTCACACCCTTTTTTTTAATTCAAAAATATGTTTTCTTCCCTTGAGATTTCTTACTTTACCCCCTCTTTTTTTAGAGTTTTTATTTGGTGAAACTATTATACATACTATACATTATTAAACTTGTATAGTTTTTGTGAACACACTAATACTAAGTGTACCTGCGATTTTTTTCATGAACAACTCTATGAAACAGTGTGAGTTTTAAATAATAAGTTTCTTTCATAAGAAAAAGATTTCTATTAAAGGGTATAACTTTAATCTTCTAGAAACTATTGAAGTTGCATCATTTAATTAAATTCTATTTATAGTACATCAATATTTGTGAGTTATAAGATATGAATCAAAACTATTATTTTATAAAATGTTTTTAGTTTCATATTTCGAAAATTGCCGCGATTCCAAAAGTTAAAACAAATCTCAAATTTGTTAATCGAATCTTATTAATTTACATTGTAACATATTTCTACGATATTTTTTATTTAGTTTTATTTTTTTTGAACCCCCTGTATTTACATGTATATGAATACTCGACTACACTAATATATTTACATATATTCTCATATTCTCTTAAGGTTAATTAAAATTATAATTGAAATCAAATGTTAAACAATTAAAACTATTAGCACTATATTAAAGTGCTTATTTTATTACACTTAATACACACTTACTTTACACATTTACACTTAAATAAAATTTTCATAATATGTTTCGTACATTGAAATTATATTTAAAATAAAAGTTAAAATTTCGATTTTAATTCTATTTTGACTTTAATAAATTTTTAAAGAAATACATTATAATAATTGAAATAAAATTTATTTTATTACTTTTTGGTTTGACAGGAAGATCTGCATAATTGCATAATCAAAAGTTCTTTAAAGACTTTTAAATCCGAGGTTATGAATTAGGATGGATTTTAGAGTTGGTTACAAAATCAAAATTATATGCTATTTCCAGAATATTAATTGACATTATAAATTAAAGGCGTTTAAAATAAGGGTCTTTAGAAGAGATTTATACTAAAAATTCATACACTGAACATGGATTATGATATTCTAGAAAAATAATAAATAGCATGCTAGATGAATCAAACGTCAGAAATTATCCCTATGCCTTTGTATAATATTATATATGTATTAACAAGTATAAAAGCTGTTTTAACTAATAATACAAGACAAAACAGAGAACAAACTAGGTATTGTAAGAAAGCAGATGTTATGATTGCACAACCTTCAAGATTGGACCTTTTGATTCACACTGTAGCTAACTGAGAAATCTATAAAGAGCTTGTCATATGACCGTCAACATCCTGAATTTGACAGGCAGCAAAAGAAGAAGAAGAATGTGTCTTTATACAGTGCAAAGTCATAATTTCCAGGATTATAATTCCTTTAGAGACTTTTGACTCATTTAGTGGGACATAAGTCCCTAAGAGATCTTTGACTCATATTAATGAGATATTAATGAGGTACATAAGTCCCTAAGGAACCTTTGACTCATTTTAAAATATTTACGTGAGACATAACTCCCTTGACAAGTGGGCCATAAGTTCCTATTGGCAATTATACCTATTATAACTCCCTTTACTAATTTTTAATGACAGAGTTAACATTATATAGCTAAAATTGTGTGTTTGAGCGTATACATATACCAGTATATTTACGTCGAAATTTTGTTTTGAATAAATTTCTGGAAATCTTATCCGATCTGTATGATTTAAGTATGATAATATAAAAATAAATAAATAAAATATTAGATGTTAAACAATACGTATTATTTATTTGTCTATGCAATTTTCTATATTAGGAAGCGTATTAAAGTTGGTTGAAAAATCAAAATTTACTATTTTTCCAGATTATTTATGAATTCATGTATGCGAGACTTTGGTTACAAAATCAGAATTACCCTTTATTTTAATAAAATATTTATTTTTTTTTTAATTTTGGAAATGGGAATACCCTGATTCGAATCCAACTTCCAAATTTATGCTAATTATTTTTGATATTATAGTTTCAAGAAAGTCTGTATATATTCGTACCTGTCACTAATGTTATATTTTTTTTTTTTTTTTTTTTTTTTTTTTTTTTCCTAAGGGAGGAAAAAACCTTCAAAAGGCACCTGGTAACCTAATCCCCCAGGTAGTGTGAGATTTTTACTACACTAAAACAACCTCCCCCCGTAGCCAAAATAATGGGATAAGCACCCTAGCTGCTTGCGCAGTATTATGGCTGAAAAGTTACTGCTAGTCATACATATAAATGACTTTTAAGGGTTGAAAGGGCAACCCAGGAGGTATAAGTTGACATTCTTCTTGAATTTTTCCGGTTTAAACGAATTGGGAAACACATATGGGGGTAATGTGTTCCACAATTTGGAGGTGCGACTCAGAAAAGAGTTCCTAAATTTCAGAGTTCTTGTTCTGAAAAGCTCAACTGTATATGGATGTGATTGAGCTGCTAACCGTGTGTTACGGCTGTAGGGTTTGATTTTAGGCATCATGTTTTTGATTTCTTTTGAAGTATTGCCTAGAAGATATTTATAAAAAAGACAAGCAGCTCCTACATTACGGCGGTGACTTAAAGACGTTAAGTCTTTTGTGACGTTATTATCATTGATAATACGAACAGCTCTCTTTTGTATCTTATCCAGATACTGAAGAGCGGTGCTGGGAGCTCCAGCAAATATGTGAGAGTTATACTCAAGTCTCGGCCGAATATAGGTTTTATAAATTTGTAATAGATTTGGAGGTGTAAAGTATTTCCTACTCCTACTTAAGAATCCCAGGCATTTCGCGGCATCTTTTGCGACCGAAAAAATGTGGTCGTTCCACGAAAGTTTTGCATTTATTTCCATGCCTAGAATTCTTAATGATTCGGAGTTTTGAATACCTACATTGCCAAAAGAAATGTTAAGTAAGGGATCGCTTCGCTTGGTTGATAACAAACAGCTTTGGGTTTTAGAAGCATTAAAACTTACCCTGTTCACGCTTCCCCAATCTTGAATTATTTGGAGATCATTATTTGAGGAACTTGAAACTTTGGTTCGTTCATTGTTTACCGATGTTGAGGTAGCATCAGCTGCTCTCTCAAAAAGGTAAGAGCAATCAAGAGTGCTGTCATCAGCAAAGCTATGAATTTTATTGGAGGTAATGGATAGAAGATCATTGATAAATATTAGAAATAAGGTTGGTGATAGGACCGAGCCTTGAGGGACACCAGCATTGATTTCAAATTTTTTGGAAGTAAAACCATCCAAAACAACTTGTATTGAACGGTGTGAAAGGAAAGATTCTATCCATGAATTGAAGATTTTTCCTAGACCAAAGGCTTCTAGCTTTTTTAGTAGCGCGGCATGCCAAACGCGATCAAAGGCTTTGGAAATATCTAGAGCGATTATGTTCGTCTCGCCATATTTTTCCAAGCAACGACCCCATTTTTCAGTCAAAAATGTCAGCAGGTAAAATAAATTTGGTCCAAACATAGTTAAACTCTGGATTTGTGCCTATGTTATATTTATCCAGAATTTGGTAGGCCGTATCGTTACGAATATAAAGAGCAATACCTCTATGAGGACTAAAAAACGTTTCAAGTTTGTAACCAGGAATACTGAACTTAACCGCATCCTGGTTTGAAAAAACCTGAGTTTCGTTTAGTGCTAACACGGCTGGATTTTTTGACGTAAGGTGAACATATACTCCGAAATAATTGGAATCTAGCCCTCTAATGTTTGCAAAATTTATGCTGGTTTGACTCAGCATAAATCAAATTTGGTTTTCAAGAAGAATTACAACTATACGAAATAATGAGTGGAATTTTTTTTTTTTTTTTTTGTTTGATTCAGTCAAAACTATCAATCTAATTGAGTTGAGTTTGCTTACAGTGACGCAGCCACGGCCAGTTATCCCACACTGTAGTATATACACCTTCCAGCATGAGATAGTGTCCGACAGCAGAATCACTGCAGCAAAAAAAAAACGCCTATTTACTTGGCTTTGTACATAAAGTTAAGATTATCGTTTTTGATTTCTTTTGAAGTATTGCCTAGAAGATATTTATAAAAAAGACAAGCAGCTCCTACATTACGGCGGTGACTTAAAGACGTTAAGTCTTTTGTGACGTTATTATCATTGATAATACGAACAGCTCTCTTTTGTATCTTATCCAGATACTGAAGAGCGGTGCTGGGAGCTCCAGCAAATATGTGAGAGTTATACTCAAGTCTCGGCCGAATATAGGTTTTATAAATTTGTAATAGATTTGGAGGTGTAAAGTATTTCCTACTCCTACTTAAGAATCCCAGGCATTTCGCGGCATCTTTTGCGACCGAAAAAATGTGGTCGTTCCACGAAAGTTTTGCATTTATTTCCATGCCTAGAATTCTTAATGATTCGGAGTTTTGAATACCTACATTGCCAAAAGAAATGTTAAGTAAGGGATCGCTTCGCTTGGTTGATAACAAACAGCTTTGGGTTTTAGAAGCATTAAAACTTACCCTGTTCACGCTTCCCCAATCTTGAATTATTTGGAGATCATTATTTGAGGAACTTGAAACTTTGGTTCGTTCATTGTTTACCGATGTTGAGGTAGCATCAGCTGCTCTCTCAAAAAGGTAAGAGCAATCAAGAGTGCTGTCATCAGCAAAGCTATGAATTTTATTGGAGGTAATGGATAGAAGATCATTGATAAATATTAGAAATAAGGTTGGTGATAGGACCGAGCCTTGAGGGACACCAGCATTGATTTCAAATTTTTTGGAAGTAAAACCATCCAAAACAACTTGTATTGAACGGTGTGAAAGGAAAGATTCTATCCATGAATTGAAGATTTTTCCTAGACCAAAGGCTTCTAGCTTTTTTAGTAGCGCGGCATGCCAAACGCGATCAAAGGCTTTGGAAATATCTAGAGCGATTATGTTCGTCTCGCCATATTTTTCCAAGCAACGACCCCATTTTTCAGTCAAAAATGTCAGCAGGTCACCTGTTGATCTATTTGACCTAAAACCATATTGATGGTCACTTATGAGGTCATTACTCTCCAGATATCTTTTTAAATGGAAATTAATTATTAACTCCATAACCTTTGATAGTACTGATGTTAGAGCAATTGGTCTATAATTTTCAGGATTGCTCTGGGCACCCTTTTTTGGGATTGGCTGGACATAAGCAACTTTCCATATAGAAGGGTAAGTTCCAGAAACAAAGGATATGTGAAAAAGTTTGCTTAGTGGACCAGCTAGGGTGTTAGCGCATTTTTGGAGGACAATTGGTGGAATATCGTCAGGACCAGCAGATTTGTGAACATTCAGACCCTTAAGAACTTTAGCAACAACTCGTGGGCGAAAATAAATTTTTTTAAGTTTTGAATTTGTTGGTACATAGACCGGAGGAGAGGCTGTTGTTGCCGGCAGTGTTGAGTTGGCTGCGAAGATTTGAGCCAGTAAATCTGCCTTTTGTTCAGGGTCAGCAATGACAGCATTATTATAAATTAGTGGAGGAGTTGTAGAAGAAGTGAAGTTGTTTTTTACTGATTTGGCAAATGACCAGAAACTTTTGCTGCCTTTTGGGAAGCGAATAACTTTTTGCCTTAGTAAAAAATCATGTTTAAATTTTTGCTGCCTTAAAATTCTTTTGCATCGCTTACTAACTTCTGTAAATGAGAGCCGGTTGCTTTCGGTTGGTTGCCTCTTGAACTCAAAGAAAGCTTTATTTTTTTTCTTAATAGCTTGCCTGCATTTTTTGTTTAACCAATTTTGGTTACGGTGTTTAGCACTTGTAATCTTACTTGGTATGAAAAGATTCATGCCAAGGAGAATAGCGCTAGTTAATGCGTTGGCAGCTACATCAACATTTCTATTGTTGAAAAAAAGAGACCAATTAAAGTTTTTGAAAAAGGAGTTTAAACCATCCCAGTTGGCTTTATTTAGGAGCCAAATTTTATGATTGGGAGGAACTTTTTGGTTAATTAAATTTTGCATTTGAAATTGAGAACTGATAAGGCAGTGGTCAGAGCTGCCTAATGGACTAATGACAGAAATGTTGTATTTTTCCGGATGAGAAGTTAGAAATAGATCCAGAGTATAAGCACTATGGCTTGAACAGTCTGGTATGCGAGTAGGTTCTTTCACCAATTGTGTAAGTTGGTGAAGAGCGCTAAAAAGTTCTACATATTTGCCTTCTGCCGATGTATGAGGAGAGTATAGAAGCCAATTTTTATTGTGGATATTGAAATCGCCTGCTACAGCGATTTCAGTTTCGGGATTATCCTGAAGGATACTAATTATAGAATCCGATAAAATATCAAATTCTACAATTGTGTTCTCCTTCGAAATATTTGGACTTCTGTACAAAAAACAAAAATGCGTTGAATGGCCACCAAAAATAAATTTGGTCCAAACATAGTTAAACTCTGGATTTGTGCCTATGTTATATTTATCCAGAATTTGGTAGGCCGTATCGTTACGAATATAAAGAGCAATACCTCTATGAGGACTAAAAAACGTTTCAAGTTTGTAACCAGGAATACTGAACTTAACCGCATCCTGGTTTGAAAAAACCTGAGTTTCGTTTAGTGCTAACACGGCTGGATTTTTTGACGTAAGGTGAACATATACTCCGAAATAATTGGAATCTTAACTGCCTAAGGGAATTAAGACACTGTACCCTTTAAGCTCCAAAGCCGAAAATTGATTCCTCATCTCTTATCACTCAGTTGTGATGCTGGTTTGACTCAGCATAAATCAAATTTGGTTTTCAAGAAGAATTACAACTATACGAAATAATGAGTGGAATTTTTTTTTTTTTTTTTGTTTGATTCAGTCAAAACTATCAATCTAATTGAGTTGAGTTTGCTTACAGTGACGCAGCCACGGCCAGTTATCCCACACTGTAGTATATACACCTTCCAGCATGAGATAGTGTCCGACAGCAGAATCACTGCAGCAAAAAAAAAACGCCTATTTACTTGGCTTTGTACATAAAGTTAAGATTATCGAAAAAAGAAAGAGAAAAAAAATAAAAATTTAATTGTAAAATTTACATTTATTAATAGTTTTTATAAAAAAAAAAATTAAAGAGAAGAAAAAATAAAAATTGTATATAAAAAAAAAAAATTTGAATTTAAATTTAGAATTTTCTCAGAATAAAGTTTGAGAAGAACTTTATTATAATTAAAATTAATATTTTTTTTTAAGAGAACTGCATAAGAGCGTTATCACCCTTCTTTCTGAGACAAAAATCAAAGAGTCAGAAACCCGCTAGGGAGTTATGGTTCATTACTATGAGTTTTAAGTCCCTTAGGGCCTTTTGAGTTATAACTCCAGTACTAAATGAATCATAACTGCCTAAGGGAATTAAGACACTGTACCCTTTAAGCTCCAAAGCCGAAAATTGATTCCTCATCTCTTATCACTCAGTTGTGATTTGATTTCAACTTCAGATTTTTTTGAAAAATGTTTTATAAAATTTTATATAATTTAATCAAATTTTTATTAAAAAATTTATATTTTTTTCTTCTAATTAAATTCAAAGAATCCACGCTAATACAAAATAAAATGTAAAAACTTTTGATATTTTTTTTCTTATTATTATTTTTTATTTGTTTTATTAATTTGCCGCAGTAAAACTCAAACCTTCAATTGACATTGAGTACATAAACGTTTAAACTGTAAGAAGGGATGTTTTGTTTTTTTTTTTTGAGTAATTAATGTTGAAATTTTTTATTTTTTTTTTTTTAACTTATTTATGTATATATACTTGTATAATATGTATATTATATGTAATTGAATTATATATTTTTATTTATAATATTTCCTTTTATTTACTTTTTTTTGTAATTTTTTTAACTTCCTTTATTACTTTCACATCGCTGGTCATAATAAGTGGAAATTTAAGTTTTACTTGATAAAAAAAAATAATGAATTTCGTAAAAATTAAAAAAAAAAAACATTAAACTTTTTTATTAAATTTTTATTTTATTCGCATAAAAAAAAGGGCAACACTCACTACTTTATATACATGTGTACGAGTAAATACATGTGTAAAAAAAAACAATTCTGATTTAAGTTCATAAAATAACCCTCATTAAAACTTTGACTGACTTTTCCTCTAATTAATTCATGTGAGTAAATGTTTTTTTTTTGACGAAAGAAGGTAAAAAATAAAAAAAATAAATAAGAAATCCATTAATATTTTCATTTTTAAAAGTAATAATAACATGCCGAAAACATCAAAGGATTTATGACGTGTTCAACTCTTACATTAAATATGTATATACTCACTCGTAAATATGTGGAAATTTTCAATGTAAAAATATAAAAACTACAAAAAAAAATTAACTTATTGGAAAAAGTTTTTATTTTCGTCTTTTATTTTTGCTCCTTTTTGTAAATTAATAAGTGAGATTGACTTTAGTAATATATGAATACTATACTCCTTTCACATGAATTTGGTCCTTTTTAACAAGTTATTTCTCTATTTTCAACTGAATTAAGTCTTTTTTATACCCGTATGACTATATAGTCCAAGGGTATAATAAATTTGCCATTACGTTTGTGACGCAGAGAAGGAGGGAGGGTAGATATAGACTCAAGTGTATGGATCGGATCAGAATCGAAAAATAAATCGATCTAGCTATGTATGTCCGTCCGTCCGTCATCACGATAACTCAAAAGGTAAAGGAACTAGGATTATGAAATTTTCACAAATTCGTTTTTATGCAAAAACCGGAATCGCTATTTAAATCCAGCCATTTTCGTCCACGGGTTCGAGTACCTGCCATACAACTTCTAATTTTATATGAGCATTACCCTATACCTATGGAAGCTGCGTGTCTGAAATTTTGCCAAAAATAGTTTATTATAATGACCAAAGTTACTGCAAAATTTGGTTGGTCTACTGCAAATTGTCCGAGTAGCTGCCATACAACTCCTTCTTTTATATGAGCTTTACACTACACCTGATAAAGCTGGGTGTCTGAAATTTTGCAAAAAATAGTTTAATGTAATGGCCAAAGTTACTGCAAAATTGGTCTGGTCTACTACAAAGGGTTCGAGTAGCTGCCATACAACTCCTTCTTTTATATGAGCATTACTCTAAACCTAATAAAGCTGAATGTTTGAAATTTGGCCAAAAGTAATTAACCGGATGATATAATGTAAATGTTACGGCCATACGGGTATCCCAGAGGTGACACATTCTACTCTACTACACTTTTCCTCGTTTCAAATTAAATTGATGGCAAATTTTTAAATGAAGTCGCTTTTTCCTCAAATCAATTTAGTCCTTTTTTTAAAAACATCCCTGTATCTGGGGTACGAAGAGTTGAAATGAAATAATTTGAAAAACCTATTCTTACGAGTTAAACTTTTTTAAATTTTCTTGTTGTATATTTAAGTTTTACTATAAAATCGTTGAATACCTACATTTTTTCAAATATGATTTGAACCGACTTTTGAATCCCACGGACATATTTTAAAAAAAAATAGAAAATATTCAAATTTAACCTGGAAAAAGGCCAAGTTCAGATATAAAGAGTATATAATATCTATAATATAGGAAGAGTTTGTAATTACTTAAGCTCTTAAGCTTTATAAAAAAAAAACAATTTTAATTATTTATAAATTAACACTTTTTATGCATAACCTAATATATTTATTAACTTTTATTATTACATATATATACATATATTAAAGAATGGGATTTTCACGAAGTGTTCACGAAGTGTTCACGAATTAAGCTTAAAAACTCTGAAATATGCTTCTAAATACATTAACATTGAAGTTTAAAGTTTTTTTATAATTAAAAATGTTAAATGTAAATTTTTCATTAAAAAAATGGATTATACATAATTTTACTTTGTTAAATCAGATGTAGGTTGTTCCCTAGAAAATATCGAGGATCAAACAAATCCTTAATAATACTTTTTACTTGTATGAACAAAACAATAGTCATGGGTATATAAATTGTGAAGTTAAAACACAAAATAATAACGCAAATGCATTTCCACAGGTTGAGGTGTCTACCTGGGCAAAGATTAGTGTAGCTTCCATATGGGTTGGCAGAACCATGGCATCTTCTATTTAAGAAAATTAAGATTTGAACATTTTCCGAATATAAATTTCGAATGTAAAATTGATTGGTACTACAAATCAAATTCGAATACAAATAAATGTCATTTAAGTTGCTATTGAAATTATTTAAATTTTTAATTGTCATCATTTAAAAAAAATTGTCATTATTTATGTTTTTTTTGTAAGTCGTTTTCTTTGATAATTTGAATGAATAAAATGTATATTTTATGAATAAATGCATATATTATTTTAATTTTTTGGTGAAAAATTTTAAAAATTAAAAAATATTGCAAAATGTATAATAAAGGGTAATATTTAAGCAGCAGTTGTAGTAAAGAAAGTGAATATAAAAACTCCTGGAGTGTCAAGTTCTAATAATTCATCAAAATCTCAACTGATATTAATGAAATTTGGTGTGAATGCCCTTTTTTGCCAAAATAAAGAACGGTTTCGCAGATGGACTAGGGGGACGGAGAGCTTCCTTGGATTTATTTTTACATGTTTTTTCTTAATACACCCCCTGAAATAAAAATAAATAATTAAATGAAAAGTTCTGTATTTTCAGCGCATATAATGGACGAATATCAGAACGTTTACAAGGGCAAAAGGCAAAAGCTTATAAGTCCTAACTTCCATAACTCCCGCTCTACTTCCCACCTTTGATTGTCCGCTTTTCTGCTTTCTGAATGGAAGGTATCTTTATTATTATTATATTATTCTAAAATATTTCTTAATGATGAAGAGTAAGACCTACAAGTCTCTCCCTCATACAAAAGGAAAGATTTTATGCGCTCATTAAATATATCATTAATTTAACATAGTGTGCGCTTTCTATGCTGTTTATAATGTCACAAAAGCACTTCTATCAAATAATATAAGAATTATCATTCAAAATTTAATAAATAGTTCATATCAACTCTTAGCTTTGGTAAATTTTACAATTATATTAAATTCATTTAAATTTTAAAGTATTAAGTTGAACTTAAAAGTATATAGGTCAGTAATAAGGTTAAGTGTTAAAGTGTATGGAACTACATTTCACTTCAAAAAATTAAAGAACCTGTAAATCAAAGGTAGCCACCATCATCTACATATATTGCAATATAATAGAAAGAATTTAAATCTGATCGACTTCTAAAACTTAAAAATAAAATCAAAACCTTTGAACATATTAAATATGCCTGAAAAATATGCCTTTTAAAAACCAATCTTGGTTAATCAATGAAAATAATCAAAAATAGTCAATTGGCTTCAGATGATAATGATGAATTTATAAATGAGTATAGACATAGTTTTTTTTTTGCCAGACAAGTTTTTAATAAATGTTATTCAAAAGAACACTTGAGTTGAACATTTCTTATTATCACTTATTAAAATAATGATGATGAAAAATAATTCAAAGTTTGGTATTTTTCATATAATAACCTTGAAATGAAGTCTACATTTCATTATGTATTTAACCTGAAAGGTAAACTTTTATTCATTAAAAGGAATTTAAAAAAAAATTTCAAAAAGTTTTTATTTGATTTATACATTTATATATAAAAAAATTATTTAAAGGCATTTATTTTTATCATCTCTTTAATTAATTTTAATAAAAAAATTATTAAAAACAATTTTTTTTAAATAATACTTTAATATTTTTTAATTTTTATATTTTATATAATACATCATCCTGTGCTTTAGCTTTAAAATGAAAAATGAAATTAAAATGGCTCAAAAAAAATACCCTTTGGTATTTTTGGAATTAATATCAATGTTTTACAGCATGATCCTTGTTGTTAAACAAAGGTTGACATAATGTTAAACACTTCGTGACCTCCTCATATTCTCTTTTAATAATTTATTTAAATTTAAAAAATTCAAACAGCATTTGAGTGTCATATATACAAGTATAATACAGCTGTTAGTTAATAAAAAGTTGGTTAGTACAAAAGGAATGGTAGCAAAACTAAAAACTCTTTTAAATCAAGTTAAGCATTTCAGATTTAAATGGGGGGGATCCGCTAAAAAGGAAGGTTAATAGGATCCCAACGATAACCAGCTTATAAAATCGGTTCCTTCTACAGTGGCTGAATGCGTACTTTCATGGTATCTCCTATAAAAAATTCAATCAAATAAAAATCTAGAGGACTCAATAGTGTAGTGTCATTTTGCAGTAACTTTTATCTCGCATAAATCTTAGAGACCAGATCAAATCCTGATCAACAACAAATCCTAGGCACCACAACAAATCCTGAGCTTAGTGGCACATTTTCCATAGTAGGATTAAATAGCCACAAATCTTACTGACTTCCTGATAAGGATCAGTGGCAAATAGCGCGGCATTTAATTACAAGTTATCCTTTATAATCTTTTCTTAATAAATTTCCTTTGGGAGACTAATCATTATATAATGTAAATATAAAATATCTTATTATATATAAACCAATTAAATATAATTTTTGATATATATTAATTAGTATATAGTTTTCATACCCTCCCACAATTTCCCTCCAAAAATAAAAGCACCCATCACTCCCTTAACACATTGTATCTAAAAACAAATAAATAAAAATAAATGAAATTTTCAAACTAATACCAAAAATTAAACGTAACGTTTTTCATTCTATTTAATTAATAAAAAAAAAAACAACTAATTTAAAATCAAAAGATATTTAATTAAATATAACCTTAATAATTTCAATATATATTATCATCGCATCGTATAACCATTTTAACATTTTCCAAATTACAAAACTAGACTACAAATATTTAATTTGTATTTATATTTGATTTATATTATACTATATTAAAATATATATATAATATATATATATTTATATTTCACATAAATTTAAAGATTCATTTAAAATCCTTTTAATCAAATTGTATATTTACAAAAAAAAAACCAAATTATCTTATTTTTACACTATCACATTATATAAATTTAGGTCAACTTATTTAAATTTTACTATATTATATATATACTGTTATATACTAACTAAATCATAGATAGTAAGTATTATACATTAATTTCATTTTATATTACAAATTACAAATTACTTTTCAAATATAAATTATAGAATTATTTAATACTTACAATTTAAATCTAAATTTAAAACATTTTCTAATTTCAAAAAAAAATTTGTTTGTAATCTCTAAAAAAACAGTTTAATTCCTTAAAATATAATTCGAAAAAGTGTAATATAGGTACCGGTACTTATAATAGGTATATAGGTATTGGTAGGAACATATTAGGAAATATAATATGTCTTTGAAAATTATTTTATTACCTATATTGAGTAAAAAAAAATTTTAAATTATTCCAAATATAATTTCTTTTTTATGTAGCGCATTAAAGTAGCAATAGGATACAAGTCCCGAAGTCAAATATATCCTACAGGATTATGATTAAAAAAATAAGTGAAAATGCTATGGGGCCTTGTAGATGAAAGAATGCCAACATCATGGATTAAAGGCCCCAATAATGAAATTACCAAAAACAGGGCACTCAACATATACTTTAACAATTGGAGGGGAATAATCCTCCTTACTTAATGCAATATACAAAATCATTGCAATTATAATTTAAGACCGAATTGGAAAAATAGAAACAAAGTTACGCGAAGAACAACTCGACATCCGTTCTCAAAGAAGTTGCGTTAATTTAATGCCGGAATTATCGTAAAATTCAAGGTCGGATTAGAAAAATAAAAACAATGACAAGCGAAGACCAAGCTAGATTCCGTCCTTCCGTCCTTAAAGAAATTGTGTAAATGGATGCAACACTGTTCTTTAGTCTAATGCACAATGTTATTAAAAAGTACAATCAAACAGTACATTCTAATCAAGAGTATTGGAGGGATACTATGCAACCCAGTTAAAGTTATTCAAAAAGATCAACAAAAGCACTAAATTCTAATCTTAAGCATAAGAGTAACACTAGACATCCCACTTTCACCCTTACTATTCACAGTAGTCCTGGATGCAATACCAAATCTGTTCGTTCAAGAGAGAAATAACATGAATCACTTTTGGGAAATTCCCCTTTAATTGTTTTTAATATAACCCCCAAACTATAGGAGTTATACAAGGCTGCCCACTTTCACTTTTGGATAACACCCCAAATCTGTTCATTAAGGAGAGGAATAACATGCATAATTTTTGGGGAATTCCCCTTTAATGGTTATGAAAATAATTAAAATGTTTTAATACTGTAAATACTGCTCTTTAAATATTTTGGCTTATTCTAAAAATTTCATTTTATGAAATCATAACTTGTCCGAAGACTTTTAAATCTGAGACTATTGTCCCTACACCCATTATTATGTATTATTTATTTCTCATACATATATATATTATTTTATATAATATTTTAAAAATAATATACTTATATGGTATAATAATCTATATTATATTATATTAAACTTTCAAAAAATTTTATTTTAAAACCAAAAAAAACTATTAAAAGCCAACTTTTAATTAACCACAAATCAAAAATTATTTTTTTAACCCCTGAAAAACTTTTTTATTTTCAATTTTTTTTTTTTTTTTAATATAAATGCTTTCAAATTATTTTTTAGCCATAAATTAAATTTCACAGATTAAACCCACAAGCAAAAATCAAAAAAAAATTAAATTATACCACATTTTTACATAAGAATGAATAGCTCAACAAATTTTTCGAACAAAACTTATCTAATCATACTTTTGGTCTAGTATAAAAACAATTTTTTTTTGAAAAATCCTTGAAAAAATCTTTTTTATCCTTATTTTTTGAATACTGAACTTTAAATAAAGTAAAAACCCCCTTCAGATATATTTTCGCCCAAAAAAAAAAAAAAAAAATAAAACAAGAAGTACAAAAAAAAATTAAAAGTGTACACCAGGAATGTAATTTATACTAATACGCTAATATAAGTATCAAAAAAAAAAAAAAATTTAAAAAAAACTGTCGGAAAGGTAATTTATATCAACTTGATGTCTATTTTTTTTTTTTTTGGAAGTAACTGAGTAACAGACCTTATAAACATACAAACATATAAAATATATATATACAAATAAATAAAAACAAATAGAGTCCTATTTTTGGAACTTTAGTTAATATATATATACATAAATATATATATATATATATACATTTCCATTAAATATTAAAGATACCCATTATAAGGGGGGTTTCGGTAAATTTCTATATATTCTATTTATGAGTCCTCAAATATTCTAAAAAAACCTGATTTATTGAAGACAGAACAGGATTGTATTTTTTTAACCTGGTGCCTAGTGTAACTTGTTTTTTTCCTGGAATTAACAATGGTTAACGATTTTTGGTTTGTTTTATTTTGGACCTATTACTCTATACTACCCAAATGTACTTAGTACAAATGGTTTATACTAATGCATATGGTATACGGTAATGTATACGGTAAATAAATCTTCAGTCAAAAAAAAATCATATTTTTTATCATTTTCTTTTTTTATCGTTTTTTAATCCATTTCATAATCTATAGCCTTTTTTTTTTTGGTTCAGCTTATCACATTCATTAAATCTCTTCTCCTCTATGTGTGTTTGATACAACCATATCATATCTAACCATGGTCTATGATTATATCTAACCACAAAAAAAAACAAAAATCTAAATAAATATACATATATACATATATACTATGCATTACCTATTACCATATATATATACTATTACATAGATTTTATTGGGTGAAATCTAAAACAAAAAAAAGTGAAACAAAGTAACAAAGTCAAAAATTTAATCTCAAATCTCAATCCCCTTAAAATCCTTCATTCAGCATATAGCATCTCCTACTATCATCAACAACAGCTACGTTATATCCTGTGTCTAATAAAAAAAATAAAAATTAAAAATAATAAAAAAAAAAATGTTTTCGCCTAGTGTCCTTTTTATGTACCACCCTAAGTACTCATCTAATAAAATTCACATAATATTTTATTAAAATTTTCAGTAGTATATTTTCAGTAAACAAAATAAGAAAAACAAAAAATAGAATTTTAAATTCGCTAAAAAATTGAATAGCCAGCCCTCTTCTAATAATATTCAAAAGTTAAACAAAATATATCCTTAAATAAAGTTAACGTATTATGTATAAATGGTTGGTTTTTATTTTTCTTATGATTTTTTTTTTTTTATTTCGTCCTTAAAATTTTTTTTCGTCCTTTATGCGATCTGAAAAATTGAACCTGCTTAATTCAATATCAGGACATCACTAAAAATAAACGTCCAAAATCCGATATACGAAAATTTTTCCATATTGTAACGAAAATATCATCAAGGACTACGACACCCAAAACCAATTACAATTAAGTGAATAGAAGAATAGAAGACTTTCAAAAGAACAAGAGAACAATTTAGAACAAGTTCTCATTGTATTACAGTTTAAAAGAAAATCTCTTTATTAAATAAAATTATTTTTAAATATATTTTAAGAGAAGTTTTTGTACTAAATAAAGAGAACTTAAAATGTTGTAAGAGATCCTGTAAAATATTTTTCTCTTAAATTAACACAATAGAGAATATAACAGAAATATATTAACAAGTTTTATTTTTACTGTTATTTTATATTGTAAATATGAAATTAAAAGGTGCCGTGAAATAAGACCCCGTTAACTTCCATTGTGATGTGATATAAAATTTATTGAAAAATCATGAAGTCCAGGGATTTTATTTCTCAGGTATCAAAGGTACTTCTTTTAATTTAATATATCTATACCATCTTCTATTGAGTCTGATATAAAAGTATATAAATAATTCATAAAGATTTCAGAATCAAGAAATATGATTACATATTTTAAGGATAACATAGTACAAGTTTTAATACTGAAACAAATCTGTTCATTATTTTTATTTATTGTGTGTTATTTATCATATATTTAGCTTTGGCTTAAATTAGTTCTTCTAAATACTATAGGGTTTCATTCATTATCCACATTTTTTCAAAATTTGGAAACAACAAGTTTTAAATAAGGTTAATTTAGTTTTAAATACGAGCAGATATTAAATAATTTCTTATAGAATTAAAAATACCTAACTAAAAAAAAGGCAAATTGTTGTACTAATAGATAGATAACCTTTAGACTCATAAAATTTACAAAAACGCTTATTTTAATGATTTTAACTTCAGATCTAGTTAGTAGAAGTTCCCATAAAATACTTTTGATATTTTCATTGCTTTTGAAAGTAAGTCAATAATAATAATGAATATAGAAAAAAAAAACAATAATTTTATAAATCCATAAAAATTTATATACTTTTTGTTCTTAAATGACCCTTTGCCTATTAAACGCGCAAAAAATTAACAAAAACCTTAAAATAGCTTCTCAGTTTTTTTATTTTATTTGATTTCAAATTGAAAAACACTTTTTAAAGAAATATATTCTACAATATAATTTCCTAACCAGTGTTAAATAACTTTGGTTAAATAAAACTAAGTACAATAATTTTATAAATTTATGTGCTTAAGCTTATTTATTGAAACCAACACCATTATTAAAACTAAATAAATTGTTGTATCACTATGATATTGGATATTCACATTTTTATAAAAAAAAATCACTATTCTTTGATTGCTAATGATTTCAAGTTTTCAGTAACTGAAGAAATTACATCTTTTGTAAATAAATTCGATGATACGTCTAGAGTCTATAAAATGAAAATCAAATAAATTTATTATCAAAAAAAAAAATTGTATAATACCTTTGCAAATTGGAATGAATAAAGCTTTTCGTGAGATCTATCTTGTATAGAATTTTTACTTATATTTATATTATCTGCTATACTAAATCCATAATCATACGGTAACGAAATCAATTTTAAGTCAGATAAATTAACAGGTTTAGTAATATCACCATCTTCAATCCATTCTTCAAGTACTTTTTCAATTTTCCATTTTGTTGCCAAATCTTTATAATAACCTGCTCTCAGAAAATCAACCGTCTCCAATTTGACTAAATTTTCTATAGATTTGTCGAAAAATGTTTTGCGATCAACTGCTCTCATCAGTAACGATGCAGTAAGTAATGTCCCTTTAAATATTTTGTTTTTAATACAAATATGTTAATCCTTAAAAATTTATTAATCTTACATTTACTTTCAGGTTCAAATTCTAAAAGTTCTTCACAAGATTTTAATTGTGATCTTAGAAGTTCTTTTAAAGCTGCACCAAATTCATATTCAAAACTTGGACATTTTAACCCGTAAAAACCATCATCCAATTTTTTAACATCAATTTTCAAATTAACATTGCTTTTACATTCAACTACAGATCGGTTATGTAAAGTTGAAAAATCAAGCATACCCTTAAACACCCATACATTGTCATATTCACAATCAGAACGGGCACTTTGAAAATCTTCTGATTTGATTTCGTTTTCGCCAAGAATAATTTTGTATTCATATACATTAATAGGCTGGGTAAAAGACAAAACCATTTTATCTTTTGTTATTCTGAATGATGCAATATCCAAAACAGGTTTAGAATATCCTAAAATATAATTTTCATATTAAAATTACTTTATTAAAATAGGGGAAAAAAATAATAAAACCTAGTAACCATCTTTGATAAAACCATGCACTACTATCATTCGGATCAGTAAATGCCGCCGTTAAAACTAATTCTAATTCTTCTTTTAATTTTTCTTCGCTAATTGGTCTTGTAGGATCAGTGGGATGAGGATGCACAATTGGCAGTAATTTACTACGATAATGCCATGATGAATAATTAGAAAAATTATTCTTAATTTTTTCAGTACAAAATTCCAATTCCTTTTCTGCTGGAATTTTAGCTTTTTCAACCACAAATCTTCGATAATCCCAACAATGAACTAAAAAATTTTTATATAAAATGTTAATCTTATTTTAATTAAGTATATCAAATTAAATTTACAATTTCTTTCATCCAATTTTAAGTATCTAGAACACAAAGTAACTTCTCTATCCCAATTAGGATTTGATGAATTCTCTAGTATCCAACAACGATGATGCCAAGCACCATAAGATTTCGGATTTACCATAAGACATTGCTCCGTAAATAATAGATCTTTTTCATACAATTCATTTCTTGCACTACAAAAATTAATTACAAATACAACAAAAACAAAACTAAAACAAATATACGCACCCTTCATCTTCATTTGCTAAAAAACATTCTCTTCGAATATTCCACAATGTTGTAACATCTGGATTCTTTGCCAAAATATGTGCAGTAATAAGTAACATTTCTGCATCCAATTCATTATTTTCTCGTTTTTTAAAAATCTTATCCATACCGGCTAGATAAGCTTTAGCTTTAATATCCTCTTCTTTTTTCTTCTTTTCCGCCTCTTCGGCAGTTGTTCTGACTTTAAGACGACCATGCTACAAAAATAAATTCTGTAATGTGATTTTATGAATAATTGTTAAAGTTAATTACCATTTTGTTACTCTAAAATTGAAAAAATTGTACGAAAATATTAAAAAATGTATTTAGAAAAATTCTATCTAAACAAAATTAGTCATATAAAGTAAAAAATGTCATAATACATTAATGACACATCTAATTTGACACTTTGACATTTTGACAGCAGAATATTTAAGTAATGTCGCTGGCTACAAAATTTTAAACGACAAAGAATACAGTTATTAGAAACGCAATCATTTTGTGGCTGTTATTTTCAGTTTATGTTTAAATGAATTAAAGTGTTTAAAAATTAACAATTAATTTCATTAATAAAACTTAATAGAATAAATTTTTAATTTACACAACACATACCATGCTTTGATGGTTTGGGAAATAAATTTTTTAAACGGAAAATAAGTAAAATTATTTTAAAGTCAATAAAGTGAATAAAATCTTGTTTTTTAATTTAATTTTAATAAGTAGTTGAAATAACAGTAAAAAGTGATACTCTTAGAAAAGGATTAGAGTTTTTAAGAATAAATGTATATAAAGATAAAATTCGACTTTATTAACAATTATGGTAAGTTAAAATAAAATGAAATTAATAAAAACTTATATTAAGATATCAATTTTACAAGTAATTATTAATATTTTAATTAAAAGTTAAATTAAAAGTTGTTAAAGAAGAAATAAAATCTGTTTCAAAATCTTTAAACTTCTCGTAATCAAGATTTAAAGTGTTTTTTTTTTTTTAATTTAAATTATCAAAATTTAAAATATATTGTGTATGATTCTGATACAATATATGAGTTACGATCAAATTAGAGATACAGTTCAGTTAAAATATTACGGCAACTTAATTTGTAACTATAAATGTGTGTTATGGAATTTATAATTTCATTAAATAATTTACTTTTGCAATTTTAACTAAATAAAATATAACGTTTATATAAAAAAAAAAATAAACCTTGTATTACACAATAATTATATCCATGAACTTAGTCAAAGAAAGGGTATACTTAATTTGACATTACGTGTTAGACGCTTCTCTTTAACAAGGGGTATAGATAGTATCAGAATCGAAAAGTCATTCAATTTAGCTATTTGTGTCCATCAATTCGGCCCTCTGTCCGCACGCTAGCTCAAGAAAAGTTCGCTCAACAGGTACGGGTTAGAGTAACTGCCATACAATTTATTTTTTTATATGAGCATAATATTTTATAAAGCTAGGGTTGTCTCAAATTTTGTCATTAAAAGTTGTTAGTTTAATCCCTGTCCAAAGTTTGTGCAAAATGCTGTAAGCCTAATGCAGCAAATTCAAGTAACTGTCACATACAACTACTTTATATATATATGAATGAGCATAAATTAAACACTAATGAAACTAAGTATTTGACTTTTTGTCAAAAGTGGTTAAGTTTCATGGCTAACGTCTGGACAAAATAGAGTTGGTCAAGTACAAGAGGTTCGAATAGTTGCCATACAACTTAAATTTTCTGATATGCATAATTTAGTTTAGTTACCTACTTGCAAAAACTGTTGTTAACCCAAATTATAATGTGGGGATTTGTGGGAATATCCTAGAGTTGACATAGCCTAATCTACTCTCTTCCTTTTTTTTTCTTACTAAACTTATATGCAATTTTAGAAGCTAGAAATGAAGTCTTAGTTTTATTAAAATACTTTTTTAAAAACCTTTCTAAAATTACACTTGAATGTATTTAAATTTTTTTTATTTATATTATTATTATAAAATATTTTAACCCTGTTATAAATCTATATAGGCAAAGTGGTATAATATAATTTTAGTCTTATAAGTATAGGTTTTGTAATTACCAATAGCAAGTTAGATTTAAACATGCATATTTGTTCATAAGTTCATTTATCCTCCTGGGTTAATTTAGCGATGTCCTCTGTCCGTCCATCCAAACAATAACTCACAAATTAGTGAAGCCATCTTTATAAAATATCTTATCATAGATTACTATTGAGGAAATGAAGGCGAGGGGGTTAAAATAGGGAAAAATTGGATTATGGATTTATATCTCCGAAACCAATTAAACTTTACTTTCTAGAATTTCTATCCTATTTACTTTATATTCCTGAAATAGATGATGGGTGGTGCAGATGGCTGCCACTCGCCTCTTAAGTCTTAATACTCTAAATACAATAGAAAACCTCAAACTCTCTTTTCTTTAAATTTAAATTATTTAATTCAATGTCTAACAAAGCTAATAAAGATTTTATATTTTTAATTTGAATTTTTCGGTATTGGACATTGGTTTGACCGACTTCCTAAATTGTTTCATTACTTGTTTTTTTATTATTATAACATGACTTTATAAAAAATTTTATTTAAATAACCTTCCTTTTTCTTTTAATTGGATTTTTAAAATTGTAAATAATTTAATAATGTTCTTTTAGTAATCGTGAGAATATAATCATATCATTTAAATAAACAGGTGGCATATAATATAGATTTTAAAGTAAAACATCAATTTTTTTTTTTTATTCTTCTATTATTGAATTTACTAAATTATTTACCTACTTATATATATATATTTACATTTAATAATCGCATGTCTAACACACATATTCATCACGAACAATATAGCTAAGTACAACCTAAGTTGCGTTTAAAAAACTTAAAATTTAAAATAAAATTAATTTTAATTAACTGTAACAACTGATATATTCCCGCGTATACCCAATAATATGAATAATTTAAAATTTAAATGGATTTAAATTATACTTATTTATATTATATTAAAATTTTTATAAATATTATTTTATAACAAAGAAAAATGTTATCATCATTTTAATAATTTATTTTATATATATAATTATTGAAAAAAACATATATAATTTTTAAACTTTAAAATAAAATATATATTTTAATCCCATCTAAAATTGGTTCACATTTTATTTTGAATTGTTTTAATAAAATAAAATTCAAATGATTTAAAAATTTCCAAGTCACTCCTATAAATATGCAATTGGTTATGAATTTATAATTTAATAGATTTTTTAACAGAGTCTTGATGGTGAAGTTAATCATGTAATTTTTCAACAACATAAATCCAAGAAGCTCTGATTTGAAATATACATTATATAATAAGCCAGGATTTTTTTTTTTCGTCCTTCCGTTCCGCGAGAGAACATAGGGCTTCCATTTGACATCTCCATCTCATCCGGTTTGCTGCTGCTGTTTTTGTATTCTCCCAAGTGAGGTTATACTAATTGAACTCGCTTATTATGGTGCGCCTCCAGGTGTTATTTGGACGCCCGCATCTTGTGCTTCCTTGGGGGTTCCACTTCAAGGCCATTCGGCTTATGTTGTCCTGATTTGTTCTTAGCGTGTGGCCTATCCACCTCCATTTCTTCTTTCTTAAAGCCAGGATTAGAAGGTATATAATTTTTATATATATAACTTATTAAAGTGTCGAAGTAACTCAGGTACAGAAAATGAAAATGGAAATTAGGTTCAGAAAACGAATATCCTGTGTCATTCGTTTAGTAGATCAAATTATACTTTGTACATGGCCTGGAATAAACCATCAGGAAATGCTACATTGCCGAAGAAAAATAAATATTTATAAGCAGGTAACTTAGATGATGGGGGTCTCAATTTGAAACCCTATGCTCCCTCGAGGAATAACAAAATATTAATGTATAAAATCTTCAATAATTTTGTAGCAAAGCAGTTTAGTAATACTGCTCAGTTTATATTAAGTATTACAGAAAGGGTCTGCGAGTTGAAAAAACAGAACATCAATCTGATTTATAATATCATTTATTTAAAAAATAAAATTTAAATAAAAAAAAGATTAAATGAAAAATATTTCAATTGATTAAAAATTAATTTCAATAAAAAATAAATATTTAAAATGTAAATGTATTTTTAATTGAAATTAATTTTTTAATCTTTTATAATTTTTTTGAATGTAATTTTTCAATTATTGATTAAAATAATTGTGAATATTAAAGAATTTTAATCAATAATAATTTAATTTTAATAAATAATAGAATAATATTGATTTAAACTTGAAAAAATTCAAAATTTCTAATAAATAACGATTAAAATTTAAATTATTCTTATAACCTCAATTATTCTTTAAATTAAAATAATAAAACTCGTATGACTTTTAAAGTTTACTAGGCCGGGACAGGTCGTAATAAATAATAGAATAATATCGATTTAAACTTGAAAAAATTCAAAATTTCTAATAAATAACGATTAAAATTTAAATTATTCTTATAACCTCAATTATTCTTTAAATTAAAATAATAAAACTCGTATGACTTTTAAAGTTTACTAGGCCGGGACAGGTCGTAATAAATTGATATGTCCAATATTTAATTTTTTAGCAGTGTTTAAAAAATTGATTTTAAATTATAACTTACTTTAAGTTAATTGTATTAACTAATACATACACACATGTATTTTTACATAATTAATTCATATATATTATACATTCATTCCTATAATAATAATTATATAGGAAAATAATACATATTTAATTATATGATACTAACATATCCTTATTACTGTAGTATGTATACAACATATCCTTATTATTATAGTATATATACAAACTATAAGGATATATTGCGTGTCATAAGAAAACTACTGATTAATCATAGTAATAGTAAATTTACAACAAATAAAATTACATACATACCTGCATGTATTTACAAATTTATGCTTTAAAAAAATATAACAAAAAACTTCAAAGAGAAAATTAATATTGTATATATTAAATAGAAAACCACGTTGAATGCTTTTCTCTCTTCTTCTGTCTACATTTGTATTTTGATTCTCTACTCTATTTTTTCTCCTCTCTGTTTTTATGAGAACTTAAAAAATTGTGACAAACATTTTTTTGGCAAATTTTGGCACAAAAAAGGGTTCATAATATAAATACAGCCAAAAAATGTTTTAATTTTGCACAAAGTTGAAAATAATTGCAAATTAATTTGATTATAACATTAATTTTGCGTCATATAACGCAATTTTACCTTTAAGTATCTGGGTTTCACTAAATTCCAGATCCTTATAATTTAGAACTGAAGACGATTAAACCTTAAGAACTACACCAAGTTTTTGTATACATTTATGACCCTTAAACAAGGTATGCATACATAAAATAACTTCGCAGAGTATAATCCTCAAATCCGAATATCCAAATATATTATCCGAATATCCAATAAAAGATCTCAGTGTCTACAATATTGAATTTTTATTAAACTGGTTGCAATATTAAGTAATTTATTGTATTAAACTATTAACATGTATAGCAAAACATAATGGAAAGTACTTGATGTCACATAATACTCTTATTACTAGAATTAATCCTAATGAATTCCACATACAATTAATACATGAGATTGTACAAAATTTGTAATATTTACATGTATAGAAAAACATAATGGAAAGTACTTGATGTCACATAATAAATATTCTTATTATTAGAATAAATCCTAATGAATTCCATATACAATTATTAATACATGAGATTGTACAAAGTTAAATCGATTGCATTTAAAACTTTCGCTTTCAATTAAAATTTTACAAATATTTCTATTATCATACAAATCGGACATAGATCTCTAACAGCTTCTAATAATAAATCAGCAGTTCTCAAACGAAGCGTAACGAAAAACCTTCAAACTGTCAACAAATAACCAAAATAGTGTCAAAATATGTCATGACCTGTCAAACTTTTTATTATTCAATTTATGAAAGTTTTTTCCTTTAATTATCCTTAATTCTTTTAAATACAATTATGTCTTGCCTAAATTTTAAATTTTTTTGTTTAAAAAATTCAATGTTTTAAAATTATAATGTAAAAATTTTAAATTTTACTTTTTCATTCTCATTATTAAAACATTCGCAATGAATTTTATCTATCTCATGGTCTCTCCCTCTCTCAAAATTTTTTTTTATTAAAAGCTTTTTCATTACAAAAACAATGTACATAAATATACATATATGTTCTTTTATTAAAAAACAACATACCCCTAAGAACGCACATCCTTATATACAAAAAAAAAATCTATAGTGAAACTATTTTGTATACATATATATGTATTGTTAAATGTGTTAAACATTTTCATACATATATACGTATCTATATATAAGTAATAAGTACATATGATTAATAAAATATATATGAGAAAAAAATTCGTAAAAAAGTCTACCTACTACAATGTGTATTATATTATGAATGAGACTGGGTCAGAGTCAAAGAGATTTTTTTTTTTGTTTTTTTTTAATTTTGGTAAACCGTTATGTTTTGCTAGTTTTTTTTTTATTATTTTTTTTGTTATTGTTTTTCATTTGTTTTTTTATATAAAAAATATATATAGTGATTTTTTCAATATAGTTTTTAATTTTCAAAATTTTTCAATATTCGAATAGAAAGTTTTGACTCGCCAATCGAATAGGGCGGGTTATTTTCTTTTGTCTTCAAAATTAATTAAAAATTTTTTTTTTTATACTCACTGTTTATTTTAATTTTAAATAAATTAAATTTTACAAAATTATTTCAAAAAAATATATATAATATATTTTTATAAATACATATATATGTATATTGTTATAAAATTTATTTAAAATTTTTGTTATTATTAGTATTATTTTATTATATACCTAGTTGTAATTCCGCGTTTGTTGTTGTTTTTTAATCTTAATTTATTTGTTGACAAATTTTTTTTAAAAAATAAAACAAAACAAATTTATTAAAATTAATCAAAAAATTTTATTTTAAAAATAAAAAAATTAAAAAAATGTAAGTGTTAATTTTTTATTAAAAAAAAATTTTTTAATAATAAAAATAAATTATTAAAGGAAAAAATATAACAAATGAAATAACACTAAAAATAAATTAAAAGAATAGAAAAAAAAAAAATAATAACAAAAGAAACAAAAAAAAAAAAAAAATAAGAATGTAAATAAATATTTAAACGACCGGAAGTAAAACTATATTAAATTTAAAAAGATGTCATAAAATAATAAGTATATAACTAATAAAATTAAAATAAACTTTAGAACAAAATGAAATAATTTTCTTTTGCATTTTTTTTTTGTTGTTTTTTTTTTTGAATGATCTCATAACTTAATAAGTTTGTTGTTAGTATATTGTTGTTATTATTGTGTTGTCGTAGATGTCATCGGACGTCGACACGACACTTTCAATTTTAATCTTCAAAGGTTGTAAGATAAATTACAAAAACAATTATATTGTGTAAAAAAAAATAATTGTATGTCATCTAAGTTAGTTAACAGTAAATTAACATTCAAATAACATATAGGATGTACACATATGTACACATATATATATATATATATCTAAAAAAAACTTCAGTAAAAATAAAAAAAATAAAAAGCAGAATAATATTAAAAGTAAACAATTTTTATTTTAAATTACCTATAGTTTATCTATAGGTAGGCAATGTAATACTACAAGCCTACTGATAATTTCCCTAATACTACAAGCCTACAAATGAGTCCAGTAATTTTGCAGGACGAAACACTCCTAAAAACTTTACAGAATATGAATTAAAATTATTTTTTAATTATAGTACCTAATTATTTTTCTACATTAAATATTGGATTTAAAAAAAAATCCCAATTCAAAACATTTTTGAATAAAGTGTTTATTTATATTTTTTTAACTAATTAATATTTGAATTTAATTAATAGTTAATTGAAATTAATAATAAATATATATTTTATATAATTAAACATGAAAGTTGAAGTATGTTTTTTTTTTATTATAAAATAAACTGGTAAACAAAACTTTAAAAAGTGTTTTGTGTTATTTTTGTAAATATCTGCAATGCGTGTCTAAATAAATAATTTAAAATTTAAATAAAATAAGAACGTTTCGTTTTTTTTTGAAAAATTTTTTAAATAAAATTACAAAAAAAAAGTATAATATATAAAAAAAAAATTACAAATAAAAAGAACAAATTTTATTTTGTATTTTTTGATAAATTTAAAAAAAAAAATACAAACAATTGACAGAAACAAATTGAAATTTCAAATTATAAAAATTCGTGATTTTATATTTGAATATATGTCTATATAACTATTATTTTAGTGTATTATATTATTAAATTATATACCTATTGAAAAAAAAAAGGAAATTTTTTTTTTATACAGCAAGGTTTTAATAAATAATTCCTTTTTTTTTATTCATTATATATCAATACATGTGCCTACTGTCATACTTTTTTTGTTGAGATAGGGAATGTGTTATTTACAATGTCATACATGCATATATTATGTAAAATAAAAATATAGAACATTATATCTAAAGATATTAAAAAAAAAATATATAAAAACTTGTAAATATTACTCATATATTATATAACAGTATAATCATGATATTAACAAGTTGTTTTAAAATCTTGAAACGGTAAAACTGAAAACTCCTGAAATAACTGTTTCTTTTTTTTTGGTGACATAGATAACGTTATTTCAGTGACGTTTGTCATAGGTTGTCATAATCGAATAAATTGTATAATATGATTTTACAAACTTTTATCTTTTCTTAATTTATACTAACGGTAATATGCTGTATACTTTCAAATGACACAATTTTGTATTGACACGACCTGTGCTGTGACTGACACTTAAGCACTTGTACAAACTTTTGACAAAATCGAATTTTATTTATACCTCATTTAGTATTGAATAACATAAAAGGCAGATTGACAACTGCAAGTACGAATTCAAATGGATCAAACCAATTTGCAGAATCATTTCGAACAGCAAGATAGTTATTACACTAATTTTTAAAATTAAATTTATTTTTAATTTCAAAGCTAAAAATAAGGCTTCTTTAGTTCTTCATAATCGCCATACAATTTTAAGGGGTAACTGTTTTACTGTAAGTTTAGTCTAATAATCCTATCTTTATCGTAACCCGCGGGGCACCGTATTATTATTATTATTATTATTATTAGGATTGATCTTAATTAATTTGATATATACAATTCAAACATGCGATTGTTGTAGGCGTTATAACATGTAGAAACGACTTAGATTTTCAATATATACTTGTTATATATTATAATAATTTTATATTGGATTATATCTGTGAGTTGTATTATTAAATTAAATGATTTGTTTATAATGTTATATTAATGTATTTTTTATTAATTATTGGTTATTCCTTCGAATTGAGTTGAAACTCAGTCGATTCGAAACCCAGATAAAGGCTTTTTCTGGGATTCGAACCTAGGCCTTGAATGAAAGGTTTCAAACTAACTGCTGTTCCATTCAGAGGTTAACTCTTATTATTCACAATTCCATAGAAAACTAATCTAGTCCAAAATATATTTTTAGTTTTTCACATTTCCAATTCAATTAATGTTAATTTTAAATTTGATTTTATATTTAATACTTATTATTAATTTTTGTAAATTGCTTTAATATATTATATTAATTAAATTATTCTTGATTAATATTATTACGATTCTACTGTATAAACTTATGAAGTGTACATATACATGGATTATACAAAATTAAAATTCGTGAATGGTAAATTATCGATTAAATTAGTTTTCAGTTAAACTATTTCATTTTTTTTTCGGGTAAATTTCGTTTTTTATTATTATAGATTTTTTATGAACAATATATATATATATATGAACACATGTGTATATTAATTATAATACATATATGTAGATATATATATAAGTATAAGAAAATTGTCAAAATATAAAAAACCAACCAAAAAATTCTAGATTGAGGTAGTACATACATAGTAAATATATATATATATATAAAAGCAGTGTAACTAAGTAAATGAAAACTATAATTAATTTAATTAATTATAAATTAGTAAGAAAAGACTTAGTTTTTATTTCCCAACGTCTTACCCATATTTGACATAAAAAAATTAAAAAAAAAGATCAAAGAAAACTTTTCGAATTTAATTAAATAATTAATTAGTCAATTGATTGTAATTATATAGGATTTATAGGTAATATTTATTTAGAAAATATAATATCTTAAATAAATATTATACATATTAAGTTGTATACTTAAATGTACAATTTTATTTAACTAATAAATAGAAAGATAACCAACCCCATCAAATAACAAATAATTAATTTTTATCAATCTATTACTAATAAAATTGTTTCAACAATTTTAAGTAAGTTGTAAATTTATTTGTAATTAAATAGAATTGTAGACTTATATATTATATACAACAGTTCGAATTTCGAAATGTTAGTTCAGATAATATTTAAAAAACCTAATATTTATAATTTAAAGTACAATGATTACATACTTAAAGACTCCAGTCATTTATTTTTTTTTAAATAATAATTAATACTTAAAGAATGTAGGGAATTTCTCAATGTCGTCAAGCCTTAAGTCTAATCCATTTTTCGAAAAAACTTTGTTTAATTTTTAATTTTTAATTCAATTAAAGTAATTACCAGTATCGTGAAGCCCTTAAAATTTGAATTTGCACTCAAATTATTATTTATATTTATAAACTAATAGTGGAGCCGCGACCGGCAATTTTGTGACCATATAAGCCGTTTAATATATATGATGATATTAATTATAAATATTATTTAAGTTGTGAGCTCAGAACTACAGTGCCTAATTCACAAAAGTGTTAATTTTTTTTTGGTTTAAAGTCAATACATTGTGGTTTTTGAATTGGGGGGATAGCATATGCCATCCGAAAATCTAGGCCTTGCAGCCCGTTGTGAGTGGATGCACAATACTTTCTAATACTTTTTATTAATTAATTAGTAATATTTTTATTTTGTTTATGTATACAATATACTTAAATTATATTTGGTAACCAAGGTGATTTTGAGTCAATATCATTCTTTAATCTTAGTCATTAGTCGTCATTACATTAGAAATTATAAATTGAAGAGTATCTTAAAAAAAATTTAATTTTCAAAATAAACTTTTTATATGGCTAAGAATACTCTGACTCTGAGTTCCTTATATTTAAAATCATAAAATCCTACTCTAAACGGTTTATAAATATCCAATACGCCAGCATATAATTTAATTTATTATAAAATTTTAAAGTATGGTACGAATCATATGGAAAATGTATTTTCGAAATGATATTATCTTTGTCATATTTGAAGTATTGAATTATTTTTAAATTCTAGAATCTAGACTAGTTTAAAATATTTTTTAATAATTAAAAAATAGTTATAAAATTTTATAATTATTTTTTTAATTTTTAATTTCAATAATTTAAATTTAATTTTTATTTATTTGTTTTTTGTATTCAATATCGAATACTAATTATAATTTTTTTTTTTTAAAAAAATATTTTATACCAATATAAATATTTTATTTATAATTGGGAATTCTTAACTAAATAACGAATAGAACAAACATATGACAGAATAAAAATATAAACAATTTTTTTTTTTTTATTTTATTTGCAAATAAAAAGTTTTCAATTTTTTTTTTTCATGAAGAAAAGTTTTGTTTTCAGTGATTCATAGCGTGCCAAAATATTATATTTATATATATATATAATATATATTTATATATATACGTAGACAACAGTACTCTATCAAATTATATGACATTATTTTTGAGAATTTTTGTAGAAATAATGTTTGGAATCTATAAATCAGAACTGTATATAAATAATAAGGCGATTTAATAACTTTGCTGCCAAATCTTTGATTTAACAGCTCTAAATTTTCTTAGATAATTTAATAATTTTAAAATTTTATTGAAATTCTTAAAATATTAACTAATATAAATATAAGTTAAATATTATTATTCATTTACAAATTTTTTATATTGAGCTGTTTTATTTTTGTGTAAGATAATAGATGTCCTTATTACCCAGAAGTAGTGTAGAAGTACATAATGGAAGTATCTATTCTTTTCTACTAAATTTAATATGAATGGTGGAAAAATCAAACTATCTGCACAAATATCTTTAAAGTTTCTCTACCTTCTTTCAACACTTTTTCAGTACTTTTTCAGTGGTGAATGCAAGTAGTGTTTCAGCACTTTTTCAGTTATGAATGAAATACATTCAGAAATACATTTTTTTAGCACTTTTTCAGTACTTCTTCAGTTGTGAATGGAAGTAGTGTTTCAGCACTTTTCCAGTGGTAAAAAGAAGCAATTCTTTTCAATACTTTTTCAGTAGTAGATGCAAGTACTTAATTCTTTTGTCATATTTATTTTTAAAGCATAAATTTAATAATAATAACATCCGCCATTTAACTTTTAACTCCAATTAAATTTAATTGCTAATGATAGAATAAAGTAACACCTTATTAGGTATAAAAAGAGAGCGATATTGAGAGTAACTGTACTATATGGTTGTTTTATTCATTTCGCGGACCTTCATTAGTGATTCACTACTTCTTCAGTACTGAAACATTTAAAATTACCTATACAAAGACAATTTAGTTTATTCTATAAAAGTGTAAAAATTCATTTATATGAGGTCGTAACTGCTGAACTCAGGTTATCAGGGTGATGCACAAAATTAACATTTGTATGTATTCATAAACTTATACAATAACTGCAACCGATTAATCAACGGCTTAGTGTATAATAATGATTAACCAAACTTAAGCTTAGGTTTTTGGAAAATGGTCTGGGTTTGTATAATTGCCCTATACTTCTTAAAAGAGTGGAAAAGGAATAAAAAAAAAATAAATAAGTTCCTAATAATTTAACCATCAAACTCACAATGTTCTCTCTTGCGACACACTAATAGTGTTTTTGTTTGTGAAAATTTTTTCGCTTTTACATGGAGTCGAATCTAAGTACCTCTGCATGGTTGGATTAAACCGGGTTAAGTTGGATTAAATTAAATGAATTAGGCGTTAGAAGCAATGATTTTATATTCTAATTATAAAAGATATTTAATTAAAATATAGGTTATGAATGACTAAACACTTAATAAATTCCAAAAATTTTATATAGATTGTTATGTGTAGATTTCAGATTTCTCACATATTCACTTAAATATTAATATTATATATATTAATAATGAATATATCACATTTACACTTAATATCTAATATCTATAAGTTTTTATCAATTTGATTTCAAATTAAATAAACATTAGTATGACTTTTTCGATCAGTGTTTTTAAGGGTTTTATTTCTTTTTAATTTCCAAAATTTAATACATAATTGATTATTAAGTGGTTAAACAAACAAATTATACAAGTGTATATGATCATTATTATACTCGGAATAATGTCAATAAACATATATATATATATATATATATATATATATATATATGTTTATTGACATTTAATTTATTATATTTACAATTAGATAAGATAAAAATGACGGCACTTTATATATCGTACGAATATTTTATTAAAATTTGTAATTAAACCAAAATTAATCAAATATTAAATATATATGAAATATTAATATGTATCTTTATTGACATTTTATTAATTTTTGTTTGTTTATTTATTTTGATTATATGGACAAGTATTTTTTGTATAAAATGATCAGCATGATCTCATTTCAAGCAATTGTTTTTTTTTTAATTAAAATGTAATCAATTTTTTCTATATTTTGTGACACTTGGAATATTACAAAAATTTAAAAATTCTAATAAAATTAATAATAAAAAAATTTCCCTGAGTTCAAGATTTCAAAACAAAAAAAATAAAAGTAATTTGGGTAATTTCCCAACCACTTCCACTTGAGCTTGCACTAAATTAGTTATATCGTACTCTCTTTTGATCCAAATGAGTAATTCATTTCCCGGATATTGGATACCAGAAATTTGAGCTTCGTAATTTTTTAAAAAAGACGGAACATAAGATAAATTAATTGAAAGCAAGAAGAAATGAAGAAAAAAACCAAAAAAATTAAATATTTGGAGCCCATTATATTCGAGCGGGCTTTTTAACCAATTTTTTTATTTCTATATCAAAGTTCTGTTTAGAAAATTAATAATATATACGACTCAACTTCTTATTGCTAAGATATGGAATACGGAGCACCTAATAATATGGTGTCAATATTTTAAAGTTTAGATCAAAAATTTAGTGCAAATATGTGAAACGGGTTGGGGTCGAAAATTCGGTTTAGTAAATCCCACAAAATCTGTTTTTTTGAAAATCTTGTTTTGGAATATCTCTTTTTTAAAAATCGTTTTTACTTCATATTCTGGAAAAGCATGATAATTCTGATTTTGATATCCATCACTTAAATCCTTAAAAACTAGATTTTTTAAAAAAACTTTTATTTTAAGAATGAGATTTTTTAATACGAAATTTTTAAAAATTCAGATTTTAAATAGGGATTTACTACACCGAGATTATGGAACGCTCCTATGCAAAAACGCTTAAAGATATAATAAATATACAAATACACAAACCTAGACCATTTTTAAAAAAAACATTTTTAAATATAATTAATATTTTGTCAATATAGAAGATAGTGAGCGATTGAGCTATTAATAAGCTTCAGATTAAAGTATAAAAAGTTTAATAATATTAAATTATAATAGGATATTTTAGTTATTTAGGTTTCCCTCGAAACTATCTTTATTATGTAGTGTAAATGTATATTTATAAAGGATGTAGGCTATGATTTTTATTTCTTATTGATCATTTGAATGCTGATTAATTTTCTGTTGTATTAAGGTTCTACACGCAGTCTTATGTACTTATACATCATATACAGAGTGTTTTCTATAATCTTTAATCTGATTCACAATAAGTTTTTCGTGAGTTACGACTTAAAATATTTATAAAATATAAAAGTATAATAAAAATTCTAAAACTTAAACTCAAAAAATTAATTATTCAGTTACGGAGCCTCAGTATTTTAGTGGGTAAACATTCGGTTTACTAGCCGAGGGGTGCGAATTCTTGATTCCCGTATGGGTCATGAATTTTCTTAATTGAAAAAATCGGGTTAGTTCTGAAATCTCGGTTTAGTAAATCTCGTTTTCACAAAATCACGTTTTAGAAAATCTTGTTTAAAAAATTTCGTTTTTAAAAAATCTTATTTTTAGAAATTCCCTTTTATTATATTCTGGACAAAGCTGATAATTCTAGTTTTGTATCCAACTCAAAAATCCTTAAAAACCAAATTTTTAAAAAAAAAAACGAAATTTTCTAAAACGAAATTTTCTAAAAATGAGATTTAAAAAAAAAGATTTACTAAACCGAGATTATGGAACGCTCCCGAAAAAATCATTGAAAAATTAATTTTTCTTTACAAATCCCCATGGTAACCAAATACAATTTTAAAAATATGCAAATATATAATATAAACAAAAAAATTAATATTGTAAATACGAATAAAAAGAAAGAATTTAATTTAAAAAGCCCACATGCCAAATAGACAATGGACTATAATAATATCAGTCAATATTTACAATTGTCCTGGTACTAACTATAAATCAATAAATAAATAAACTTAGTTACAATTATTTAAAATAAATTTATATATTTAATATATTTTTATTTTTAAAATTAATTAATTTTTGTTTATTTTTGCATTTAATTAAAGATTAATTTAAACAAATCCAATAAATTTATATATTTTTAATAATGAAATAATGAAAACAAAATAATCACAATTATAAAATAAAAATATAAATTAAAAAATTAACAAATTTTTAATGAATTTAAAAAAAACAACAAGTGCAGTTAAAAATATTTTAGCATTATAAACATTTTTTTATTAAATTTTGAACACATTTTTTATTTATTTCTTAATAAAAACTTACAATTAATTAATAATAAAAAGCTTTATATGAATAAATTAAATATAAAAATTTTTTTAAATTTTACAAAATAAAATTAGAAAAAGTGTTATAAAATATAAATACAAAAAAATAAAAATGGATATTATTTCGCATTCTTTGCCACCATGTTCAAGACGTGAAACAACTATAAACGCTACAACTAGTAATTTAGCCTTAGATCAACAAAGCCTTTGCCAAACATCCGTCCCAGCAATTAAAATTTCATCAACATTCCTATCTACCGTAAGTATATAAATAATTTTTTGTATTCCATATAATTAAACTTTAATTAAAGTTAAGCTTCCTCAATTAGTAAAAAATATTCTTTGAATTACAAAAAACAAATGATGTTTTAAAATCAAATTGTAATTAGCTTTGATTAATTAATACCTATTGTTATTAGGAGCCTCGGTGTGTAATTCGTATGCATTTGGCTTACTAACAGAATGAGTTCGAGTTCCATTCCCGTATTAAAGTTACAATTACAAGTGTTTAAAAATAGGCAATTTTTAGGTCTTAGCCCCTTACAGCTTGTAACAGCAGGCTGCATAATAATGTATATTGATTTATAATGACTCATATACCTATTTCTCAGGAACTAATTATTATGAAAATTACAAATTTTTTATTTAAACAGTTTGAAAAATATACATGGGTCCGAAAATTTTGCAAAAATTAAGTTTCCCATAGCGGTAAATTAAAATTCCATATATGGTGGTCTTTTAGCACCATCGCCAAATTTTACATACTTATATATTTTTAAAGATTATAAAATGGGTCTTTCCAAATTGAACTAACATCCCACAAAACATCAGTTAAATAAATGGCTTTTTCGAAATTTAGAGGCTTGGGCTAGGCAACAGGTCATGCTACCGAAAAAAGTTATTTCATAAATTAAATTTTTTAAATATCTTTTAGACACCTATGTAGGTAGTATGTGTATAGTTAAAATTGTTTTGCTTTATTTCAAACCTTGTGGATGGTTTGATTTTAAAAGTTCCCCCTTATGATGATTGATGACGGCAAAATATATACACAAGAAGGACATGAATATGACATACTAAATAAAATAAAATTGAGGTTATCATTAAAAATATATTATTATTAACAATTATTAACTATAAGACAATTACATAGTTGATATTTTATGTAATACTCATACTTTGTACAGATATATAAATGTTGTATTAATAATTATCCTGAATTAAAAAGGCTTTACTTCCGCCTTTGCCCCCACACGGGTGGGGTTGCAGGACAATGATGATGATGATGATGAAAAAGGCAAACTTATTGAATTACTTATCCATAGAACCTAAAACTTAAAATCTTGAAATAAAAATTCAAATATGTATTTAAGTTAACTTCTGTAGTAGGACAGAATACTTAATTGTCTACAAAAACAAGTATTTCAGAAAAAGTTTTTTTCCATCCTTATTGTGCCTTCTAGGTTTTATGAACATAGAGCTTTCACAAAATCACTAAATCTTTCTCCATTTTGAGCTATACTTCCACTTTTTGAGCTTCTTGATTTCTGAACAGGTTTTTCCTTTTTGGAAAACTTTCTTTCATTACTGACCATCGCCATGAATTTTTTGGTCTACCCTCCCATCTTTTTCCTTGTGGCTTCCAATTATGTACCTGCTTGAACATGGATCGGTCTGAAGCTTGCACCTATTCATGCACTTCATGCACTTAAACTTTCTTTCTTCTATGATCGTGATTACGGGGTCTTACCCTGTAATATTCTTTAATTCTGTGTTTTAAAGTAAAATTTTAAATTTGGAAATTTATTTGAGTTGTCATTCGGATTTGAGATAATTTGATGATAATAACAATAAATATTTGATTTTCAATTAAAAGAAAATCTATAAACAGAAAAAAGGTATTTTAAATACATTTTAAAAGGGCTTTGGTGGGTTAGTGGGTAAGCATTCGGCTTACTAACCGAAGAGATGCAGGTTCGATTCTCGTACGGGGTCATGAGTTTTTTTAATTGAAAAAAATTATTGAAAAAATAATCTTTTATTACAAATCCCTATGGTGACCAATGGTGACTAGTTATTTGACATTTTTATTTACAATTTGACATTTCATCAATCCTTGATAGATTAGTACACAATTGATTTTTATTTAAAATTTTTATTTTAAACGTATGCCTCAAAATTTCGAAACTTAAAATTTTAAATTTTTTTGAGATTTTGAGATTCGAAACAATTCAATAGAAAATCTATCAAAATTGTATGTAAGAGTAATAACAATCCTGTTTTTTTTTATTAAGTTGCAAAAACAATAAATGAATTATACATACCTGTATAACAATGAAAGTTATATAGCGCGCGATTTTTATTTTTAATTTTAACAAATTATTTGTTGCGTGGAACATTTTAATTGAAGTTATAAAGAAATTTTTTACTAGTTTTGTTTTTTATTCGTTTTTGATAATCTATTCTGTAATGGTGGTGGTTAACAAATAAAAGGATATTCAAAAGGATATTTTTTGTTAAAAGAATGCTTTTAGCTTTGTGTTTTTGTATACAGACATATATATATATGCATATTATAATATGTAAATGAGGTGTTATATTTAAATTAATATTCCATTTAAAGTTTGTTTTTTTTTTGTTTTTGTTATCAAAATACATCTAAAGGTCCTATAAAAATTGTAGATTAATTTTGTGTTAGTAAGGACGAAATGAAAGGACGAAATTAAGAATTCTTAAAATAGAAAATTTTGTATAGTTAATTGTCACCCTTTATATAATATTCATAGCAGGAAGTCTAAAAGTGCAAAGTTTATTTGATTTTTATTAATAAGAAAATAGCTATTATTACATTTTTTAACCTACCATTTACAGTTCTGATATTTGAAATAAATTTTTTTTTGAAAATGTTTTATTAACCTTTACCGTAGTTGACATTTTATAAAAAAAACAATATTTACGGAATATAGACATTTAAGAGTCTTTTTTTAAATATATTTTTTATATATATGTCACTTATAAATATTTTTATTATAAGTTCTTAACATTTAAATTATTTACACGAAACTGTGATAAAATTAAATATAACTTTCGTAGACAACGTTTTTTATAATCTTTTAATCATTGCGTACAAAGTTTTTGGGCATTTTTATAGGTCAGTTTATAGAAAACAAATTTAGATTAAAATTTAACAATTGTTATAATTAAATAAAAAAAAAAAATTAAAAACTCACGCAATTAAATAGTACTGCAATTAAAGTTAAATATAAATTTTACAACATAAAAGTACTTTAATAAAAAATTAAAAACCCCTAAAAAATCATAAACAATTAAAAATTACTTTAAAAATTAATATTTGAATTAAATAACAAATTAATCCAAATAGATATATTTTTTTAATTGACAATTTTTCAAGTGTTAAGAAAACAGATCTGTCTGTCTGTCATATAGGAAAAACGTCGGAAAATGTAAAATTTCCTATTGAACTCCATTTACATGTACTACATGAAGCCCTGCCCTATTTTTGAATTTATATTCAGTATTGTTTGAATATTATAATAAATTTAATATTTAAGTTATAAACAAGTGTATAATGAAAAATATTTTTTTTTGATTTGTTTATCTGTGAGTTATAACAATAAATTAAATAATTTTTTTAAAACATAAAAACATATTTTCGTAAACATATTTTCGAATTCAATTACGTATGGTTATTGAATAAAATCGAACCTAGATAATTGTTTTCATTTTTTATTAGGATTCGGTCCTGAACTGCTTGTCTATTCTAGGATTCGATCCTGGATTCGATCCTTGAAAGGTCGACACTTGGAACTCTTACGACTATACTGCAAAATTTAACGTAATATAATACATGGCGTCAATATATATCGTGTATATTTCCCAATAATTTTCACCAAATATATTTCATTTCTTCCGAATTTCAAAAAATTTAAAATATTTTATATCACTTAATTATACAAAATATTTAAGTAATTTAATTTGTTTTTTTTTGTTTTTTTAATTATTATAAAGGCTATAAATTTTTGCACTATGCATTTAATTATTTTCTACAAATTTTTATTACAAATTAATTAATTTAATTTCTTAATTATACTTAATTCTAAAAATTTTTAATCGCATCTATAGTGTTTTAAGAAAATTTATATGAAAATAAATTCTACAATTAAAATCATTTCATTTTACGCTAATAAATCTTCCTAATTATTTGATGAAAGATAATTTAAACAAATTATTTTATTTTTAATATAATATACTCAAGGAATAGATATCATAGTAGGAAGAATACTTTTTGTATATATATACATATTTATAAATTATTATGTACAGTATTGTTCAAAATTAAAGAACTCTTGTAAAAGATTATATTTAATTAAATATAGAAAGTTTAAAAAAAAAAATTTACAATTTAAGTCCTAAGATTTGTTTTAGAACCTTATTGAACTGGTTCTCAATAAGTTATTTGTGTGGATTTGAAAACAAAAATTTTAACACGTGTCCGTAAATTGAAATTTTGGAATTCGCCCTTAAAAAAATGTTTACATTAATTACGGAAAAAATCGCTCCTAATTTAATCTCATCTCTAGTATAGAAGAAAAGGTTATAAGTTCGTAAGGGAGAAAAAAGCTTTCAAAAGGCAATACTAAACCCCTAGGTAATATGTTAGATTTGACTCACTAAAACAACCTCCCCGTTGTAGTCAAAATAATGGGATCAGCATCCTATCTGCTTGTGCAGTATAATGACAAAAAAGTAGCGATGAGAAAAACATTACTATCAAGGGTTAAATGGGAAACCCAAAAGGTATACGTCGAATTTTTCTAAATCATAAGTATTGGAAAACACATATGGGGGTAGTGTGTTTCACAATTTGGAGGTACGACTAAAAGAAAAGTTCCTTTATTTCAGGGTTCTTGTACAAAAAAGCTCTGTTGTATATGAATGAGATTTTCCTTCAAGAAACTCTGAGAATCTGGTGAATGAGAAAGTCCTGTGAAGCATTTCTTGAAATTATTCATATTCTCGCAAAATCTCACAGAAGGGATGGTTTCTGAGAGGTCAGTGTAATTTTCAAAATTAAAAGGACCTAGAACTGTATCAGTCATAAGTTCTACATCAAACATTACATTGAAATGGGTGATAGTTGTCGCTGCTGCTGTATTTCATCGCTCATAATAAAATTGTTCAAAAAGTTGGCATTTTCTATTCAAGTTGCCTCACCCTGTTTATTCAAATTAGATTGTTCTAATTTGTTTTTATTAATAATAATAATAATACACTAAATTAAATACATAAAAAACATTAAATTCTTTTCTAAGAGTTATGTCATCCGAAAAAACAAAAAAAAAAAAAAATTAAAAGACAAAACAAAATTTTGAAAATACATCATACAAAAACAAAAATTTAAATAGGTTTGAGTTATGCGGCACACTTTTTTTTGTTTTTTTGCAATGCTGACGTTATTTTTTTCATTTTTCCATTGTTTTTCCGAAAAAATGCTCTTTAAACGTTCGCAAGAAATTCGTCGCTATCTAAAAATGAAATACAATTAAATAAAATAAAATAAAAAAAAGAAACTATTTGTTAATTTCTCTTTTAATTTTTCTCTCATTTTGCAAAAACTCTCATTACACTTTTGTTAGATCTTCTATTCCTCTATCAAATCAACCCTCTCTTTTGAAAATTTTTTTAGTTTCATTTTGATGGATTGTGAATTGCAATTTGTGTGTCTTACAATATAAGTTTAATAAAAATAGTTTATTTGTTCGTTTGCTCACCTACCTACATACTTTTATAAAATTAATAATTTGCGTGTCCAAATTATTTATGTACTATTTACCGAAAAAAAAAAAAAAACCATCTAAAAAAATCTCACTCACATACTTTTAATATTATTTTTTCTATTCATATTTTCATAATAGAAATGTTTTGCTTTATTTTATGTATTTATAGACATTGTCTGCATTAAAGTGTTTATTTTGAATTATTGTATTAATCTTAAAATAAATCATTTTTTTTTTTTTTATTACATATTTTTTTTTTATAATTTGAAAAATTTTTAAATTATTAAATATTAAAAAGAATGAAAATAGAAAACACAGTGCGTTATAGATTAAATTGTTTAATTTTGACATGTTGCCCGCGTATATTGACCTATGCGTGTTTTAAGAGAAAATAATATTAAATTTTTAATCAATTTATTAATTTTTTAGTTTTTTTTTAGTTTTTCAAAGTAATTTTGTTTTTTTTCTGTAATGTAAAATGTCAAACAATTCGAATAGGTATATATATATATATATATATATATCTTATTTCAGTCATTATTATGATTCTGCAACAATCCTTTTTTTAAAGTTATATTAAGAACTAATGTATATGAATATCGGCTGGATGGCACAGTGGTTAAGTACAGACCTTTGATGAGAAAGGCACGGGTTCAAATCCTAGTGAAAGTTTGGGATCAAATTAATGGCTTAATCAATAATTAATAATTATATATATTTAATAAAAAATACATAAATATAACAATATAAACAAATACAAAATATAAACAAATAATTAAATTGAATAATATAACTCACAGATATTGAAAACCTTATAACACAAATACAAAATATTACAATATAAACAAAAAATAGAATTGTAACTATTGAAAAATCAAAGTTGTTTCTACATGTTATAAAGCCTAGTACTATTTCATGTTTAAATTGTATGTGGAATTCAATAAGAGCAATTCTAATAACACGAATATAATATGACTTGAACAAGGACCTTACTGTTTTCTTCATATTTACTGTTATATCTATAGTTCTCCTACACATATGATCTAACAATCATTTTAATGCTTGTTAAAGATAGATCTGGGTTTGGTAATAATAGGTGTTGCCATTGTGGAGATATAGAAGTTCAAATTTGAACATTTTTGAAAAAAAACAATGTTCAATATTTTTTCTCTCATGATTTTACCAAAAAAAGGGCTTCTATCATTTTTAAAGGACTGTTCATTAAAAAGGTATTTCTTTTATCTATAACTCATACAAAGATACTTTATACCTTTCTGTCACAATAACATTGTTACAAAAATCTTATGTTTTCAAATGTTTATTTAAAAATGTAATATTTGCAAAAAAATTAAATAATCTTGAAAATATAAATACAATACTTACGTTTTATAACGAAATATCATTAGACTTTTCATTAACACAAAGTTTATTATATTACTTAGTGAGAAGTTTTAATTTCTTAATGAGAAATTTTATGAATTTTATTTAGTATGCATTTAAAGAAATTTTAAAATTTTTAATAGGTTTGATTATAAAATTGGTTTAATATTCAAAAATTTAAAGATTAAGGCGAGAAACTTTTTGAAACACCTTTTACAAAATTTATCTGATCGATGACTATTAGTTGTAAGGGCTCCAATCTCTCAATAGAAATGTTGGTCATTCTATTTAACGAAAAAACTTAATTTTCTCAAATTTTCTTCTTTTATTTTGACCAGGAATGTTATTATAAATAAGAATTATTTTAAAAGAATAACTGCTTATACCTATTATTAACATTGAATATGCATCTTATATTTTGTTTTTTACCTTTATCAATTACTTTTTTGATTTTTTTTTTCAATTATTTTATGCCTAATTTAAGGGCTGTGACGTTTCGAGTGCCAACATTTCATTCAAGAGGCACGTATTTTAATGTCAAAAATATTTGACTGAATTCAGCTACTGTTCGCCATTGGGTTCAAATTAATGGCTTAATCAATAATTAATAATTTTATATCTCTAATAAAAAATGCTTTAATATGACAATATAAACAAATGCAAAATATAAACAAATTGAATTTAATTGAATAATATAATTCACAGATACAGAAATACTATATTATGTCTTAAAGATTCTTGAACTCGACAAATACTTGTTACCCGGTGCGCGTTGCTGCGCCTCTTAATGGTGGTTTAATTGAAGTTGATGTTACTGCAAAAAGTTAACACAAAAATTACATTCGGTTTACACATGTAAATTTTAAAATGTATGAAAGCAGTCTTTTTAAAACCATTTTTCTAGGATTGTTCTAGTAATTTTTGAAACTTTCTGTAATTCAAAGCAGTACAAACTACTTTCCAAATTTTGACGTAATTTACTTCCAAAAAATTTTTTTTTTAAAATCGTAGGACGGACTGTTAACAGACTCAACTCTATTTCCAAGTTGCTTCACACATATAAAATTTGAGGTAAGCCGGTCAAATCGTTTCTAATTTAGAGTTAAGTAACGCAAAAATCTATTAAAAGCCACTGTGTCCCACTGGGTTAACGGAACTACATTTTCTCTTTGGGCAAAGCAGTATTGCGCAAAATTGGACGTAATTTGCTTCCAAATCACTCAACAAAATTTTTTGAGGCTTTCTTTTTAGCCAAAGCAGTACTTTGCAAATTTTGACAATATTATCTTCCAAAATTATTTTGACCAACCGTCGAGCCGACATGGGTTAACAAATTCCAAATCTGTTAATAGTGTCAACTCAATTCTCACAGGGGAGCACGTATACAAAATTTGAAGTAAATCGGTCAAACCGTTTTTAATTTAGAGTTAGGTATTGAAAAAATCTATAAAAAGCTGTTGGGCCGCAATGGGTTAATGGAACTCAACAAAATTTTTTGTGGGGCTTTCTTTAAAGCCAAAGCAGAATTTCGTAAAATCGGACAAAATTTGGATCCAAAATTTTTTTCGACCACCCGTCGGCCCGACATGTGTTAACAAATTCCAAAACTTTTAATAGTCTCAACTCAATTCTCAAGAAGCATCACGTATACAAAATTTGAAGTCAATTGGTTAAACCGTTTCGAATTTAGAGTAAAGTATTGAAAAAACATATAAAAAGCTGTTGGGCCGCAATGGGTTAATGGAACTCAACAAAATTTTTTTTGGAGCTTTCTTTTAAGCCAAAGCAGAATTTCGTAAAATCGGACAAAATTTGAACCCAAATTTTTTTTGACCACCCGTCGGCCCGACATGGGTTAACAAATTCCAAAACTGTTAATAGTGTCTACTCAATTCTCAAAGAGCATCACGTATACAAAATTTGAAGTCAATCGGTCAAACCGTTTTCATTTTAGAACAAAGAAGTTGAAATACTTGCACTACAGCCCCAACTTGGCGGTCCGTTAGAGCAAAATTTTTGGGCCACGATTTCTTTCCGTACCCAAAAACCCCTATATACAAATTTTCATGAAAATCGGCTGGGCAGTTTAGGAGTCTATTCGCTACAAACAAACAAACAAACAAACAAACATACAAACAAACAAACAAATAAACAAACTTTCGCTTTTATATATATAGATAGATAGATAGATTTAATTGTAGTAAAGTGTAATAAACCCAGTCTGTAATATTTTTATTACTAAATATTTAAACAAATTTTATTGATTAATAATAATAATAATAATATAGTGATTGCCCAAAAGAATTTGTTGCAATATATCCGGTTGAATTTTAAAATGTAAAGGTATATGCAATAATAAAACACACATATTATATATATATACGTCTACTATACAGGCATTAGACATTTTTTTTTAAATTTATTGATGTAAACCACAAATGCAACAATCTACTGCTGTAAAATAATTTATAAAAACAATATTGTAATAATTGGCATCGTTCACTTCAACTTCAATACGTATAAAATATGTCGGTCGGTATATAAATTAAATACAAAATAAATATCCAGCCAAAAAGTTCAATACCTAAATAAATATGTAAAAAAACATTTTAAGTACATATATCCTTAGTAAATATACCTTTTGTTGCTTTGTATTGCACTAATATATACCTTTGTTTGTAGCATTATATATATATAATTATATTAAACGCTTTAATTTATTTCGTTTTTATATTATTCTTATTTTATTTTGTTCTAAATTTTTATACATATTATTAAAATATTTTTTTTATACTTATTTTGATTTTTGGATTGTGGTGGTTACAATCAGATCCCCTTTATACAGCATACACATATGATATAATTTACAAAAATATTATAGAAGTATAATATGTAACTACCTTTAACTACAAAAAAAATCAATAGTACGAAAAAAAAAAACGTTTATGTCAAAGCTTATTGAAAAATTTCCCTAAATACTTCCTTAATTGAGGAAAATTACTTTATTCATTATTGAGTTCAAAACTTAGTATAAACAAGTGAAGAAAAAAACCAAAGGTTTTTTAAAAGCACATTTTCAAAATTATATAGGGTTTCTTACTTAGTATTTTATCATTTGTTTTTATAGAAATATGTACATATAAAAATAAATGATAATATTATAATTTATTAATTATGAATAATAGTGAAATCAAAACTTAGAATACAATCCCTGTTAACAAGTGCGAAATATAATGTTGAAGCTTCAATGTTAACGTTTAAGTTTGGAAAAACATACACTATTGAATAAGTTACTGTTTCATAAAAGCATAAAAGTTTTAATTCTTAAAACCTAGTAGCTCTTCAATAGCGAAGGTTCCCAAATTTTTTCTTAACAAAATTATGATGGATCTGCCCATCCTCTTCCCATCCCCACCCTTCAATATTTTTAGGTTCTAGGAAATCAATTGTGAACAGTCCAATCCATGTTAAAAATTGTTTTTTCATGAATTTTTAGTAGTGATCACGAAATAACGTTAGAATCGCTCTATCTCGCTTTTCTAAGTGGTTTAAAAATCAATTTAAAGTTTTCAAAGTCAAAATTCAAAATTTTGAAAAAAAAAATTGTTTTTTCATGAATTTTTAGTAGTGATCACGAAATAACGTTAGAATCGTTCTATCTCGCTTCTAAGTGGTTTAAAAATCAATTTAAAGTATTCAAAGTCAAAATTCAAAATTTAAAAAAAAAAAATTGTTTTTTCATGAATTTTTAGTAGTGATCACGAAATAACGTTAGAATCGCTCTATCTCGCTTCTAAGTGGTTTAAAAATCAATTTAAAGTTTTCAAAGTCAAAATTCAAAATTTTGAAAAAAAAATTATTTTTTCATGAATTTTTAGTAGTGATCACGAAATAACGTTAGAATCGCTCTATCTCGCTTCTAAGTGGTTTAAAAATCAATTTAAAGTTTTCAAAGTCAAAATTCAAAATTAAAAAAAAAAAAAAATTGGTTTTTCATGAATTTTTAGTAGTGATCACGAAATAACGTTAGAACCGCTCTATCTCGCTTCTAAGTGGTTTAAAAATCAATTTAAAGTTTTCAAAGTCAAAATTCAAAATTTAAAAAAAAAAAAATTGGTTTTTCATGAATTTTTAGTAGTGATCACGAAATAACGTTAGAATCGCTCTATCTCGCTTCTAAGTGGTTTAAAAATCAATTTAAAGTTTTCAAAGTCAAAATTCAAATATAAAAAAAAAAAAATTGGTTTTCATGAATTTTTAGTAGTGATCACGAAATAACGTTAGAATCGCTCTATCTCGCTTCTAAGTGGTTTAAAAATCAATTTAAAGTTTTCAAAGTCAAAATTCAAAATTTTGAAAAAAAAAATGGTTTTTCATGAATTTTTAGTAGTGATCACGAAATAACGTTAGAATCGCTCTATCTCGCTTCTAAGTGGTTTAAAAATCAATTTAAAGTTTTCAAAGTCAAAATTCAAAATTTAAAAAAAAAAAATTGTTTTTTCATGAATTTTTAGTAGTGATCACGAAATAACGTTAGAATCGTTCTATCTCGCTTCTAAGTGGTTCAAAAATCAATTTAAAGTATTCAAAGTCAAAATTCAAAATTTAAAAAAAAAAAATTGTTTTTTCATGAATTCTTAGTAGTGATCACGAAATAACGTTAGAATCGCTCTATCTCGCTTCTAAGTGGTTTAAAAATCAATTTAAAGTTTTCAAATATAAAAAAAAAAAAATTGGTTTTTCATGAATTTTTAGTAGTGATCACGAAATAACGTTAGAATCGCTCTATCTCGCTTCTAAGTGGTTTGAAAATCAATTTAAAGTTTTCAAAGTCAAAATTCAAAATTTAAAAAAAAAAAATTGGTTTTTCATGAATTTTTAGTAGTGATCACGAAATAACGTTAGAATTGCTCTATCTCGCTTCTAAGTGGTTTAAAAATCAATTTAAAGTTTTCAAAGTCAAAATTCAAAATTTTGAAAAAAAAAAATTGGTTTTTCAAATTTCAATTTTCAAAATTTAAAAAAAAAAAATTGGTTTTTCATGAATTTTTAGTAGTGATCACGAAATAACGTTAGAATCGCTCTACCTCGCTTCTAAGTGGTTTAAAAATCAATTTAAAGTTTTCAAAGTCAAAATTCAATTGGTTTTTCATGAATTTTTAGTAGTGATCACGAAATAACGTTAGAATCGCTCTATCTCGCTTCTAAGTGGTTTAAAAATCAATTTAAAGTTTTCAAAGTCAAAATTCAAAATTTAAAAAAAAAAAATTAGTTTTTCATGAATTTTTAGTAGTGATCACGAAATAACGTTAGAATCGCTCTATCTCGCTTCTAAGTGGTTTAAAAATCAATTTAAAGTTTTCAAAGTCAAAATTCAAAATTTTGAAAAAAAAATTGTTTTTTCATGAATTTTTAGTAGTGATCACGAAATAACGTTAGAATCGCTCTATCTCGCTTCTAAGTGGTTTAAAAATCAATTTAAAGTTTTCAAAGTCAAAATTCAAAATTTAAAAAAAAAAAATTGGTTTTTCATGAATTTTTAGTAGTGATCACGAAATAACGTTAGAATCGCTCTATCTCGCTTCTAAGTGGTTTAAAAATCAATTTAAAGTTTTCAAAGTCAAAATTCTAAATTTAAAAAAAAAAAAAAAATTGGTTTTTCATGAATTTTTAGTAGTGATCACGAAATAACGTTAGAATCGCTCTATCTCGCTTCTAAGTGGTTTAAAAATCAATTTAAAGTTTTCAAAGTCAAAATTCAAAATTTTGAAAAAAAAAATTGGTTTTTTCATGAATTTTTGGTAGTGATCACGAAATAACGTTAGAATCGCTCTATCTCGCTTCTAAGTGGTTTAAAAATCAATTTAAAGTTTTCAAAGTCAAAATTCAAAATTTTGAAAAAAAAAATTGGTTTTTTCATGAATTTTTGGTAGTGATCACGAAATAACGTTAGAATCGCTCTATCTCGCTTCTAAGTGGTTTAAAAATCAATTTAAAGTTTTCAAAGTCAAAATTCAAAATTTTGAAAAAAAAAATTGGTTTTTCATGAATTTTTAGTAGTGATCACGAAATAACGTTAGAATCGCTCTATCTCGCTTCTAAGTGGTTTAAAAATCTATTTAAAGTTTTCAAAGTCAAAATTCAAAATTTAAAAAAAAAAAAATTGGTTTTTCATGAATTTTTAGTAGTGATCACGAAATAACGTTAGAATCGCTCTATCTCGCTTCTAAGTGGTTTAAAAATCAATTTAAAGTTTTCAAAGTCAAAATTAAAAATTTAAAAAAAAAAAATTGGTTTTTCATGAATTTTTAGTAGTGATCACGAAATAACGTTAGAATCGGTCTATCTCGCTTCTAAGTGGTTTAAAAATCAATTTAAAGTCTTCAAAGTCAAAATTCAAAATTTCAAAAAAAAAAATTGGTTTTTCATGAATTTTTAGTAGTGATCACGAAATAACGTTAGAATCGCTCTATCTCGCTTCTAAGTGGTTTAAAAATCAATTTAAAGTTTTCAAAGTCAAAATTCTAAATTTAAAAAAAAAAAAAAAATTGGTTTTTCATGAATTTTTAGTAGTGATCACGAAATAACGTTAGAATCGCTCTATCTCGCTTCTAAGTGGTTTAAAAATCAATTTAAAGTTTTCAAAGTCAAAATTCAAAATTTTGAAAAAAACATTGTTTTTTCATGAATTATTAGTAGTGATCACGAAATAACGTTAGAATCGCTCTATCTCGCTTCTAAGTGGTTTAAAAATCAATTTAAAGTTTTCAAAGTCAAAATTCAAAATTTTGAAAAATTGTTTTTTCATGAATTTTTAGTAGTGATCACGAAATAACGTTAGAAACGCTCTATCTCGCTTATAAGTGGTTTAAAAATCAATTTAAAGTTTTCAAAGTCAAATATAAAAAAAAAAAAATTGATTTTTCATGAATTTTTAGTAGTGATCACGAAATAACGTTAGAATCGCTCTATCTCGCTTCTAAGTGGTTTAAAAATCAATTTAAAGTTTTCAAAGTCAAAATTCAAAATTTTGAAAAAAAAATTGTTTTTTCATGAATTTTTAGTAGTGATCACGAAATAACGTTAGAATCGCTCTATCTCGCTTATAAGTGGTTTAAAAATCAATTTAAAGTTTTCAAAGTCAAAATTCAAAATTAAAAAAAAAAAAAATTGGTTTTTCATGAATTTTTAGTAGTGATCACGAAATAACGTTAGAATCGCTCTATCTCGCTTCTAAGTGGTTTAAAAATCAATTTAAAGTTTTCAAAGTCAAAATTCAAAATTTTGAAAAAAACATTGTTTTTTCATGAATTATTAGTAGTGATCACGAAATAACGTTAGAATCGCTCTATCTCGCTTCTAAGTGGTTTAAAAATCAATTTAAAGTTTTCAAAGTCAAAATTCAAAATTTTGAAAAATTGTTTTTTCATGAATTTTTAGTAGTGATCACGAAATAACGTTAGAAACGCTCTATCTCGCTTATAAGTGGTTTAAAAATCAATTTAAAGTTTTCAAAGTCAAATATAAAAAAAAAAAAATTGATTTTTCATGAATTTTTAGTAGTGATCACGAAATAACGTTAGAATCGCTCTATCTCGCTTCTAAGTGGTTTAAAAATCAATTTAAAGTTTTCAAAGTCAAAATTCAAAATTTTGAAAAAAAAATTGTTTTTTCATGAATTTTTAGTAGTGATCACGAAATAACGTTAGAATCGCTCTATCTCGCTTATAAGTGGTTTAAAAATCAATTTAAAGTTTTCAAAGTCAAATATAAAAAAAAAAAAATTGATTTTTCATGAATTTTTAGTAGTGATCACGAAATAACGTTAGAATCGCTCTATCTCGCTTCTAAGTGGTTTAAAAATCAATTTAAAATTTTCAAAGTCAAAATTCAAAATTTTGAAAAAAAAATTGTTTTTTCATGAATTTTTAGTAGTGATCACGAAATAACGTTAGAATCGCTCTATCTCGCTTCTAAGTGGTTTAAAGTGGTTTAAAGTGGTTTAATTGGTTTTTCATGAATTTTTAGTAGTGATCACGAAATAACGTTAGAATCGGTCTATCTCGCTTCAAAGTCTTCAAAGTCAAAATTCAAAATTTAAAAAAAAAAAAATTGGTTTTTCATGAATTTTTAGTAGTGATCACGAAATAACGTTAGAATCGCTCTATCTCGCTTCTAAGTGGTTTAAAAATCAAAATTCTTCAAAGTCAAAATTCTAAATTTAAAAAAAAAAAAAAATTGGTTTTTCATGAATTTTTAGTAGTGATCACGAAATAACGTTAGAATCGCTCTATCTCGCTTCTAAGTGGTTTAAAAATCAATTTAAAGTTTTCAAAGTCAAAATTCAAAATTTAAAAAAAAAAAATTTTCATGAATTTTTAGTAGTGATCACGAAATAACGTTAGAATCGTTCTATCTCGCTTCTAAGTGGTTTAAAAATCAATTTAAAGTATTCAAAGTCAAAATTCAAAATTTAAAAAAAAAAAATTGTTTTTTCATGAATTTTTAGTAGTGATCACGAAATAACGTTAGAATCGCTCTATCTCGCTTCTAAGTGGTTTAAAAATCAATTTAAAGTTTTCAATTTTTAGTAGTGATCACGAAATAACGTTAGAATCGCTCTATCTCGCTTCTAAGTGGTTTAAAAATCAATTTAAAGTTTTCAAAGTCAAAATTCAAAATTTTAAAAAAAAAATTGGTTTTTCATGAATTTTTAGTAGTGATCACGAAATAACGTTAGAATCGCTCTATCTCGCTTCTAAGTGGTTTAAAAATCAATTTAAAGTTTTCAAAGTCAAAATTCAAAATTAAAAAAAAAAAAAATTGGTTT